>OW240916.1:94189811-94337493 GCA_933207985.1 Pelobates cultripes | reverse complement strand
GTATGTAGTGTGTGTATGGGGGGCACTGTATGTGTGTTTGGAGGAGCGTGTGTATGGGGGCAGTGTTTGTTGGGCAGTGTGTGTAGTGTGTGTTTGGGTGCAGTGTGTGTAGTGTGTGTATGTGGGGCAGTGTGTGTAGTGTCTGTATGGGGGCAGTGTTTGTGGGGAAGTGTGTGTAGTGTGTGTATGGGGGACAGTGTTTGTAGGGCAGTGCGTGTAGTGTGTGTATGGGGGGCAGTGTGTATAGTGTGTTTATGGGCGGCAGTGTTTGTGGGGCAGCGTGTGTAGTGTGAGTATGGGGGCAATGTTTGCATGGGGGGGAAGGAGGGTAGGGAGGCTTTTTAATAATAATAATAATAATAATAAAAAATGCATTTAATAAAATAAATATTCGTTATGTCCCCCCTCCCTTCTTACCTTTACATGTTTTTTTCAGGTTTTCACCATATTTTTTTTTTTTTTTTAAGTAAAATATATGACATGATACAAATAATGGTATGTAAAGAAAGCCCTTCTTGTCCTGAAAAAAACAATATCTAATTTGTATGGGAACCGTAAATAAGAGAGCGGAAAATTACAGCTAAATACAAACACCACAAAAGTGTTAAAACTGCTCAGGTCCATAATGTACAACATGGCCAAAACAGGCCAGTCCTTAAGGGGTTAAAGTTTACACTGTCAAGGACATGCTATATTGAAAGACCATAAAAATGATCTATATGTTGAGCTAGCAAACATGCAACAAACTTATACATTTTAAGATATTTCTGTTAAAATGGTGGTCCTTCTCCCACTTGTCAATCAATTCTTGGTCTATAGACCTATATTGTGGTGAGGATGTGCTTAGAATTGGGTGACAGGGAGAGCAGGAGACCATTCTGCAGGTAGTTTATGTTGGAGAAGTGTGGGATCAAGGTGTGACTAAAGGGTGGTTTTTACAGAAATACCGCCTGCACACCTCACTGAAACCCTGAAAACAAATGCTAAAGTAAACAAATATTAAGTTTATCTTTAAGCTAAATTCCATAGCTACTGCTTTAAGAGTGATTGTAACTAAAGTTGCATCTGTGATGAGCAATTCATTACTGCTATCTCTGACTTAGCTCTGACTAGCTCTGCCCCTGTTCTTCCTCTCCTCTCAGATTCTTCAAACAGGAAGCCTTGTACTTCTGTAGACAGGGTTACCGTTAATTTGATTAGAGCATCAACTCTAAGCCGATCAGTAGCACCCTATTTACAAAACAGCTTGAGAAAAGCACGTGAGCTACTGATTGGTTAAGAGCATCAGATGTCCAAAGCGTCCTGCTTGAAGAATCTGCGATCAGTGGAAGGACAACTACTGATTGGTTGAGAGTGTCAGATGTCCAAGGCGTCCTGCTTGAATAATCTGCAAGTAGTGAAAGGACAACTACTGATTGGCTGAGAGCATTAGCTGTCCGGGGTGTCCTGCTTAAAGAATCTGCGAGGAGTGGAAGGACAAAGACAGAGGTATAGAGAGAAGACTTTAGGGTTCAATCCCTAATAGACATGTGCAATTCGTTTCGTTACTAATGTTAATTCGGACAAAATTCGGGCAGTTCAGACATTCGGACACGTCCTCCCCCCTGACTCCCACCCCTGAGCGGTGGGTGGGGGCCCTAAATACTAATTAGGAGGGGCACCTAATGTCCTCCCCCCTGGCCCCCACCCCTGAGCAGTGGGTGGGGGCCCTAAATTAGAATGAGGGGGGGAGCTGATGTCCTCCCCCCTGGCCCCCACCCCTGAGCGGTGGGTGGAGGCCCTAAATTAGAATGAGGGGGGGACCTAATGTCCTCCCCCATGGCCCCCATCTGTGAGCAGAGGGTGGGGGCTCTAAATACTAATTGGGGGGGGACCTAATGTCCTCTCCCCTGACCCCCACCCCTGAGCAGCGGGTGGGGGTCCTAAATAAAAAATTAACCCCCCCTCCCCGGGTGACTAGGGTTCCCCAAACCCCTAGTCCCCCCCCTCCCCCCAAAAATTTACCCCTACCTACCCCCTCACCCTAAAAATAATGAGGGGGGACCATTTAACTAACTACCTGTAAAAAAAATAAAATAAAACTTACCATTTGATGTTTTCTTTCTTCTAAAATCTTCTTTTTTCATCCCCAAAAAAGGCCAAATAAAAAGCCATAATAACCAACGCACTTTAAAAGAAAACAAAAAAAAAACGAGCGCAAAAAAATAATAATCCATCTTCACCCATGGAGGGCTCTGCGCAGACTGAGCTCTGCAGGGCAGGGGAAGGCTTATAAAGATTGGTTGGCTTGAAATCCACCAATCAGAGTGCTATGTGTCATTTTACACAGCGTGGGAAAGTTCTTTGGAATTTTCCCACGCTGTGTAATTTGACTCTTAACTCTCTGATTGGTGGATTAAGTAACCAATCAGAGAGTTATGAGTCAAATTACACCGCTCAGGGGTAGGGAGCGGTAACATTAGGTTCCCCCCCCAATTAGTATTTAGGGCCCCCACCCACCGCTCAGGTGTAGGGGCCAGGGGGGGGACATTAGGTCGCCCCACCTAATTAATATTTAGGGCCCCCACCCACCGCTCAGGGGTGGGGGCCCGGGGGAGGAGATTAGGGCCCCACCCACCGCTCAGGGGTGGGGGCCTGGAGGGAGGACAATAGGCCCCCCCCCAATATTTTACTTTAGGGCCCCCACCCGCCGCACAGGGGTAGCGGCTGGGGAAATAGGTCCCCCCTTATTCTAATTTAGGGCCCCCACCCGCCGCTCAGGGGTTTGGGTCGGGGGGACAATAGGCCCCCCTTTAGTTTAAAAGCGGGGGACCCTTTTTTTAAAATAAATACATTTTAACAGTGAGCAGCCACAGGCTGCCCACTGTTTACTAGACATGCCCCTACTCGCAGTATTACTAAGTAATCTTTACTTAGTATTAGTAAATTTGGCTGAAAGACCAATTTAGGTCTTTCAGCCTTTTGGTAGATAACTCCCTAATACCGTGGGAATTAGGGATTTATCTACCAAGCGGCCTCAAGAGAAGTTCCGAAAGTTCCGAAGTGTCGAAGTTATTGAAGTGTCGAAGTTCCGAATTGTCAAAATTACCGAAGTTACCGAAGTTCGAATTGCCGAAGTCCTGAATTTCGGAATGCCGAACCGAACCGAAAATTTTTCCCATGCACATGTCTATTAGGCAATACTGTGCTTCGGAACTTCAGCACTTCGGCAATTCGACACTTTGGAAATTCAGTATTTTCGGAACTTCAGGACCTCGGCAATTCGGGTATTCGGACATTCGGAAGTACCCGAAATTCGTCCAAATTCATATTCGACCAAAACGAATTGCACATGTCTAATGAGAGGGAAAATAAATAAATCTCTGCACATAAGCTAATAGAAACGTAATAATGTGATTGTTGTTATAAATTATACTTTCTTTGCTTATGTAATTAACGTTAGATATTTTTTAAATTAAGAAAACATGGTAATAACTTTTTAGAAATTTAAAATAGAGAACCATTAGCACAGAACATTAATGCAAGATCAATGTAGCATAACCAAACTTTGAAGGAAATAGGGAGAACGATAGGTATTTAGGTATTAAGATAAGAATATTTTAATGAGGTTGGAGGCAACGGCTGTTAATAAACTATAAACTAGACCAGCGATGGCAAACCTATGGCACGCGTGCCACAGTTGGCACGCCGAGCCCTCTCTGTAGGCACGCAGCCATAGGTCACCAGGGCAATGGAATGCAATACAGAGTAGGCACCTGCCTGCCCAAAACAGCCTGCCTACCCTGCTTTCGTATCATTTCGTAAAATATGCCACCAAACTTTTCACCTGTAAGGGGCCCAGTGAGCTCGGGCCCCTTACATACACACAGACCTGGTGAGGGTCTTTTTGCAGAGCTGTGCAGTAGGAAGGGAGGAAGAAGGCTCTGAGCCCTCTCCTCTACGTCTGCCGCTGAGTCCCGGCTCTCACAGAGTTGCCACGGTTACAGCGGCAACGCTCAATTCCATGTAGTGCCGGGACTCTTGGAGCCACAGAGGTGAAGATTGAGACCCCCTACCTAGAGCACCACAGGACCACCAGGGAATACAGTGCCACCGGACCACGTGGGAAAAAGCTGCCCCCTTCCTGGAAGCAGGTAAGAAACAGGGACGGGGGAAACACTAAAAAAAAATTAAAATAAAATGTAAAAAATATATATATAATATTAAAATTAAAAGGATGCTCCCCTATCAGACCCTGCAATACTCAGTCCCAATACTTACTTCATATTCTTTATCACACTACACACACTGCACCCCTCACATCCACACACACTGCACCCCCTCACAATCAGAAGCAGGCAAGAAATAGGGAGGGGGGAAACACTAAAACATTTTTAAATAAAATATATTAAAAAATATATAATAATAAAATTAAAAAGATGCTTTCTTCTCAGACCCTGCAATACTCAGCCCCAATCCTAAATTTCAAAGTCTCTCTCACAGTTCACACACTGCACCCCTCACAATCACACACACTGCAGCCCTCACTATTACACACACTGCACCCCTTACAACCACACACACTGCACCCCCACAATCACAGTACCATGTTGGCACTTTGAGGAAAAAAAGTTGGTTTGCATTGCAGTTTGGGCACTCAGGCTCAAACATGTTCGCCATCACTGAACTACACTATAATAATCTTGAACATCCAGTATCACATGAAAAAGGACCAAAAGTGTTTTACCCCAAAATCCTAATTTGCAAAATAGGATTCTGTAGTGACATAGGTGTATACAGTCATTATTACCTAACTTTGACCAAATTTGACATCAATTTCCAGGTTTATTAAAGTAGGGTAATTGATATTCAGAGAAAATGCATCTACTTGCATTTCAAAAATACATATTTCCTCTTTGACTTACACTTCCTATTTATAGTTTGTACCAGCTTTAGTTATTTGGTACTGAGCCTAATACCTGTTTTCTAAATGTTTTTTGCCACATCTTTATTCTATAGATTTAGTTTATGTTCCCTTTTTAAAAGTCTCTGTTCCTTGTTTTTGCGCGTCCTTCTTGTGACAGTATTAGTCAAGAGTTGCCATTGTTTTACAGTTTACTAGAGCTATCTTGATCATATTGTAAGTTTTATTTATTTCTAATTACCCCAAGACTTGGCCCGTCTGAGTCCACATTCTCATCTATATCATGACTCAGCTATTGTTAGAATGATCTGCTTTCTGGACCGAGAGCTTCCTGAGGTTTGCTCACACAATCACAAAGACACTGGCTAACTTACAGAGGAGACAATCAGCAACTGCCAATAGGGACCTATTGCCATGACCCCTCCCACAGTGCATTCTCAGCAGACAGTAAATGTTGACACACTTGCAACATGTCACTTTGATAAACGTCTGTGTACATCACTGTCATTTGCATAATCTTGTTCCAAGAACTATGCACTAAAGAGCAAATGACAAGGGGGCGGGGAAGACGCTGATCACAACAGCTCCTGAGAACCATGGCCAAAAAGCAGATTTTTCAAGCCAAAAAGGCAATTAACCGGGTCAGAATGGCCACCCAGAGTGCAGTGACACAGGAGAGAACATGTGGATACCAAACAAGCGGCATACTGAACACCGTTCACCCAACACAAAGGTGAAGCATACCTGGATGGCGGGCACAAGAGAGACGGCCACTCTCCTACCGCCATGATCAATCGAGCCTCAAGCCATGCGCCCCTGTTTCCCCTCCCCCGGACCGGTGGGGGTTATCCCGGGTTACCCTTGCAAGTTACCCCTGCAAAGCGACGTGAAAACGATCACTACACCGAGACCAACACTTACTGCCAAAAAGTCTCCTAAAATGGCGGATACAGCCCACACAGCATGTGCACAACTGGCCTGGCTGGAAACTGAGCAACGACTCCCTACAATCTTCACCTCCTTCTGGCAGCGGTTGGAAGCTCGATTGCAGCCCCGGGCACACTGACTGCCGATGGGCCATACACCCCACCAAGAGGCATCCAGCAGAGGGAAGCGGTAGCCCCTCTTAACCTGCATCCTGCGTCAGCCAAAACATCGACAGGGAGCCAATTCGAGACCGCTCCCGAGCAACAGGGGGAATGGCCGCCGATCGGAGACCAAAAACTGGAAAACAGCACAGAGAAAACCCCCACGACGCCCTCATCAGCAACTTGGGCTCCAGAGGGGCAGGACCAGCACGACCCGACAGGCGAAACTGAGGGGCGAGAGACCCGGGAAGGCACCTGCATCCAGACGGCACACATGGCATTGCTCCAGCCCCAGGCAGGTGAAGCCAGCGCAACATGCGGCCAGACGGGCACTAAACACACCGACCACCACACCGCCACAAAACACTGGACCCCTGAGCCCACACACACTGAGAGGGAGCACCCAGCCCAGACAAGGCATCGGCTGACCCTACAGACACTGAGTCTTAATGCAAGGCAAAGCACCCACTGACACTCGTTTTCAATGTCCTCAAGTGAACATCCGCAACCAGTTTATATTATCTGATGACTTTTAATTTCTCCTCATTATTTTCTGTTATGTTGGCTCACACAGGGGATCATAGGGGCGTCTCATGCATGGTTTAAATCATCTGAATGCTAATAATATCAGACTCAAACACATTAGCAAGCTAGTTAAGGTGTTAGTTAATAATTCTCATGTCAGTCGCACCTCACTAATACAAGGCTCAGTATAACCCTCGGGACACATAATATGCCACCCTCAGGCATAGGCGTGCGCAGCCTATTGCATTAGGGTGTGCACCCTAAAGCACAAGCACACGCCGCATATATATATACACAACACACATGCTGTGTGTGTGTGAGGGTGGTGTTAGTGTGATGTGTGTGTGACGATGCTGGTAGTGTGCTATGTGGGTGAGGGTGTTTGTGTGTGCGTGCGTGCTTGTGAGGATGCTGTTAATGTACTGTGTGTGAGGGTGCTGTTTGTGTGTGTGTGTGTGTGTGTGTGTGCGCTTGTGAGGGTGCCGTTAATGTACTGTGTGTGAGGGTGCTGTTTGTGTGTGAGGGTACTGGTCGTGTGCTGTGTGTGTGTTTGTTAGGGTCCTGTTTGTGTTTGTGAGGGTACTGTTAGTGTGCTGTGTGTGTGTGAGGGAGCTGTTTGTGTGCTGTGTGTGTGTGTGAGGGTGCTGTGTGTGTTTGTGAGGGTGCTGTATGTGTGTGTGGGTGCTGTATGTGTGTTGGTGCTGTGTATGTCTGTGGGTGCTGTGTATGTCTGTGAGTGCTGTGTGTGTCTGTGGGTGCTGTATGTGTGTGGGTGCTGTGTATGGGTGTGTGCTGTGTATGTGTGTGGGTGCTGTGTATGGGTGCGTGCTGTGTATGTCTGTGGGTGCTGTATGTCTGTGGGTGCTGAATGTATGTGGGTGCTGAATGTATGTGGGTGCTGAATGTATGTGGGTGCTGAATGTGTGTGGGTGCTGTGTATGTCTGTGGGTGCTGTATGTGTGTGGGTGCTGTGTATGTGTGTGGGTGCTGGATGTCTGCGTGTTCTGTGTATGTCTGTGGGTGCTGGATGTCTGCGTGTTCTGTGTATGTCTGTGGGTGCTGTATGTCTGTGGGTGCTGGATGTCTGTGGGTGCTGGATGTCTGTGGGTTCTGTGTATGTCTGTGAGTGCTGTGGGTGCTGTATGTGTGTGGGTGCTGTGTATGGGTGCATGCTGTGTATGTTTGTGGGTGCTGTATGTCTGTGGGTGCTGAATGTATGTGGGTGCTGAATGTATGTGGGTGCTGAATGTCTGTGGGTGCTGTATGTGTGTGGGTGCTGTGTATGTCTGTGGGTGCTGTGTATGTCTGTGGGTGCTGGATGTCTGTGGGTTCTGTGTATGTCTGTGGGTGCTGTATGTCTGTGGGTGCTGTATGTCTGTGGGTGCTGAATGTGTGTTGTATGTGTGTGTGTGGGTGATTGTGGGGGGTGGAGGTGGGGGTACATTATTTGCTATCCCCCCTCCCTTCTTACCTTTTGTAGGGAGGGGGGATCGTGGTCCTGGTGGTCCAGTGGAGGAGGGGATCCTTGCTGCTGTGATCCCTGGTGGTCCAGTGGAGAGTGAACTCTAGCCCCCTGTGGGGCTAGAGTTCACTCTCGCGAGATTTGAGCGTTGCCGTGGCAACGCTCATATCTCGCAAGAGGAACCCGGCGGAGCTGCCGGCAATAGCTCCGCCGGGTCCTCTCCTGCCTCGCTCCCTGCATGTGGGTCAGTGGGGAGGGAGGTTGAGAGCAGAGCCGGCGCTCAGATAGCGCCGGCTCTGCATGAGCCGACAGGGGAGATCCTGAGATCTCCCCTGCCGGTCTCAATATACATAGGCGTGCCGCGGGGATTAGGGTGTGCCCAGGCACACCCGGCACACCCCGTGCGCACGCCTATGCCCTCAGGCCTATTCTAGACCAGCTAGGGGTATAGCATTACCCAGACTAGACATGCATTCACCACATACACCCTATTACACCACACTATAAACGTTTAGTTAAGCCTGTTATCCATCTTAAAAAAACTTCTATGCCACAGTCTAAATTTCTGTAAATTCTTGGAACACGCCGTTGTGGCGTCAGTTGCTAACCTGTAATTATCTTCACAAATAAAAATAAAGAATTTTTTTAAAAAAAGAGCAAATGACCCCTATAGGACAAACCCCAAGGGTCACGAAGAAGGAAGTCCCTGTGGGATCTGTGGTGTATGTACAATTGTATTAAAAAATAACTTAAATAAATTAAAAACGTATTAAGTGGATAGAGTCTTCAGAAAAAATCCAAATGAAATAAATTTACTAAACCTTAATTGGATAGGTGCCCGAATGACACGAATCGTGCTGTCTGCTACAATAGTTGGGCATAACCAATCCAGATAATTGTACCTCTTATGGGGGAGCCCAGGCAGCAAATTATACAGTCCCTAAGAACTTGTTGAATGATATCAACTGATACTTGGAATGTAGATAATAAGTATCAAAATTGTTCTGTGCTTGCCTATAACGTCTAACTAATACTCGTAGTCCTAACTCTTAATTAGCTGCTGCAATAACAAAATACTAAAGAGCACCCAGCATATGTCTGTATGCTTAAAGGACCACTCTAGGCACCCAGACCACTTCAGCTTAATGAAGTGGTCTGGGTGCCAGGTCCAGCTAGGATTAACCCATTTTTTTTATAAACATAGCAGTTTCAGAGAAACTGCTATGTTTTTAAATGGGTTTATCCTTCCTCCAATTCCTCTAGCGGCTGTCTCATTGACAGCCGCTAGAGACGTTTGCGTGATTCTCACTGTGAAAATCACAGTGAGAACACGCAAGCGTCCATAGGAAAGCATTGTAAATGCTTTCCTATGCGACCGGCTGAATGCGCGCGCAGCTCTTGCCGCGCATGCGCATTCAGCCGAAGGAGAGGATCGGAGGCGGAGAGGAGGAGGAGAGCTCCCCGCCCTGCGCTGGAAAAAGGTACGTTTTTACCCCTTTCCTCTCCCCAGAGCCTGGCGGGAGGGGCACTATAGTGGCACTATAGTGGTCCTTTAAGGGGGCTATAGTATATAGATCCAATGACAGTACAGGAAAAAGAGAGATCACTTGGTATCCCTGGTTAAACCAGATATAGTAGATCTCCTATAGGGCTTGATCGCAATCAAAACTCATAGTTAAAACCATACTTGTATCACTGTATAACATATGGTTATTTAGCAATCTAAGCCAAACACATCTTGTTGCTATTGATTATATACAAAGTATCCACACCAATCGCTTAGTGAAACTTATCTCAGGTGCTAACAGTTGCTTGTAAAATCTAAACAATGAGTCTAAAGAGTACTCCATAGTTAATTATAACACCTAACAGATCCTCATTGTCCTACATCCTCAAGGGCTGCTGCAGTAACGAAATGCCGAAATCACACTAAATATGTCTAAGTGCTTGGAAAGATTAACATATCAAGTATACGTGTGCAACAGCCTCAGCTTTATAGGAGATCTACTATATCTGGTTTAAGCAGGGGTACCAAGATATCTCTTTATTTCCTGTACTGTCATTGGATCTATATACTATAGCCCCCTTAAGCATACAGACATATGCTGGGACTACGATTATTAGTGAGAAGCCATAAACAAGCACAGAGCAATTTTGATACTTATTATCTACATTCCAAGTATCAGTTGATAAAATTCTACAAGTCCTTAGGGACTGTATAATTTGCTGCCTGGGCTCCTCTATAAGACCTACGGTTATCTGGATTGGTTATGCCCAACTATTGTAGCAGACAGCACGATTCTAGTGTGTCATTCGGTCACCTATCCAATTAAGGTTTAGTTGATTGGATTTTTTCTGATGACTCTATTCACATAATACGTTTTTAATTTCTTTAATAAAAGTTATTTTTTAATACAATTGTATATACACCACAGATCACACAGGGACTTCCTTCTTCGTGACCCTTGGGGTTTGTCCTATAGGGGTCATTTGCTCTTTAGTTTGTACATATTTGCTAGGGTTACCCCCTTTAAGGTTGTCCCTACACATACTTGCTAGCTCCCCACGGGGAACTAGTTCACTCTACAAGAACTATGCACTGCCAGGGCAGGTGCAAGGATTTTTGACTCCCTATCCTATTGCATTTCTCACCCGTTTGGTGTTTAACCTCTTTTTTGAATGTCTTGCCCCCTTTAGTGTTTTGTACTCCCTTTTGTGTCTTACCCCCTCTTTAGTGTATTGTATCCCTGAATTTTCCC
This sequence comes from Pelobates cultripes, assembly GCA_933207985.1. Taxonomy (NCBI): domain Eukaryota; kingdom Metazoa; phylum Chordata; class Amphibia; order Anura; family Pelobatidae; genus Pelobates; species Pelobates cultripes. The sequence goes on along the minus strand of OW240916.1, from coordinate 94,326,756 downwards.
CTTTGTGTAACTTACACTACTCTTGTGTGTCTCTTACAACCTCCATCTTTGTGTGTCTCTTACATTCCCCAGCCCCTTTGTGTGTCTTACTCCTTTCAGCCCCTTTGTGTGTCTCTTTATTGCTCCCAACTCATTTGTTTGTCTTTCTCCCCCTAAGCTCTTTCTGTATCTCTTTGTTCCCCAGGTCATTTGTGTGTCTCTTACTCATCCCAGTAATTCTAAGGGTTAAACACACTAGACTAGTAAATGCCGTATAGATAACTGTTAATATGCAAGAATAAGTAGGCTAGACGATTACATGGAAAAGGTCCTTCAGAAGTAAGTGTAAGCGCAATGTGAGTGTAGGGCATTGTAGGTCTTTGCAGGGTTATACCTATGAATTCTCTGCTCACAATTTAGTTACTGCCTAGAACGCATATAAGGTGAGTTAGAATGTGAGGTGTAACAAGAAGGAGCCTTGCGGCCTGATGCTGGGCATCAGGAAAAATTGTAACAGTGAGGTTTAACTTAGGTTTGTGGTGAGGTGATGCTAAACTGCCCCAATATAATTGTCTGGCGAGTATGTAAAAGGGCCCCCTCCCAAGAGGGAGATCATGTAAGGTACATACATTATATGCTAAGAGTGTAGGACAGGTCCCTCGAATGTACCTTCTGGGTATGTGACCAGCATAGCTTTGTAAAGGAGGGTCAAACCTGTAGCTGCTTTAGGCAGGCTACAGCTGCCTTCAGAACAATTGAATTTGTGGGTCGTCCCTCCAGACTGTAATACTATGCGTTTAGGTGGTCGGTGAAGGTGTCAACCCAGTCGAGTGAGTGTAAAGAAGATGCTTGCTTGCGTTCGGTGTCATGCTTCGGTTCGTGAACCATGTTGAGGGTGTCTGGGACCTGTGTGTGATGAAGTACCATAAGGACTCGACACCTAACCATAAAGAGGGGAGGGACTGTGTGTTAAAAAGTTTGTGTCTCTCTCAGCTGTTAAGAGCCCTCACTGTGGTTTGTGAAACCGTGTGAGAGTAGGTTTTGTGTCCATCTAGTGAGCGGCAGGGATTTTTATGCGTGAAACAACTTAAAAACTAAAAAGGAAAATAGTGAGAAACTAAAAAAGACATGACAGTGCATTTGTTGAGTAGGGTACGAAGGCATAATAGGATGCCTGAGTCAAATAGGTGATTCAAGTTAGTGCCCTCTTTGTTTACTGTTAGGGCACTGGAAATTGTCCATCTGTAGTCGATGCCAGCTTCATGTAGCTGGTGTGTCACTGGGCCCATTGACCGACGCCACAATAAGGTGTTACGTATCAGATTTTGATAGAAGGAGATTTGGGATGATTCAAACTGCGGCCAGGATACGATTTTTGTCCGTCAGGGATTGGCAAGGGATGATGACATCCTGAGAGGCTTTGGTTGGTGCCTGCCTGGGCTTCTTGATTCGAAAGAATCTATCAAATGCAATTTTCTTCGCCTGAGTGTGTGGGAGAAGCGTGTTAGTGAGGAGGCGGAGGTAGTGGGGCAGTTCGGTTGTGTTGATGGAGTCAGGGATGCCCCTTAGCTTAAGATTGGTGCGTCTGTTACGCTCTTCAGCCAGATCTACTCTAGATGTCAAGGTAGAGTGGGATGTCAGTAGCTGTTGGAACGTTACCTTTAAGCCTGTTACCTCCTGTCTCATGTCTAGGATGTCCTCCTCTGAGACTTGTGTGTGAGCTGTCACTGCTTGCATTTTGGTGCGCAGTAGGTCCATGTCCGCGGCATGCATTTGCCTCATCTACTGCCGCAGGTAGGCAATGTCCTCCTTCCTTTCCCCCCCAGTTTGGCTATAGGAGGTTGGGGTGTGTGAGGTTCCTCTAGGTCCTCCATTATGTCATCTGAGCCATGCGGGCTATGTCAGCAGTCCACACTGATAGCTCGATGCGGACCACGCGGTGTGGAAGTTGAGGTAGGCCCCAGATCTCCGTCAGCTTCGGGCTCACTACCGATTATGGGAACAGAAACAGCATTGGTAGTGAGCCTGCAATTGAGGGGTGGCTAGGGAAGTATTTCCTCACAAGGTTGTCTCTGTGGGACTGCAGATTAGCGTGGGTTAGGCGCCAGTTTGCATGAGCTCTGAGAATTGTTAGCCATTCCGTTCAGTCGCTTATCTCTGCCTGTATTCACTATTTGCAGTACTAGCAGCAAAGTATCTTAACTCAAGATGAGAGCATATCAGAGAGCATTTGATAAATTAGATTTCTGTTGAGAAAGAGTGCTTGGAAAGCATTCATTATTTTGTTTATTTGTTATTTAAAAAATCATTACATAAATTAGTGTGTTAGTAAGATGAGCAGAAGAATGCAAACATATTTTTCTTATTAGAACAATATCTGGAATGTATTATATCAATGCACAGACTGGTCGATGACCGTGAGTTTTCATTTGTTCTAGATATTTACCTTGGAGGAATACAGCATGCCTTTCTAGAAAGAAAAACAAATAAATCACAAAATAGGATAAATCACCTCGACCAAAGCAGACACAATAATATAGGACATGAAAGACTCATCTGATAGCATTTAATTTCCCTTTGTTTAAATGGATACTATAGTCACCAGAACCACTAGAGCTGAAAGTAGTGGTTCTAGTGTCAATAGCCTGTCCCTGCAGGCTTTTCAATGTAAATGCAGCCTTTTGAGAGTAAAATCAATGTTTACATTACTGCCTAGTAACATCTCAGATGGCATTAGAGGTGCTTCCTGGGTCAGTGCTGCACAGTGTGCAGTACATACATTTAGCATCTCCAAGCTCTTCATGGAGATGCTGAACGCTCCCAATAGAGATTACAGAATGATGATCACAGCCATAGAGGTGGGGCCAGCCATGTTAAGGGAGAAAAGTTGAGTAAACTCAAACTCAAAACTTGAGGTAAACTCAAACTCCACGGAAAAGGGGGCAAGACACCTAAACATTTATTCCAGCACTACAGTGTTAGGAATACATGTTTGTATTCCTGACACCAATACAAACATGTATTGTAGGATTACAATACTAAATTAATACTACAGTACACAATGGATGCTAAATGTCTAAGAAAGCCTTTCGATGGTTATCATAGTAAGGCCAAGATTTCACATTAGGCAGAATAGGCACCCGCCTACAAGCACCTGTCCTGTAGGGTAACATTTTTACAGCACTCATTATAAAGCTATTTGGAGCTTAGGTGGGCTGGTGTGGGGAGACAAGTACCAGGAGTCTTGACCTCTGTGGTCCAGTCGGCCCCTATAATTGAGAGCAGACCTGCAGGAACAGTTATAGAGGGTGAAAAAGTTAGTGCTGTCCCAGCTCCTCCAATGTCTGTGTGTGAGGCTGGATAGGAAGTGGTATAGACTGTAAGCTCGTTTGAGCAGGGCCCTCTTCAACACTTCACTATTGTAAGTTTTCTTGTAATTGTCCTATTTATAGTCAAATCCTCCCACCCCCCCCAATGCGCTACGGAATCTGTTGGCACTGTATACATCGCAATAATAATAATAATGGATCAACTCCCATCTGCCCACTAACATCCTCTAAAACAGGAAATGACTTGCAAAGAAAAGAGTTTATAGTTTTATATAGTTTGATACCAGGGAATGAAAGAATGAGAGAAGGGCAGGGTTATCCACTGAACAAATATTTTTTGTGAATACATTTAAAAAAAATAGGCTACAATAGTCAAGTTGTTACTATAACTAAGGTTGGATTTTTCAAATCTGCTGTTTTGGTCTTAATTACGCAATTTAGATTTTCACTTCCTAAAATTACAAATTTAGTGAATAACCCTTGTTACATTTATATACGTGTGTGTAATTTACAAATGTGTATTATGTATGCACATGTCTATTAACATATGTGTATCACACTGTTTGTATATATATTATAAACATAATTTATAAGATTACATTTGTGTGTGTGTGTGTGTATATATGTATATATATACACACACACACACGGCTTGACAAATTTGCTTGGAATTTAGCATCCAGCTAGAAAAGTTAGGAGCCAGAGAAATCAACGTCAAGTATACAATTCTTAAATGGAAACTATTGTCACCAGAACCACTACAGCTTAATGTAGTTGTTCTGAAGTCTATATCCTGTCCCTGACCGCTTTTAAATGTAAACACTATCACCTCTAGCGTTGCTTCCTGGGTCATTGCTTCACACTATGCAGCACCTACGTTAATGTTCCCTATACGCAGGGGAGGGCTGGCAGCCTTAGGCCTGGGGGACAAAACCAGTCAAGTGGCCCATTGCACCACCAAATCAGTTTACCATCCATGCCCACCTTTTCCTGGTTTTATAACGGATATTGATGTTATGCTAATCAGTAGCTCTTTGCCATACCCGCTCCTTCGTGGCTCTGACTTTCAATGTTGTCAGAGCGCAGACTGAGAATCTCTGAGCCTGTGCTCTGACTCACTAACTGAGCACCGGAACCACGAGGGAGAGGATATAATCTGACTGCACCTACTGCTGGTGCGCACCAGTGGACCACCAGCGAATCGTTTAAATTGAATATGCTGGTGTCCCCAACTTGTGAGCTGTGTTGGCTGCCGGGCGCCTCTGTTGTCATGGCACCCTGCGTGACCGCACAGCTTGCACACCCCAACAGCTGGCCCTGCTGACGCACACTGACGTTACTACTTAGACATCCCTCAATATTAATACAGACATCAGAGTAAACACCAATAAACTGTGGAAACAGAGCTGATCCCCCCCAAAATATATAAAGATTTGCTTAGTGGATTTATTGTAAGATTAAATCATGCCTCCTCCTCTCTCTCTCCCATGTGCTGCTCTGTAGGCTGGGAGGAAGTGAAGAGTAATCACAATCTCCCAGCACAGCGCCACCTGTGGCTGCATGGGGAACAGCTGGTTAATGTAATGCTTGCAGGACGGCCAGCTGCCGCAGAACCTCTTTGTTCCTGTCTCTGCAAAGGGCTCCAGGCATTGCTTGCTGTGAGTGTGAGCTACTGTAAATTAGGGGCAGAGGGCACTTGCACTGCGGTAAAGACGGGTCGGGGCAGGAGGAGAGTGCAGTGCAATCAGTGCACTCCCCTCCTGTGGGTCACCAGTAGACTGGTGCACCTGCCCAGGATCAGAGCCGGTGCAAGGATTCTTTCCGCCCTAGATAAAAGAAAAGTTTGCCGCCCCCCACCCCCATGTGACATCACAATGCCCCATCCATATGATCTGCCATATGAACTAACGCCAGTGCTGCACACAGTGTGTGTTTACATTAAAAAGCCTGCAGGGACCGACTATAGACACCAGAACCACTTCAGTAAGCTGAAGTGGTTCTGGGGACTATAGTGTCCCTTTAATGTGAGGTAAATTATAGATTAGTGTCACTAATAATATACTAGATTGCCTACTTACAACCAGATGAGGATGATGATGGGCTGCAGTTTGGCTCCACTGGTCTGGTGTAGAACAGGATATCTGGAGGCTGTTTGCAACTGTGGTCACAAAATTCAATGTTCTGGGAGAATTGTCAGCAGCTCCATTTTTGGGGGGCCCCTTACACAGCTTAAGGTCTGGGCCCCAGGGCCTGACGGTGAGTATGCCCATAAGGCCCACTCATAAGTCCACTTATATGTTCCACCCACCCATGAGTTCGCTCACAGGGAGTGGAGTGTGTAGGGGATGTGTTATTGTAGAGGATCTAATATGTGTGCTTATGGTATGTAGTGTATAGGGATACCAGTTTGTGTAGGTGATGCAGTGTGTATTTGTGTATAAGGGATATATTATGTGTTTCTGGTTGTGTGTAAGGGATGCATTGTATGAATCTGTGTTTGTATGCATAAGGGATGCAAGGTGTGTGTTTGTATGCATAAGGGATGTAAGGTGTGTGTCTGTGTGCATAAGGGATGCAAGGTGTGTGTCTGTATGTGTGTGCATTGAGTGTAAGAGATGCATTATGTTTATGTGTGTATGTAAGAAAAGCAGTGTGTGTCTGCATGTGTGTGTAAGGGTTTGCATTGTGTGTTTCTGTGTATGTGTGCAAAGGATGCAATGTCTTTGTGTGTAAGGGTTGCATTGTGTGTGTGTGTGTAATGGATGCATTGTGTGTTTCTCTGTGTGTAAGGGAAGCATGTTGTGTTTCTGTTTATGTATAGGGATGCATTGTGTGTGTGTGCGCCCCCTGTCCTTTAGAGCTGTCCTTTCTGTACCTTAGAGCTCTCCCCTGCCCCTTAGTGGTCTCTCCTCTCCCCCACCCTCCCCTAGCGGTCTCTACTCACACTCACCCCCCCTCTCCCTGTGTTCTCCTCATCCCCCTCCCCCTTCTTACTCTCCTACTTCTTACCCTTTTTACTCCCCCTCTCACTCTTCTTCTTACTCCCCTTCTTATCCCCTTTTTTTACTCCCTCCACCCTCCCACTCCCACCCTTCTTACTCCCTCCACCCGCCTTACTCCCCCCTCACTCTTCTTACTCTCCCACTTCTTACTCCCTCCCACTCTTCTTACTCCCCCACTCTTCTTACTCCCCCACTCTTCTCTTACTCCTCCCACTCTTTAATCCCTCCCACTTTTCTCCCCCCCTTCTTACTCCCCTCTTCTTACTCCTCCTACCTCACTTACTTTCCCCACTTACTCCCCCAATCTTCTTCTTACTCCCCACTCTTCTTTTACTCCCCCACTCCTCCTCTTACTCCCTCCACTCTTCTTAATCCCCACTCCTCTTTATTCCCTCCCCCACTCTTCTTAATCCCCCCCCACTCTTCTTAATCCCCACTCCCTTGTAGCTTGGCCGAGCTCCTCTCCAGTCCGCGGTGCCCGGCCGGACTGATAGGAAAGCGCACACTCAGTGTGCACTTCCTGTCAGTCCGGCCGGGTACTGGAAACAGCTTGTCCCTGCCCTCTCCACTGATAGAGTCCGCATGGGATGAGTGGAAGGAGCAGGAGCTGCAGGTCAAAGAGATGGAAGCATGGCAGTAGGAGCTGTGTCTTGAGACCAGGTACTTGTGTGTGAATATGCAGAAGTTTGTGTGTGTGTACTCAGCAACCTCTGTGTGTGTGCTCAGCAGTGTGTGTGCGTGTGTGCGCTTAGCAATCTGTGTGTGTGTTCCCAGCAGTCTGTGTGTGTATCTACTCAGCAATCAGTGTGTGTGTATTCAGCAGTCTGTGTGTGTCTGTACTCAGCAATCAGTGTGTGTCTGTATTCAGCAGTCTGTGTATGTCTGTACTCAGCAGTCTTTGTGTGTGTACTAAGCAGTCTGTGTGTGTGTACTTAGCAGTCTGTGTGTGTGTTCTCAGCAGTGTGTGTATGTCTGTATTCAGCAATCAGTGTGTGTATGTCTGTATTCAGCAGTATGTGTGTACTCCACAGTCTGTTTGTGTGTACTCAGCAGTCAGTGTGTGTACTCAGCAATTGCTGTGTGTGTATTCAGCCGTCTTTGTGTGTGTATTCAGCCGTGTGTGTGTGTTCAGCAGCCTGTGTGTGTGCAGCATTCTCTGTATGTATTTAGCAGTTTGTGTGTGTTTGTATTCAGCAGTATGTGTGTACTCCGCAGTCTGTTTGTGTGTACTCAGCAGTCAGTGTGTGTACTCAGCAGTCTGTGTATGTGTACTCAGCAGTCTGTGGGTGTGTACTTAGCAGTTTGTGGGTGTGTACTCGGCAATCTGTGTGTGTGTGTACTCAGCAATCTGTGTGTGTATTCAACAGTCTCTGTGTGTGTATTCAGCAGTGTGTGTGTATTCAGCAGTCTGTCTGTGTGCAGCATTCTCTGTATGTATTTAGTAGTTTGTGTGTGTATGTGTGTGTGAACTCAGCAGTGTGTGTGTGTGCTCAGCTATGTGTGTGCTCAACAATCTGTGTGTACTCAGCAATCTGTGTGTGTGTGTGTGTGTGTGTGTGTACTCAGCAGTCTGTGGGTGTACTCAGCAGTCTGTGGGTGTGTACAGAACAGTCTGTGTGTGTATTCAGCAGTCTATGTGTGTACTCAGCAGTCTGTGGGTATGTCTGTGTGTATTCAGCAGTCTGTGTGTGTGTGTATTTAGCAGTCTGTGTATGTGTGTGTGTGTATTCAACAGTGTGTGTGCTTATTCAGCAGTCTATGTGTGTGTGTGTGTGTGTGTGTGTGTGTGCGGCATTCTCTGTATGTATTCAGCTGCCTGTCTGTGTGTGTGTGTATTCAGCAGTCTGTGTGTGTGTGTGTATTCAGCAGTCTGTGTGTGTGTATTTAGCAGTCTGTGTATGTGTGTGTGTATTCAACAGTGTGTGTGTTTATTCAGCAGTCTATGTGTGTGTGTGTGTGTGTGTGTGTGCGGCATTCTCTGCATGTATTCAGCTGCCTGTCTGTGTGTGTTTGTTTAGCAGTCTGTGTGTATATGTGTGTTCAGCAGTCTGTGTGTACTAATCCATCTTTGTGTATGTATTCAGCAGTCAATCTGTGTATGTGTATTCAGCAGTCTGTATGTATGTGTATTCATCAGTCTGTGTGTGTGTACAGCAGTCTCTGTGTGTATGTACCAGTCTCTGCGTGTAGTCAGCAGTCTGTGTGTATGTATATTTATTCAGAAGTATTTATGTATACTGCAGTCTCTAGAATATCCATCTTTGTTATAAATTGTATGTACACACATTGCCATATATTATATACACACACAAAAGCATATACAGACATTGAAGACACACACTCAAAATATACAGACAATGACACGTTCAGACAACAGTGTGGTCACACTGTTATACACATTAAGACAACGACACACTACTACTACACACACACTCATACAGACATTACATACACACACGGCCTCACATTTAAAATGCTATAAACACAGTTAGACAAATTACAAACATTGTAAGTAGTTTATTTGTAAACTTGAGAATTTTCTACTTCCAAATGTTCTCATTCTTTTATGTACGTCATGCCCTGTGATGTCACGCACATATAATTAATTATTCAAGTTAGAATGGCTGGTATTTTTTTTCAAAAAAAAGTGGCAACTCTAGCTGCTGCATTGTGCGGCCTCAAGTAACACGGCCCACTGGGAAATCAGTCCGGTCCTAGCCCTAATGCAGAACTTCCCAGAGGGCATACAAACATTTTCTTGTCATGTTTTCCTTGGAATCAAGCAAAACCTGTCTTATTCCCAGTGAACTGTCTTTTGTGCCCTCATTTGTCATTTTTATGTGTACAGTGGGACCTCGGTTTACAAACGCCTCGGTTAACATAATTTTACAAATGAAAATCCGGGAGAAACACAAGAACAGATGGAGTTCCAGAGGCAGCTACAATTTAGGCTGTCTTTTTATGGGGAACACCCTCCAGCAGAGATTATTTCAAAGACTATGACAGAGGTCCAGGAATTCATCCTAAGGAAACGGACAACAGCAGCCCCAGAACGCAGCTCTGCAATAAATGTGCCACAAGAAGGTAAGCCTAAGATACCATACCAGGCTTTTAAAACGTATGTGGAGGCAGAGGAAGATATAGACGCTTTCCTGCAGGATTTTGAGAGACTGTGTGCCCTGCATAGAATCAGCGCAGAGGATTGGGTACCTATTTTGGCAGGAAGGTTAACTGGGAGGGCAGCAGAGGCATACCGTATTGTACCCAATGAGGAAATCCGAAACTACAGCAAAGTTAAAGAAATTATACTGGCCAGGTATGCTATAACACCCAAAGCATACCGGCGGAGATTCAGCGATTTAAAGAAGGTGGAGAAAGACTCACACGCAGAGTGGGCATGCAGATTACAAAGGGCAGCACTCGGGTGGGTGCAAGCGAGCAAGGCACGGTCCATGGAGGATGTAATCCAGATGATGCTGATGGAGCAATTCTATGAGGGAGTAACCAGCGATGTCCAGGAGTGGGTAAGGGACAGAAACCCTACATTTCTCACCGAAGCTGCCAGGAAGGCAGATGAGTACCTGGATGCACGCAGGCAGCAAAAACCTGCAGCTCCAAAGGCCACTTTTAAAACCTTTGGGGGAACCACCTACACCCCAGCTCCACCGAGACAATTACCACCACCACCACCACCTGCTGCCCAGCCACGTTTCCGCCAGCCCACGTCTGGCCCCTGTCATCACTGCCAGAAATGGGGACATTATAAAAGGGAATGCCCACAGCTGCAGGACCGTTCCACCTGGATCCGTCCAGGCCCGCCACCACCACCAAGAGCAGCCGCAACCCACCACTACCAGGATATAGTAGCCACACCATATGGTTCAGCAGTTCCCATTACCACCATGGAATAGTGGGAAGTACTACATGAGGCGGATCCAGTCCAGGCCAATGCTGATAACCAACAGCATCACAGACAGACTGTATACCTGGAGGGTAAAGCGGTCCAAGGACTACGGGACTCAGGAGCTACAATCACCCTGGTAAAGAGTCACCTGGTTCCGGATCAGTCGAAATTAAGTAAAACTGTGGCCGTCCGGGTAGCCGGGGGAGCAGTGTACCGGCTACCTACAGCAAGGGTACATTTACATTGGGGAGCGGGGTCACGGCATGTGGAGGTGGGGTTGATGCCGCAGTTACCGGCAGAGGTGTTATTGGAGAACGATCTGGGGAGGCTCACGTCTGCTTTTGAGCCCCAGACAACCACCACCAGAGAAGCTCACCCTGTGGTCACCCGACAACAGGCCTGCACCCAGGACTACAACACACTCCCGGAGGTTCAGGTAAGAGATCCTTCCCCTTCCCTAGACTGTGTTCCCTGGGCCCCTCCTAACGAATTTGCAGCTGAGGTAGTGACTGACCCCACCTTGCAGGTGTATAGGGACAAGGTGACAGCAGACGCTCCTGGGGGAGATGGCGAAAGGTTTATCTGGGACAAACAGCTGTTATACAGGGAGACGGATAAGCAGGTAGCCGGGTCAGACCCGATCGTGATGAGACAGTTGGTGGTACCACAGCGGTACCGGGCAGAGCTACTCCGGATAGCGCATGACATTCCACTATCCGGACATTTAGGGGTCAGCAGGACCCGGCACAGGTTAACACAAAGTTTCTTTTGGCCTGGAATTAGCCAGGAAGTGCGCAGGTATTGCAACACTTGCGATACATGCCAAAGGGTGGGGAAAAGGGGAGACAGGCGCAAGGCCAAGCTACACCCCCTTCCCATAATTGAGGAACCCTTTAGTAGGGTAGCAGTCGACTTAATAGGACCCCTCAACAAAGCGAGCCCGTCAGGCAAAAGATTTATCCTGACAGTGGTAGACTATGTCACTAGATATCCAGAGGCGGTGGCCCTGACGAATATACAGGCTGAAACAGTAGCGGAAGCCCTTATGCAGATATTCTCCTGGGTGGGACTTCCCAGGGAGATTGTCTCGGATCAGGGTACCCAGTTCACCACCGAAGTCACGCAGCGCCTCTGGAGGTTCTGTGACATCAAGCCTGTCATTAGTTCCCCTTACCACCCCCAGACGAATGGGCTCTGCGAACGTTTCAACGGTACATTGAAACAAATGCTCCGAACCTTCGCAGAGACCCACAAGGACTGGGAGAATTCCTGCCTCACCTCCTCTTTGCTTACAGGGAGGTGCCGCAGGAATCCACGGGGTTTTCCCCATTCGAATTATTGTTTGGCCGCAGGGTACGAGGGCCTTTAGATTTAATCAGAGAGCATTGGGAGGGAGAACGGAGCACCGACGGTACTCCCATCATACCATATGGGTTGGCATTCCGAGACTGCCTGGAGGCCCTAACCCAGACGGTACGCGAGAATTTGCAGGCGGCTCAGACACGCCAGCGCACATGGTATGATCGGGGCGCCAGGGACCGTAGCTTTCAGGTCGGGCAGAAAGTGTTAATTTTAAAACCTGTCCGACACGATAAGCTGCAGGCTGCCTGGCAAGGCCCTTATAAAGTGGTAGAACAAAGGTGTGACACCACTTATATAATAGGCTCTTGCATTGGTACTGGAGGGCGACGCATGCTCCATGTGAACATGATGAAGCCCTACCAGGAGCCCTCCGAGGAAGTGACCGCCATATGCGCGCCTAACTCGGAGGAGTTTGACAGTCTGCCTCTCCCAGATCTGCTGGGAGAGGGTCAGTTATCTGGGGACTTAGGGGAAGTTGCCCTGGGAGACCGGCTGAGCCCACAGGAGCGGAGCGAGGTACAACAACTGTTGAGGGAGAAGCAAGATATCTTCTCTAATATACCTGGTTACACTCCTCTGGCCACTCACCGAGTAGACACCCCAGGTCAACTTCCCATGCGTCAGACCCCATACCGCATCCCAGAAGCGGTTAGGGAGAACATGCGCAAGGAGATTGATGAGATGCTCCAGCTGGGGGTGATTGAACCCTCCGACAGCCCCTGGGCTTCCCCGGTAGTGCTAGTACCAAAACGGGACGGAACGACCCGTTTTTGTGTAGACTACCGGAGACTGAATGAGAAGACAGTATCTGACGCTTATCCCATGCCCAGGATAGACGAACTCCTGGACCAGATGGCGAGGGGGCACTATCTCACCCCTACTGACTTGTGTAAGGGGTATTGGCAAATTCCCTTAGCACAAGTCGCCTTCCCTAAGTCGGCCTTTGTCACCCCATTCGGCTTGTACCAATTTAAGGTCATGCCGTTTGGGATGAAAAACGCCCCGGCTACATTTCAGCGGATGGTGGACCGCCTCCTGGATGGGTTCCAAGATTATACCTGTGCTTACCTGGCAGGAACACTTGACCCATATAGGAGCGGTCCTGGACAGGATTAGGGCCGCTGGTTTAACGCTGAAACCAGCCAAGTGCAGCATAGGAATGGCCGAAGTACAATACCTCGGCCATCGGGTAGGATGTGGCAAGCAGAAGCCAGAACCAGCCAAGGTAGAGGCTGTAGCTCAATGGCCTACCCCTAGGACTAAGACTCAGGTATTAGCGTTCCTAGGAACGGCCGGGTACTACCGGAAATTTGTCCCGAACTATAGTGCCCTGGCCAAACCCCTCACTGACTTAACCCGTAAGAACCTTCCCCGCCAAGTGACCTGGACCCCGGAGTGTGAGCAGGCATTTCAACTGTTGAAAGATGCATTGACCAATGCCCCTGTCTTGGCAGCTCCCAATCCAACTAAACGTTTTCTTGTTCACACAGACGCTTCTATGTTTGGATTGGGAGCAGTACTGAGCCAAGTCGGGGCCGATGGCGGAGAACATCCCGTAGCTGACATCAGCCGCAAGCTGTTACCTCGAGAAGTAAGCTACGCCGCCATCGAGAAGGAATGCCTGGCTGTGGTGTGGGCCCTGAAGAAATTACAGCCGTATTTGTATGGGCAAGCTTTTTCCCTGCTCACGGATCACAGCCCGTTGGTCTGGCTAAACCGGGTGGCTGGGGACAATGCCAGGCTGCTGCGCTGGAGTTTGGCGCTGCAGCCCTTTGACTTTAATATCCAGTACCGCCCGGGTAAACAGAATGGAAACGCTGACGGGTTGTCAAGACAAACGGACCTAGAGAAATGATCCGTGAGCCTCCATGGATATCCCCAAGCCGATCCGTGTTGGATCAGACTGTGTATGCCGGCTTGTGGGCAAGGGGGAGCAGTGTAGCGGATGGCCCTAAGCTGTCCTGAGAATTTCATGTATTTTAATGCATTCGTGTGAAAACAGCAAAGTTCTATGTATTTAATGTATTGTATTCGTCTGAATGTTAGGTAGTTTCATTCCCTTAGTTTGTTCGAATGAAACTACCGAACAGTCAGACCTCCCCTGTGTGAAGTGTGTCCTCAATTACCCGTTGCAACATTGTTGCGAACGGGTAATTGACAAGTTAAGTAGCCGTCCTTTGTTCTCGGGGGTGGCCGCCATTCGAAAAACGAACACGAGGCGGCGGCCATTTTAAAACTCCTGAACAGCGGTGTTTTGCCGTCGAGTGTCTGGAACGCAAATCGGACACTCGACTAGGCGAACACCGCTGAAACCTCCACAAGCCCGGTCCGTTCGGTTCCTAACTACCGAACGGCCCCTCGTTCGGTAGATAGAAAGAACCGAACGAGGGGATTCAGGCGAACCCTCCCCAGCCTCTATAGCTAGAGGTTTTCGTGCCATTTATTCCCTGACTCCAGGACCGACCGCAGGGCCCATTCACATGGAACCGCATTCGGCTGTTTCACCCAGTGTGGTCAGTCATTTTATTCCCTCCATAAATTTCCTGAACCCCTGGTCTGATCTGGGTGATTTTTGGATATGTTGTTCACCCAGATCAGGGCTACCAGTGGATGTATGATTTAAAGGGGTACCCCCACGTTTAGGGGTACATCCAGAAGCGGGGGGAATTGCTGTACTGGATAAGGGGATTATGATGCCGGCTGAGGGGAGGAGATGGGTGGGAGGTTACCAGGACAGGATTGGCTACTGTATTAATGAATGTAATCCCTCCCTTGCATGGGAGCATGCTTTAAAAGGCCAGTGTGGAATAAAGCTTTCAGTTCTGCTCCTGAAACTGTGTGTCGTCCAGTTATTGGGATTGCTGCTGCGATACTGCTGTGTTATTTTGCCTGCTGGAAACCTTGCCTGTGGATTTACAATTTACTTGTTCCTGAGCCTCACTTGGATTATAAGCGGAGATAACCTGCGGAATATTGCATCTCCGCTACAGAGGTGTTGGAGCGGCTTTTGCTCCGAGTTTTGGAGCCATTCTGGTAATTGTTTTCAGTTATTTTGGGACTTTTTGGTGCATTTCTCAAGCTGTGGAAAGGTAGTGAGCTGAGCTTCGTTGTTTGCATGCCTTTTATTGTGTGTTCTGCATTGTGGGTTGGTTTCCACGCCAGCTCATTTTGACTTTTTCTGACCTCCAGAATGGATTAATTCGTTTTCAATGCATTCCTATGGGAAACCGTGTTTCGGTTTACAAATTTTTCGCAATAAGAAACGTCACGGAGAACGCAACAAATTCATAAACCGAGGTCCCACTGTATTTGCAAATATTACATGTTTTAAGAATGAAAAGTTATATTTCTTAAACTGTGTACTTTGTATTTAAGAGATTTTGCAAACTGACAATTTGTTAGAAATGGAAAATATTGCTTTTCATACAATGTTTCTTTAATAAATGATTTCTTACCCATATTGAATATGGTGAATATGATGTTCAGACTTTAGGACGCCATCTTGTCCTAGGTTAATGTAACAACAAGTGAGGGCATTTCCAACATCATGTGTACCCTTAAGTTCTAGTCTAAGATTTTAAGGTTGTGTCAATAGACTGATTAAGATGTTCCCATATGAAATGGGAAAGTCATGGCCTCATATATTTGTCAAGTTAAGGTAGGTCTAACATGACCTAATTGAAAAGCTAAGGTATAAATACGTGTACTTCTTAATATTAGCAGCACACAGGAGAGAATTAGATGTTGCTCCATTTTATCATAACTGAGAGGTTGACTTGTTCAAGAGGGTATGTTTTTCCATTTTACCAATATTGAAAGCATATACTTTAATCTCATAAACTCTGCTATAAATTATTGTAATGGATTATTATGTTATTATATGTCTATATTTATATATATTTGTTTATAAAATATTTTAAAATACAAAACTTTATTGCTTCCAAGAAAATCCCTATTTTATATAGTATTCTCAATTATTTATTTATTATAGGAACTTTTACTAACTATGCAATATTATAGATAAGACATCTGTATGGTTACCCCTGTTAAATTCTATGCTTTAAGATGTTATAGTGGTAAATAGGTGAACCAGCAGCACCATTGTACTCTTTATCCGGCCTAGATAACCTCAAACTATGGTAAAAATGTCTTATTATATTTACGAAAACATGGGTGCATACAGTAAAAACATTTAAAAGAATGCAAATTGTTTAGCTCTAATCCATCAACTCTCTAGATGTTTTGCAATCCACAAGAAGTAACTTATCTTTTTCAGTTATCTTCACTGAGGTGACATCTGGAATGCCCTCATCTTTTTTTCATCATTCCTTCTTCGGACTCTCCCTCTTTTCTAACTTTGTCTACTTTCTGTATACTTCCTTTTATTGGTCTTCTACCCATTTTCAGACACAAGCAATTATAGCTTGCCAATGTGCACTCTTTATTACTGCTCTTTTCTTTTTAATGTGATTATTGATGGTCAGCTAGTTCCGTTTTGCACCAGTGCTAATAATTTTGTCTTGTATTTATTTTTTTGCTTCTTGTACTATTATTTTGCATACTAAAACCCAATACATTTTATGGGAAAAATAAAATAAAACAGTGTAGATCACAATAAATAGAATCCTCTAAAACAGCCTAGTGTAACTTGGTAAATTAATGTATTGTTGGGGGTAAGGAGGGCCTCGCAGGAGCACTTATTCCTGTTTTGGAAAAGTAAAGTGGCAGCCAGGCAGTGTAATCTACTTTTGGGGGATAAAATAATCAAAGTAGGATCAGCGCTGATAATGCCACAGAAAATATTTTGTAAAATAGTAAAAAGACAGCACACCTATAAAGGGGGGTACCCTCCCATCCCCTATAGCTTAGTGAGAAACTGAAAAACAAAAGAAATAGGGCGCGCCTTTAGTAAAAATACATAAATATATAGCTAAAAAAAATATATAAACTACAATAAAATAGAAATTGGGATAAAAAAGTCCAAGGTAATAGTCCACAGATAAATGAAGAATGTTCTTTGTAGCGTAATGTTGTTTCGTCCCAGATGATGACTTGTATTTTCAATGAGCCATATGTGGAGAAAAGTAAAAAGGACAACCAATGGTACAGTATGTATATATGCAATAAATTGGAATTACTCACAATTTCCAGAGCTAAAATCCAGCTCTGGTATGAAGTGCGTGAAGTGGAATGATCCCCACTCAAGGATATATGGAGCAGTAACTTGCAAAATAGGTGGTCCACCGAGGATTCTGATCGAAAAAATTAAAACAGATAAAATATATAGTGCTCACTGTATGATATGAGTATAAATAAAAAGAAAAGTATGAAATGTACTCACAATATATTGAGCAGTCCTTTTTTAGGGTATGGGTGGTATAATCCCCACCTAAGGATTTTTCCGTAAATTCGTGTTGATTCAAGTTAGTTAGGTGTGAGAATAAAATTAAGTAAAAAATAGGAATGTGGCGATAAAATATTTGAGGCCAAAATTCCTTTATTAGGACAATATAAAAACTATTAAAACAAATTCTAAACGCGTTTCGCCCACAACAGGCTTCTTCAAGTAGAATATAGTAGAAACAGTAACCTGACTGACAATGCTTTATATAGGGTATACTAAATGTACTGGAATTTGAATATTCACGCCATAATAATGATGTCATCACAAACTTAATTTTAAAGTACATATCAAAATAGGTATATTATATTAACAGTAATATAAATATCATATACATACATATACACATTGATTATATGCATATTTTATAGAAAACGAGATGTAGATCATAATTACAAGTGAAAGTCACGTGACGCGTGGCACAAAATTACTTCCGCGTCACGTGGGTGCAATGAAACGCATGCATTCCATAGTGATGGAACGCATGCATACGGAGATAGAGTGCCGGTCGGGTGGACTCGGGGAAGCCCCACGTCATCAGAGGGGAGGAACCCTCTGGTGATCGTGAGTGCTGGAGGCAGGCTGTGAGCATGCCGTCTGTTCAAACAGACGAACAGACAGCATGCTCTCAAAAGTGGGCAGCCAGACCCCAGATTCAAATACATAGGGGGCACACAGATGGAACCATAGCAACAGATTGATATAATAAAATATAAAAATATATAAATGATTGCTAAAAGGATAAAAATATGTATATAAAAAAAATTTATATAAAAAAGAGCAATAGATTAATTACAAAGTTATTTATATTTAAAAAATATTAAAAAATGTTTATATATAGAAAAGTGTATATAAAAAATAATATAAAATAAATGTGAATATTAGTGTTATATAAAAATGATTTTTTTATATTTAAAATACATAAATATATAAATATATATATATACATATATATTTCTACTTTTGTTAATTTTGATTAAAAATACATGATTAAAAGGGAGGGATAGATGCAATAAAAGTTATAAAAAATTAAAAAGGTCGAAGTCTATATTGAGACCTTGTGGGGTAAGAGTTTTTAAATTAAATGCCCATTCCATTTCTTTACTACCTAGAATCTTTTTTATGTCTCCACCTCTCCAAGGGATGTTACAAGTGTCTATACCTATGCATTTTAAAAATTTAAGATTTTTACCATGTATTAAAAAGTGTTTAGATACTGAATGGTTCTCATAACCTTTTCGAATATTTCGGCAATGTTCTGCCAATCTAATTTTTAATTCTCTAGTGTTCATGCCCACTTATTGAAGTCCACATGGGCATTCTAATAGGTAAATTACATTTTTAGTACTACAGTGGATAAAATCTTTTATAAGGTATATTCTTTGGGTAATGGATGATTTAAAGGAGGTAGTTTTTGATTTAATACGGTCGTCCGTATGTTTGCATACTGTGCATTTATTGCATTTAAAAAAACCTTTGGGCTTATTAAGAAAAGGTGTAGAACAAAAAGAAGAGGTAGTTTGGTTCTGTTTGGTATAATTCTTTGTATGGATGGATTTGAAGCTAGGTGCCCCTCTGAATATAATGTGTTTTTTCTGGGATAATCCCAGCTAAAGTCTCATCCTGTTTTAATATATGCCAATGTTTGTTGATAATCTTCTTCATAACATTATTTTTGTTATTGAAGTCGAAGATAATTGGCAATGATGGAGCATTCTTAGAGGTTTTGTTATCTCGATATTCTAGGAGATCCAATCTGTCTTTTTCCCTAACATTTTTAATAGCTTAATTTAAGTTATTAGTAGGGTAATTTTTTTGTGAGAATTTACATAATAACGTATGGGATTGGTCTTCAAAGTCTGGGGTGAGAGAACAGTTCCTTCGCAAATGGAGGAACTGACTTTTAGGTATTCCATGCAGCCATGGTTTATAATGGAAGCTTGATATATCAATTACATTGTTTGTGCAGACTTTTAAAAAAAAGTATGAACCTCATAAAAACTTCTAGGTCTAAGAAATGAATAACAGATTGGCTATATTCATGTGTTAAAACTATACCATTATTGTTTTGGTTTAAAAAAAGTAGAAACTGATTAAGGGAACTTTCTGTGCCTTCCCAGATAAAAAACATATCTAAAATATGTGACCAGGCTTGTCTTACAGTCATGCTCTCCAAAAATGGCTGTAGTTTCCCACTCTGCCATAAAGAGGTTAGCATAACTGGGCGCAAACCTGGTCCCCATATTAGTACCTTGTTTCTGTAAATAAAGAGAGTCTAAAAACCAAAAATAGTTATTTTTTAAAATAATATTAATACCTTCTATTATAAAACTAATTTGTTGGTCTGGAATTCTGTTTTCTGCCCTTAGAATTTTTTCCACTGCGGAGCAGCCTTTATCGTGAGGGATAATTGTATACAACGATTGTATGTCACAAGTAACTAAAAAATAAGTGTCTTTCCAAATAAAATTATTTAAAAAACGTAGTAGAGTCATGGAGTCTTTTAAGTACGATTTCATACATTTAGCAGAGGGTTGTAGGAGGATATCTAAATATTCAGATAAGTTTGATAAAATGGAATTTATCCCTGATACAATAGGCCTTCCAGGGGGATTTTTATCATCTTTATGAATTTTTGGTAAGAAGTAAATAACTGGAATTTTTGAATGAGAGACATTTAAAAAGTTGTATTCTTGTTTATTTAAAATCTTTTGGTCTCGGCCATTATTTAAAAAAGAGGTTAAAATTTGCTGCATCCTTGGGGTCGGGTCTTGTGGTAATTTGTCATAGACCTTATGGTCATTGGGTTGTCTCATGGCTTCTCCTTCGTACATATCTTTAGACAGTATTACAATTCCCCCACCTTTATCGGCTGATTTTATGACAATGCTTTCATCTTTTTGTAATTGTGAAAGTGCCTTACGTTCTAATTGTGAGAGATTGTCTTGATTATATTTGTCTCTTTTGATTTTTTCAAAATCTTTTGTGACCAATTTTTCGAAGACCTCAAGGGGGCCTGTTTTGAAACTTGATGGGAAAAAGGTGGAGTTCTTTTTTAGAGAGGTAGATATTACGTTTGGGCAATCATCTGGTAATGTAACTGGGAGTTTCGGAGTAATTGTGTCTAGGTTTTTGCTGGCAAAGAATCTCTTATTTATTTATTTATTTATAAAATATTTTACCAGGAAAGATACATTGAGATTTCTCTCGTTTTCAAGTATGTCCTGGGTCCACAAATCATTGCATTGCTACATTAGGTACAACAAAATACAAAAACAATATTAATACACAATATATACAAAATTTAACATAGAACAGGCAGGAAATATATAATCAACCATGACACATGCATTCTGTTTTGAGGTATGTAGAGAGGGATCTCTTAAATGACTTTAGGCTTAGGGTAGCCTTCCTTACAAATTTATTAATATCTATGAATGCTTTAAATGGCTTATAAGGGTTCATTGGGGCAAACTTTAGTCCTTTACTGAGGACTGATATTTGTGTGGCTGTTAGGGCTTTTTGTGATAAATAAAAAATGCCAAGTTCCCTCTCATTTATAGGAGTTATTGTCGATCTAGCCTTTCTCTTTTGAGTTCTTCTCCCACTTCTCCTTCCTCTAAACTTAAATTCCTTTTCCTTGTTTTTATAGGATGTGGTGTTTGTGCGTGGGTGTTGTTCTGAGTGCATAATTCTAAAAAATAATCATTTTCAGATTCTGAGTCTATAGATAACATTTGATATCTGTTTTTGTGAGTGTAACTGATAGGTGACTTAGTGCTTTCAAAGTGTCTGTGTGCGTATCTAGATCTTTGGACTTTGGGTCTTGTTGTGCTATCATTTTGATATATCCCTGGGGAATATGTTGGATTATCATTGTGTTTATGATAATTGGAAGCTGTGGGAAAAGAGTTGTGATATTCATGTGCTGGGTTTGATAATTATTGGATCGAGTGGTATGTGGTTTGTGTTGATTGTGATTCCATGATAGTGTGGAAGAATATAGTCTATCCTTCCTTGAAGGGTAGTTGGAATGTCATGGTATGCATTGCTTAACTTTGTATTTGGTGTTATTTTTGTAATGGATTCTTCCTTCCAGTTTGTCCATCAGACAAACACTTTGCTGAGATACATGGTGGGCTACCATGATGAAAAAGAGAAAAAAAAATGTACTCTCTATTATACATATTTTATTAAAAGCCATCACAAAATTAATCTGAATGAGTTCAGAATTGGAGCCCACCTAAATTAATATAAACAAGTCTAATTATTATAATTATTTGGTATGTATATAGTGCCGACAGCTGCATAATAGAGGGAACACCACATTGTACAGCGCTGCAGAATTTGTTGGCGCTATATAAATAATAATACAGACAAATAATGAACATGTACTGATGCAAACAAAAACAGGCTCTGCCCATGAGCCTACAGTCTAGCAAACAAAGTGCTTAGCAAGACATCATGTGAGCTTCCAATCTAAATGGGTAATAATGGGAAATTGAGATATGATGTTGATGGCCTGAGATCTGGGGCAATATGTAAATACTGAATAATGTGTAAGGTAGTTAAATCGTTAAGATTAGAGGCAGCTGAGGAAACATGTTAAAAGGAATGGAGGAGCAAGGGTGGAAGAGTGCCATTGAATTTCTAATTTTGATTAAAGGTAAAGCATTTCATTGTTTGCATATGATATTGCTAAATTTCGAAATGTTTGTTTTTGCCACTGGAAATCATGGTGCATATCTGGATCTGTAGAAAGAAAGAATGCAGAATCTGCACCATGTTGCTGGGCACATTCAGTGTCAACTTTAAAAGCCGTTCATTTCACATTTGAAGTATATGATCCATACATTTACAAAGCACAGATTCTAAAGATAACCAGATAATTCCAAATGTGTATCCAGTAGGATTCTTATTTGGAAATGATTGTCCACTTGCTTTTTGCTATAATAATCAGTACTACATACTTACTGCCAGCGCTAGCAGTCAGAAGACAAATCGTTAAAAAAAAAAAAACACTCTGCGGTGTAAGAGTTAAATCATGTGGCAGACAATAATTTTGCATTTAAAACATCAGTGCATGTACAACTCTCCCAGATTTAACATTGACACACTTTACCAACCTTCAAATGTTGATTAACTTGGAACTATTCATCTTCAGTAGGGGCCATTGATATCATAGTTTATTTTTATCTGGTTACCAAAATGCTCCAGCCCTTTTGCATATTCTGCTGCTCACTTAAAATCACCAACTCTATTACATTGTGAGATAAACTACCAGTGCTAGCAGCCAGACAGCAAATCGTTAAAAACCTATCACTAGCCAGCCACCAAAGTAAAAAGTTTAACAAAGCCCATGTGGGTCTAACTATAGTATAAAACCCCCCTTATAATCCCACTTGATATGCTGAAGATTGGGCATATCTGCTAAACAGCCTGGTGATATAGCTCAGTGGGCTAATGTTTCATCAGTAGAATCTGTTCAACCTTGGGGGTCGCAATAGTAACATCCCCTGGATGCTGGGCAACAGTAACATGCTCAGGATGTATTTGGAAACCAAGGGGCAAGGTTAAAAAAATAATTCTTAGTAATTATTACTTTACAGAGAGGGTAGTGGGGGCATGGAATAGCCTTCCAGCTGAAGTGGTAGAGGTTAACACAGAGAGGGAGTTTAAACATGCGTAGGATAGGCATAAGGCTATCCTAACTAAAAGATAAGGCCAGGGACTAATGAAAGTATTTAGAAAATTGGGCAGACTAGATGGGCCGAATGGTTCTTATCTGCCGTCACATTCTATGTTTCTAAACACATTCACACATACATTAAATACGATCCCATATTGCAAACCTTTGGTGAGTTGCACATTGTAATCACAACACTGCACTACTACAACTAGACAAACATATTTTCACACTTACAACAGGGTTCAAAATTTCCACACACCTTGGTGGACCCATCTCTCCGGTGGGATGGGATACAGTCAATGACCAATTGGAAACAGAGGATATAACCAACTGACACAGTGTTTGGCTGCAGAATCAGTGAGTGTGGCTCATCATAGGGCTGTCAGTCTTTTCCTGGCCACAGTATAAAAGCTGAACTTGATTGACACGTGTCTTTTTTCAGTCTATGTAACTATGTAACTGTAGATTGGCCACTTCTTCATGATATCGTTACTGTGAGATATGTAATATACCAGGCCTTTTCCAGTTAGCGAATGTTGTGGGGTTTTATACTGTCTTCTTAAAGCTTGAAACAGGTGAGTATTTATTGTAAAACACATGAGCCTAGTACGGGAACTAAAATGTTCATTATAAAGATTTAGTGAAATATACATCAAAGAAACAGGATTGATCAGTCTTTGCCATCTTGGATTCTGGTCACGTTGTGGCATCAGTATTGGGTCTTGTTGGATACTTATATGCTGCAATACTAAAAGAGATGACAAAATATGATTAACAGTTACACACTGCGATTAACATGTTACATTTTACTTGTTGCTATTCAAGAATAATTAAACTAAATTATATGATCTGTTCTTTTTATGTAAAAACTTAATCATAACAATAATTTATCTAAAAATGGAATGTAACATAACACTTTAAAATGTCTATCACTACTGATGAATCCTGAAATTAGCTACAAATGCTGTCAAACTATTACCTAGGACAGCCCCCTTACAGAGAAAATAGAGCATAGATTTCAAACATGACCTTTAGGATATAATTATGGCAGTAATTGAAGATTTCTATAATTAAAATTAACATTAATTAATTGTGATTTTTCTGTTGTCCACATTTTTTTCTAAACAATTTATTTTGTTGGTTTTTTTGAGACAGTCTCTCCACTGCAGGAAGAAATAATTGGCAACAGGAGCAAACTTGCGTTTTGTTATGGCGGATGATGGTCCTCCTGTGCGCTAAACAGTGAGAAGCAAACTAATGTCAATGGAAAAAGTAAACGCACTCCAGATTGACCTGACCAGCAAACTAAACTGGTTTGGCAACAACCATAAGAGGGTCCATCAAATTATAGAAAGAGCATGACAAAATGACCTTCCGCAAAACCACAAGAAAGGGATTTTCTATTTTATTCCAACTAAAAACACCTTAGAGAGTATACCCTTCCTCAACATTGTTAGATGAGGACTAGATAGGAAACAAAACCAGGTAGGGGGCTGTGAATGATCCTACCACTTCCTTCCATCCTGCACAGTGGGTGGTAGGGTAAGTCATATATTCACATTTTCAAGCTCAAAGAACGGGCCAAGAAATGCCCATTCTCCTGGTGTCTGCATATGTTAGAGTCACCAAGCAACTATCTAGCAGAACAAAGGACACTTGGACGAGGTTTAGAGCACTGTGGACCTCCAACAATGTTTTTTTTTAATGTTTTCATTTTAATTCGGAGTGTACTTTTTAGTGCTGCATCTCAGCTTTGCCTGCTGCTACATTTAAATGATTAGGTTAATTCTAACTTGAGAGACTGTATATGTACAGTGTACAAATAGAATCTATTTATTCATTACCATGTCTTTTTTAAAGTTTGATGCATTAACTTGATATATTGATTGTATTATTTTTTTAACACTTGTTTAATGTAATTTCTAATTGCCTAATTGTTTACTTAACTAATTGTTTGTTTGTAACTTGTGTATGTATAAGTGCAATTTTGCCACTGTGGTGTTAGCTTTAAAAAGACCTTAACAGGTCGAAACGTTGCAATAAATCTGCCTGCAAATAATCGCAGTGAGTGCCTGAGTTTTTTCATTTTGTACATTGTTCTTGTGGTTTTTTGCTGACCCATGCTCAGTAGCACCCTGGGTTGAATTGTTGTGGCTGAGTGCGACCCTACCCTTTTTCTCTATTGTATGCGTACAGTGAGCACTCAGGGACCAGAAAAAAATTAATTATCTCGGTAGAAACATTATAAAGGATACACTTAATGTATCGGTTTTATGATCTTCAGATATACCAAGGTTTCTACAATGATTGTATATTTATTAGCTCTTCATATTTAATTTAGCTTTTTTAGTTTTATCTTAACATACTTTACATATAACGTCTACTTTTCTAATTGATTCGTAAATTTCTTTCATATCCCTATTTTTTACGTCTCTCAGGGAGTTAAACTTTAAGGACCTTAAGACGTGTCAGCACGTCCTAACGATAATGGGCTTTAATGCCTTTAATGTGTAATGGCAGCAGTTTTGATGTGAGCAGTGTTAAAATCCCCACTCATATTCCTGCTTAGAGCCCTTTAACTGCATTCATTACACCTCGGCTGAGTGATAACAGCTGCGGTGTTTCTGGGGTGCAGACTGCTTCAGGGGGACCGCCAATCTCTCCCTGCCTATTCCCAGCTTTGCCAGTGGCCCAGCACCGGTCACAGTGTAATCAGCTTGGAAGCAGGCTCCATTCATGATTACATTGAATGTAACAGACCTCCATATACTGTTTTAATTAAGAACATTTATATTAGCAGAGGTTTTCTTTAGGATTGGGATTAGTGGAGATGTTAGGGTTACGTTGGAGATAATGTTAGATTTATGGGTGTGAGTGTAGAAAGGTAAGGGTTAATGCTGGGTTTGGGTTAATGCTGTTCTAGGGTTATAGATAGTGTCGGGTTAAGGGTAAGGTAAGGATATGTATACAAGTAGCATTGGTGTAAGCATAGGGTTAAAGTATGCATAGCTCTAGGTGGCAGGTTGGCAAAGGGTTAACATTAATTACCAAAAGTGTATTTAGATCATAAACATATGAGGCATTTAACAATCAGGACTGACAGAGGAATCTACTTTGAGTTTTGTTTTTTTGTTGAACTGGATGTACAGTTTTAAAAAAATGTTTTTCGTTTTCATTTTTTTTTAAAACATTTTATTTACACTTAATATTTCTGTCCTTTAAAAAACAATATATGATATGTATGGGGGAACTTAAAGAGAAACCCTTACATTATGGTGGAACAAACACATGCATTTCTAGGTTTTGTTTTGGCTCTGAATTTGGACTATTAACCTTGTCCTTAACGAGTTAACATATACTGATATAGGCACAGTTACTAACACATAACCAGCCTTTCTATGTTTTTCTTAGTGCTATATAGTAAGCTACCATTACAATGTCGTTCTACTTACCCAATGGGAATAAGACTCAGAGCAGCAATTACAGCAGATAGGATAAAACTTGAACCAGAGAAAAGTTGTAACGTAGCCTGGTAGATCTTGTTGAATGCAATGGAGGTAATCACTGCAGAGATTGCCAGAGAGAACTGAAGTACGACAAAGATTTTTCCTGGAATACATAAAAGAATTGCTCAAATACTGTCTTAAACTGACACATATATAAGAAAACCATTCATTAGAATATGTGGTATTTTTTTTATTTTGAGTCTGAAAAGGTAACTATAAAACATACAGTGAGGGAAAAAAGTAGTTGATCCCCTGCTGATTTTGAACGTTTACCCACTGACAAAGAAATGATTAGTCTAGAATTTTAATGGTAGGTGAATTTTAACAGTGAGAGACAGAATTTAAAAAAAAAAAAAAAAAGGTAGAAAAACGCATGTCCAAAATTTTATTAATTGATTTGCATGTCAATGAGTAAAATAAGTATTTGATCCCCAATCAATCAGCAGGATTTCTGGCTCCCAGGTGTCTTTTATACAGGTAACAAGCTGAGATTAGGGGCACTCTCTTAAAGGGAGTGCTCCTAATCTCAGCTCTTTACCTGTATAAAAGACACCACCTGTCCACAGAAGCAATCAATCAATCAGATTCCAAACTCTCCACCATGACCAAGACCAAAGAGCTGTCCAAGGATGTCAGGGACAAGATTATAGACCTACACAAGGATGGAATGGGCTCCAAGACCAATGCCAAGAAGCTTGGTGAGAAGGTGACAACAGTTGGTGCAATTATTTGCAAATGAAAGAAACACAAAATAACTGCCAGTCTCCCTCGGTCTGGTGCTCCATGCAAGATCTCACCTCGTGGAGTTTTAATGATCATGAGAATGGTAAGAAATCAGCCCAGAACTACACAGGAGGATCTTGTCAATGATCTCAAGGAAGATGGGACCATAGTCACCAAGAAAACAATTGGTAACGCACTACGCCGTAAAGGACTGAAATCCTGCAGCGCCCACAAGGTTCTGCTGCTCAAGAAAGCACATGTACAGGCCCGTCTGAAGTTTGCCAGTGAACATCTGAACATTTCAGAGGAGAACTGGGTGAAAGTGTTGTGGTCAGATGAGAACAAAATTGAGCTCTTTGGCATCAACTCAACTGGCCATGTTTGGAGGAGGAGGAATGCTGCCTATGACCCCAAGAACACCACCCCCACCGTCAAACATGGAGGTGGAAACATTATGCTTTGGGCATGTTTTTCTGCTAAGGGGACAGGAGAACTGCACCACATCAAAGGGACGATGGACAGGGCCATGTACTGTCAAATCTTGGGTGAGGATCTTCTTCTGTCAGCCAAGGCATTGAAAATGGGTAGTGGATGGGTATTCCAGCATGACAATGACCAAAAACACACAGCCAAGGCAACAAAAGAGTGGCTTAAGAAGAAGCACATTAAGGTCCTGGGGTGGCTTAGTCAGTCTCCAGACCTTAATCCCATAGTAAATCTGTGGAGGGAGTTGAAGGTTCGAGTTGCCAAACGTCAGTCTCAAAACCTTAATGACTTGGAGAGGATCTGCAAAGAGGAATAAGACAAAATCCCTTCTGAGATGTGTGCAAACCTGGTGGCAAAGAAACATCTGACCTCTGTGACTACAAACAAGGGTTTTGCTACCAAGTAGAAAGTCAAAGGGGATCAAATACTTATTTCAGTTATTGACATGCAAATCAATTTATAACTTTTTTGACTAGTATTTTTCAGTATTTTCTTTGTTATTCTCTCTCTCTATAAAACTTATAGACTGATCATTTCTTTGTCAGTTGGCAAACGTTCAAAATCAGTAGGGGATCAAATACCTTTATTTCCCCTCACTGTAATATAGTTATTTAAATAGAAGATTGGTCCACACCCTGACATTTTCTTTGCTTTTGTCTTTTCACGTGAAACACCTATGTTACCTATGTTGCCTCGAGCTGTTTTAGTGATGTAGTGAAAACTGTTCTACAAGTGGAAAGATTTCAAAATAGTGATTGTAGACACAAATATACAATAGGAACAATGGTCATTATTCCATATTATATTACAGAAGATTTCACACTCTAGTGTATGGCTCTGCAATTCGAGTCGAGCCAGTGAAATTAGGCCTGTGGTATGAGCGTTATATGAAGAGATTCATTTCAAAACTTGCTTAGGTGCTTACTCTGTGTAAAGGAATTTTTAACACTATGGGTGTAAAATCCCCAAATGTTTTTGGTGAGTTTTTCTTATGCCCCAAGCATATCTAACCAGTGCATGCCAAAAAGAGAGACTTTTAAAAAAAATAAAATAAGGGAGTGAAGTGTAGAGTCCATATTTGAAGTATGTTTTTTTTTTGTTTATTTTGACATTCTTTATTTTCTTTGTGCATTGTTAGACAAACAAGCTTATAGAGACTTATTAATAGGGAAAAATAACGCATAGAAATTGCGTTGTCAGTACAGAATATGTCACGAGTGGTGCACATTTTATATCGAGGGATTGAAATATGTTTTTAAAGGAGGGTTTTAAAAATAATCTAGTGTGGCTACTCTTGAGTATACATCTCCAATCAGCCCATCATCCCCCCGCAAAATATAAAGCATGCTGTCTTTGGCAAATACCTACACATTTCCTTTTCAGAACATGAATGGCTGCACATTAATGTTTTCAGGGGAAACAATCTATCATGTAAAAAAAAAAAATGAGGCAAAAATACGCACACAAAAGTAATTGTATACAAATATATAAGGTGAGGTGCCAACAAGCTCTGTGTGTACTACACCTATTAAATAATACACAAATAATAAAAAATATAAAAATATATATGAAATATGCACTCCCACAGACCATCCCTATGTATGTACAATAAATAATATTTATATAAGTAGATCATTAGAATAAAATGTCTTTATTCTGTGAAAACCAAGAAAGCAAATAAAAAAAAAAAAATAATCTATTTCTCTGGCATCTTATTTTTATTTACTTACAAAATATTTTACCAGGAAGGATACATTTAGATTTCTCTCGTTTTCAGTTATGTCCTCAGCCCACAATCACTACATTGTTACAATAGGGTACAATATAATATTGCAAAAAAAATAATACAATATATATATACATACACAAATATATAAATGTAACAGATAATAGGTAATAAATATAGTCAGCAATGACATATGTATTTAGGTATGCTGCCAAACAGCTCTGTGTCCCTGAGGTAATTCCATAATTGTGGTGCTCTGTAGGAAAATGAGGATCGAGCCACTTTATTTTTGTATTGTAGTATGCTAAATATCGCGATAGTACTGTATCAGAGGTTATAGGAGGTGGGAACTGCCAGGGAGAGCATTCTACTCAGGTAGGGTGGGAGCTTCTCATAAAAGCTCTTATGCACAAGGCTGGAAAAATGAAGTGTGCGTCGGAATTCAACATAACAACATAACATGTCACAATGGTGGGTCGTGTAATTATATTCTAGTATAAAGTGGCAGAACAAATTATACAATGCATTAAGTTTATTAAGGTGGATTTGCGGTGCAGGTGCATACACTACATCCCGATAATCAATGACCGGCAGTAGCATTTATTGTTTCCTTACTGTATGGCTTAGGCAGGATATGTTTCTACAGGACACCTAGTTTTGGATATAGTTTTAAAGAGAGTTTTCAATGGATCGGTCAAAGAATAGATTGGGGTCTAGAAATATAACTACATATTTGAAATTGTTCTATAGTTGGGGGTTTTGTTGTTTACGTAATTTAGGTACAGTTCCAAGGATCATTTTAACCGTTTTGTCAGTGTTTAGGAAGAGTTTGTTATCCGCTATTCACTTTTCTACCTCTGTAAATTGGTATTGGCGCACAGTCTCAAGCTGGGGTAGCTTGGGTTTACTAGCCTAGATAACTGTCGCCTGCATACATGTGTATAGTTAAGGCTTTGCAGACATTAGGCAGATCATTTATAAATAATGTGAAGAGTAGGGGGCTTTGGGCAACAACACACATGATTGGAAGAGGGAGGCAATATTAGAAATGGCCACATATTGCGATCGATCTGTTACATATGATCGACACCAGGTTAGCGGACGATCACCAATACCTGAGTTTTTAAGTTTTTGCAAAAGAATGCCATGGTCGACTCTACTGTGTCAAGGGCCTTGGCAAAATCAAGGAAAATAACTGCAATCTCATTGTTTCATGACAGTTTTAAAAGGGCAGTTGTTGAGTGATTTGGATGATTACTGTCTGCCTGTTTATCACTCTTGGTTCTTGAGCTAGTCTCTGGCTTGGGGACCCCTAATTGAATCCCAGGTATGAAGTCAAAATGCTCAAAAATAGTCTGACTACTTACAATGGGGTGGGATGGAGTGCAGAGGAACTCCTGGCACCATAACCGTAGTTCACTGTCTTCAGGCTCAGCATCATCATCAAGATCAACACTTCCATAGAGATGCATTTAGGGCCGGTGCCACCGTTAGGCAAATTAGGCATTTGCCTAGGGCGCCGATCTGCTGGGAGCACCCACTGGGATGTTTCCTGGTGGGCACCCCTTGTCTGGGGCCACAGCGCTGGGAGAGCGGCTCTTGAGCCGCTCCCCAGCGTTAGGTCGATCCTCAAGGTGCCCGAAGGTGGGGGCGCCAAAAAGAGCGCTGTCATAGGGGGCCCAGGAGGTGGCCATCTGGCCCCCTCAGGGCACCTCCGAACCTGTATTAGGTAATGCAGAGCAGGCACACTAAACTGCATGCTGGAGAACTGAGGAGCTGCTCCACACTGGACCCCAGCAGGGACGTTAGTGTTTAAGTGTGTCAGTGAGTGTCTGCCTGTGTGTGTGTTTGTCAGTGAGTGTCTGTGTGTGTGTCAGTGAGTGAGTGTATGTCTGTCAGTGAGTGAGTGATTATGTGTCTGTCAGTGAGTGTATGTCTGTCTGTCAGTAAGTGTTGTGTGTGTGTGTCTGTCAGTGAGTGAGTGTATGTATGTCAGTGAGTGTCTGTGTGTGTGTGTGTGTGTCAGTGAGTGTGTCTGTCAGTAAGTGTCTGTGTGTGTGTGTCAGTGAGTGAGTGTATGTGTGTCTGTCTGTCAATGAGTGAGTGTATGTATGTCAGTGAGTGTGTGTATGTTTGTCAGTAAGTGTCTGTGTGTGTGTCAGTGAGCTAGTGTGTGTGTCAGTGTGTGTCTTTCAGTGAGTTAGTGATCTGAGGGGCCGGCAAAATAGATCTTTGCCTACGGCGGCAGAAATCCTTGCACCGGCCCTGGATGTATCGGTGTAATGCATTTCTATGAGGAAATGCTGATTGGTGCAGCAAAGCAATTGCCATACATGCACGGTAGGCCTGTAATGCTTTTTAGGTTTGTAGTTAGAAAATGCATATTAAAGACACAGTGAATATAAAATGAATTTCCAATTTCAGACCAAAATAGTCAAACTAAAAACAGATCGGATTTGAGAACTCTATCAATTCAGCTATTATGGCTGAATACTTTAAATTTGCTTGGAATTCAGCCTGAAATCCTAATGTTTCCCAATTTAGTGAATAAATCAAAAAGTGATTCAATGGCCAAATAGTAATGGTATAGAGAGTATTGAAATAGAACAAAACAGATTTAGATAACCATATGTTTGCCTAAATTGGTGTTAGCTTCCCTGTTCATGGAGCATGGAGTTCGTTTTCAGAAACAGAATTGTGTAATGAGCGTGGGAGGTCAAACAGGAAATGAGTATGGACTTAAATAACGAGAATTTATATACCACAATAAATATCAGCAGCAGTAAGCCAGTCAACCGGAGGTCACTAAAGTGCAGCAATACCATTATTATTTTTGTGTGGATAAAGTTAAACCCTGTGAATGTCATTTGTTTTTAACAAATCAAGGGTAACAAGCAATGGGGAATTCCTGGAATAAAAATTAATCTGTCTCTTCTTAGTCAGTGTGAGTAACAATGTTAAAACTTGCTTTGGGTACAGACATTTAGAGAAACAACTATAATTTTACTTTAGAATTTGTGAAAATAGGCAATATAATACCCTATAACATGATGAGTGCTCTTCTGTTTTATTTACTGGAAGTTTTATTTACGCAGGAACTGTTGCTGATAACCTTTATAAATGTGCTTGTTTCTTTATAAAACAAAACCAATGATTTTTTTTTTTTTTAATGGCAATATACTGAATGGGGCAAACCATTTGGCACAGTTTAGGTTCCCACTGCAAAACCTAGACATTGTTCACTGTAAGTACCAATGTGTGAATTTTGCAGAGCATGTTTCGAATGAGCTTGAATTTGGTCTGGACTTCAGTGAGTCCAAATACTTCAAGACAGCTCAAATTCAAACATGAATTGTTAAAATCTATGTCTTGTGTCAAAGCAGATATGCCACCAACACACAATCCTAAGGCACCAAGTATCCAATACTAAAAGGATGACATTGAAAGTCATGTTTCAGTGTTTGCAGATGACACAAAACTTTGTAAAATAATACAATGTGAGCAAGATATTACTTTGCTGCAGAGGGATTTAGATAGACTGGGGGACTGGGCACTCAAATGGCAGATTAAATTTCATGTTAAAAAATGCAAAGTTATGCACTTTGGCATAAAGAATTCACAAGCAACGTATACCATTAATGGAAGAAAATTAGGGATAACAACACACGAAAAGGACTTGGGAATTGTTATAGACAACAAACTATGCAACAATGTGCAATGTCAATCAGCAGTGGCCAAGGCCAGTAAGGTATTGTCATGCATGAAAAAGGGCATTCATTCTTGGGACGAGAATATCATTTTGCCTCTTTATAAATCACTGGTAAGACCCCATATTGAATATGCTGTGCAATTTTGGGCACCTGTTCTAAACAAGGATATTATGGCACTAGAAAAAGTGCAAAGGTGGGCTACAAAATTAATAAAAGGAATGGAACATATCAGCTATGAAGAAAGGTTAACAAATTTAAACCTATTTAGTTTAGAAAAACGTCGCCTGAGAGGGGATATGATAACATTATACAAATATATTCGGGGCCAATACAAACCACTGTGTGGAAATCTATTCACAAACCGGACTTTACATACGACATGAGGCCATGCGTTTAGACTGGAAGAAAGAAGATTTCGTCTAAGGCAAAGAAAAGGTTTTTTTTACTGTAAGAACAATCAGGATGTGGAATTCTCTGCCTGAAGAAGTGGTTTTATCAGAGTCCATACAGATGTTCAAACAGCTACTAGATGCATACTTGCAAAACAGAATATTCAAGGATATAATCTTTCAATGTAGGGTAATAACTGCTTGATCCAAGGATAAATCTAACTGCCATTCTGGGGTCAAGAAGGAATTTTTTTCCTAGCTTGTTGCAAAATTGTGCTTCAAACTGGTTTTTTTTTCCTTCTTTTGGATCAACAGCAAAAAACAAATGTGAGGTAGGCTGAACTTGATGGACGCAAGTCTCTTTTCAGCTATGTAACTATGTAACATTATATTACCACCCTTATAGTGGCAGGCTTAATGTGGGATCCTATAGAACACAGTGTTTCAACCAAAAGCAGGAGGTACTCCAGGAGCAGGCCGGCTGGCCACCTAAGCAACCTTCTCCTGGGAGGGGCCCAGGAAAAGGCCGGCTGTGTGATAAGGCAGAGTAGGCATGGATGGCAGGTGTCTACTCTGCCTGAACGTGCTGTGTTTGGAGGGGGAAGTATAGGCGGGTGAATTTTCCACGATTCAAATATTTCTTTTAACAGATCTCTAAATTACAAAATTTATCACATCCAATATCTCATTTTAATTCAACTTTAACTGGCCTCATATTATTCACACTCCTTTCTCCCCTATAGGTACCATGCAATATTCAATTATCCTCCTATGCATTTGGACTCATACTACTACTGAAATAACTTGACACTTACAGTTACTACAACCAAAAACCACAGTTTTCATAAAACAAAATTTTGGTTTTGGTAAACACCCCCACTCCCCCCAACCCAGCTCTGGTGAGCTCCGATATTGTCAGAATGCAGTGGCAACCCACTCTGAAACACTGGCTGAGACCACATAACTAGCTCACTGGACCACCAGAGTTCTCCCCCTGCAAAGTAATAAGAGGGGGTGTAAAGGTGTTTGTTTTAAATGATTTGTTTAAGCCCCCATCCTACCCCCTACACCATCTGCACTTACTTACACACACACAGACACACATTACATACCTTCCTATACACACACACTACACACCCTTCACTTACCTACAGGGCCGGTGCAAGGATTTTTGACTACACAGGAGAAGATGCATTTTGCCACCCCCTCCCCACCAAAAAAAAAAATGTATCTTCACCTGTGTGTCTTCTAACACCCCTTTTGACTAACTTGCCCCCTTTAGTGTTTTATATCCCATTTTTTATGTCTTGCCCCCCTTTACCTTTTGTGTGTCCACTTTGCTGTATTTTCTCTAATCTGTCTCTTACAACCCCCCTTGTGTATTTTTTTACTTCGCCCAGCCCCTTTGTCTGTCTCTTTCTTTCCCCCAGCCCTTTTGTGTGTCTTTCATCCCCCTGCAGCTTTCTGTGTCTCTTTCTCCACAACACATTGTGCGTCTTTTTACCCCAGCACCTTTCTCCCCCTAGCCCCTTTGTACTTCTTTCTCCCCCACAACCCCTCTGTGCATCTTTCCCCCCAGCCCCTCTGTGTATTTGTCTCAACCTCCAGTATATCTATTTGTGTCCCACAGCACTCCTGTTTCTTTTATTATCCCTCTGCACCTTTTATTGCCCCTCCTCTCCATTTTATTGCCCCTCTGTACCTTTTATTATCTCACCTCCTCCCCTCCTGAACCTTTAATAGTCCCCCTTTCCCTCCTGTGTTTTTCAATCCCCCCCATTTTAATGTCCCCCCTCCCCTCCTGTCCCTTTTATTGCCTCTCCACTTGTACCTTTTATTATTGTTCCCCCTTCTGTACCTTTTATTGTCCCCCCCTTCTGAACTTTTCATAGTACCCGCTCCCATCCTGTACCTTTTATTGTCCCCATCCTCTCCTGTACCTTTTATTGCTCCCCCCTTTACCTATTGTCTCCTTCCTTTCCCCTCCTGTACCTTTTATTGTCTTCCCCCTCCTGTCCTGTATCTTTTATTGTTCCCCTCCCCCTTGTACCTTTTTATGGTTGTCCCCTGTATCTTTTATCTTTTCATGTCAGACTGGGTAAGTAGCATTATGACCGCTCGGGCCACGCTCCACGCAGTCACCAACAGGAGGGGAGCGATGCGAATGGCGCTCTCCTCCTTCTGGTCACCTGGCGATCACTTCCCCTGGGCCGGTGCGCCCTAAGGCGCCTTATGGTAGCGCCGGGCCTGCTTACCTACATTTAACAAATACACTACACACACTCTATACCCCCTATATACGCACATGACACTCCTGCATTTACAGACACAAACACACTACGCACACTATACCCCCTATATACACACACACTACATTCCCTGCACTTATTAAACACACACACACTCTGTACATCCAATATACACACTACACCTCCTGTACTTACACACACTACACACGCTCTACACCAAGGTTAGGCATATTTCTCCCCTAATGCATTGATGCATTGCCTTAATTATAGCTATACGAGCTTCATGGGGATGTAGTCCACAACAGCTGGAGTGCCAAAGGTTCCCTAACCCTGCTCTACACCAACTATACACACACTACACACTTCAGGGGAAGGGAGAGGGAGAGGAAATGTAATGCCAAATCACCTGCACACCTACATGAAGAATGTGAACATTTGCATTAACTGAGATTATTATCACAAAGAGACATGTTACTCACCATAAGATGAACCTTGCACTTGCTTGGATAGGACAGATCTGATGGTAGGTAGTGGTATGAGAGAGAACATCATCACAGCACGGGCTGGAAAATAATACTGAAGTCAAAAACTAAAGCTTCTAATTTAACTTTTTTTTAAATAAGGCATTTGTTGGGCATTTTATGCAAATTCATTCCGATGCCTATGATTCCTGGTGCACAGAAAATACTTAGTGTTATTTACTAAAGCATGGGTGTCCATCCTTCCCTGGGCCACATTAAGCGCAGAGGAATAGTCTTGGGCTACACATAAAATCTATAATATAATTAATTTATATAATAAAACCCCATACCCCCACACAAACACACATACAATCACATACATACACAAATAATCACAGACCCACACACACATACAATCACAGACTTATACACACACAATTAAAGATATATCCACACACAATAACAGACCCACACACACACACAATCACAGACCTATAAGCACAATCACATACATGCGGACACAATCAGACCCACACACACATACAATCACATACCTATACACACAGACACACACAACACATACATTCACACACAAAATCACAGATATACACACACACACACACACACTCAGACCTATACGCACAATCACATACCTGCAAAAACATAATCACAGACACACACATAATCAGAGACTTACACAAACACAATCACAGACATACACACAGACCCCCCACCACCCACACACACACACACACACACACACACAATCACTGACAAATCATACACAAAAATTAAGTTAATGACACACACACACACACGCTCACTAACATACACACACACACGCAGGGACGTATTAGCCGCGAGGCAAACAAGGCATTTGCCTTGGGCGGCATTTTTCAGGGGGCGGCAAAAAACACCGCCCCCCAAATGCCCAGGGCAGATGCCTTGTTAGCCTTGCGGCTAACTGACATCCCGAGCGGGCGGGCGGGCGGCGCTGGCAGGCGGGCGGCCGGCGAGGGAGCACTTCCCATGAGCTGACTGCTCAGCTCCCTCGCGCACCGCAAAGTGAGGCTGGGAGCCGGAAGATGACGTCATCTTCCGGCTCCCAGCCTCATCTTCCGGCTCCCAGCCTCACTCTGCAGCCGACGTGCGAGGGAGCTGAGCAGTCAGCTCATGGGAAGTGCTGCCTCGTCGGCTGCCCGCCTGCCAGCGCCGCCTGCCCTGCAGCCACTGGACCACCAGGGAGAAAGACCCCCCCCCCCAGCACTCCCAAAGGTAAGGAGGGGGGGGGTTTAAATTAAAAAAAAAGTTAATGTGTGTGTTTGTGTCTGACTGTGTGTGTGTGTGTGTGTGTGTGTGTGTGTTTGTGTCTGACTGTGTGTGTGTTTTTGTCTGACTGTGTGTGTGTGTGTGTGTGTGTGTGTGTTTGTGTCTGACTATGTGTGTGTTTGTGAGTGTGTGTGTGTTTGTGTCTGTGTATGTGTCTGACTGTGTGTATGTGTGTTTGTGTCTGACTGTGTTTGTGTCTGTGTATGTGTCTGACTGTGTGTGTGTGTTTGTGTCTGACTGTGTGTGTGTGTGTGTGTGTTTGTGTCTGACTGTGTGTGTGTGTGTTTGTGTCTGACTGTGTATGTGTGTGTGTGTCTGACTGTGTGTGTGTGTGTTTGTGTCTGACTGTGTCTGTGTATGTGTTTGTGTATGTGTCTGACTGTGTCTGTGTATGTGTTTGTGTATGTGTCTGACTGTGTGTGTGTGTGTTTGTGTATGTGTCTGACTGTGTGTGTGTTTGTGTCTGACTGTGTGTGTGTGTATTTAGAAGGTGGGGCGGGGGGAAGGGTTGGGTGGGGGTGGCCCGGGGGGGAGGGGGGCGCCTGAGTTTTGTCCTGCCTAGGGCAGCACAAAACCAGGATACACCACTGCACACACGGTAACTACACATAAGTGCACTGACAGAATAGCTCACTGACACACACATGCTCACTACAGACAAGTTCACTGACACAAAAATACAAGCTCATTCACTAGCAAGCACATAGACACAAAGTCACTGACAAATTAGCTGAAGCTTACCTGGCACTGAAGACTGTGGGAGCCATTTATTGACCTCTTCCTGTGGGGGAGGGGGAAGCTTGCATATGGGGGTGGGACTTATGTGCAGGAGGCTATGCTTGCAACGCAGGGTAAAGCATAAACGGAATTGCTGAAAATTGTGAAGGGAGCCTGACAGTTCCCCCTACGGTGTTCTATCAGATAAGTAAACTTATGGGGGGTTAATGTGCCTGACACACAGAGGATAGGGTGATTAATGGTGTGACACACAGGGATTGGGGGTTTAATGATGGTGATCCCCTGACTGTCACTCCACAACCCCAAATCCTCTGTCAGTCACCCCAATAATCCCCCAATTCCCAGTGTGTCACCCCCTAACACCTGTCACCCCATCAATGCTTTCCTATGGGGAAAAATCTGACGCTGACGGTCCTGGAGCTGGAGCATGAGGACGTTCAGCATCAGATAACAGACCAAAGGTCTGTTACGGTGCAGGTAGCCCTCTAATGGCTGTCTGGTAGACAGCCACCGAGGACAGACTTAGTGCTGCAATGTAAACATTATTTAGATGAAGTGGTCTGGGTGCCTACATTGTCCCTTTAAATTTGCTACACTTTAACACCTCTGCTTCTCTATAACCCGCACATCTACTCTGAAGCATTTTCATTCTGTAACCACCAAATGTCTATTGTAGCTGGGTGGCAAGGGAGCACTGTCCTCTGTGCTCTTCTTGCTCTACTCCCTTGTGTGCCCTGCTGTGATGCCAGGAGACGGAATAAGACATCAGTCCGGCTCCAGTATCACTGTGTGGTGCACAAGAGATCAGAACTAAAACATTACAGCACCTTTGTGCACCCACCTGCCTGCCTGCCCTGCAGCCCAGTCAGAAGGCAGAATAATCCACTCCAACTCTGTCAAAGGTAGAATTTAAAATAAAATGTGTGTGAGTGTGTCAGTATCAATGTGTGTCTGTCAGTGAATGTGAGTCTGTCCGTGAGTGTGTATGTTTCTGCCAGTGAATATTTGTGTCAGTGAATGTGTGTGTGCGTCTGTCAGTGAATGTGTGTGCCTGTAAGTGAGTGACTGTGTGTGTCTATTTCTGTGTGTCTGAGTGATTGGGTGTATCTGTCAGAGTGTGTTAAATCAGAGAGGATGTGTGCATCAAATCAGTGTGTGTGTGTGTGTGTGTGTCTGTCAGTGAGTGTATGACAGTGTATGTGCATGGGGGGGGGGTGTATCTGTCAGTGAGTGGGTGTGAAAGTGTGTGTTGGTTAAACATTGTGTGTGCCAATGACTGTATCTGTCACTGAGTGTATGTCAGTGCATGCATCAATAAGGGCATGTGTCTGTTGTCAAAGTCCATGTTGGTTTTAAACAAGAAGAGGTGGGGCTTTGATTTCATATAGATCTTGCTTTTTAGTTACTTGAAAATCAAAGCTTGTAATGCAACTAAAAAAATTCTTCATTCACCCTTTGCACAACTATGGGAGAATTTTAGAGTCTGAGAGATTAGGATTCTATCAGGGTTATTCACAACAGTGATAATTCAAAGTGAATTTCACATTTAAAGGAACACTATAGTCACCTAAACAACTTTAGCTTAATGAAGCCGTTTTAGTGTATAGATCATGCGTCTCAGGTTTCACTGCTCAATTCACTGCCATTTAGGAGTTAACCCCTTAAGGACACATGACATGTGTGACATGTCATGATTCCCTTTTATTCCAGAAGTTTGGTCCTTAAGAGGTTAAATCACTTTGTTTCTTATTTTCAGCCCTTGCCACACCTCCCCTGGCTCTGATTGACACAGCCTGCATGAAAAAAAAACAAAAAAAAACTGGTTTCACTTTCAAACAAATGTAATTTACCTTAAACAATTTTATCTCTTGCTCTGTAAATTGAACCTTAATCCCATACAGGAGACTCTTGCAGGGTCTAGCAAGCTATTAATACAGTGGGGGATTAAAAAGAAAATCTAAATTAAATAGACCTTGCAATAAAGGAAGGATAAACATTAGATGACTCTTTACAGGAAGTGTTTAGGAAGGCTGTGCAAGTTACATGCAGGGAGGTGTGACTAGGGTTAATAAACAAAGTGATTTAACTCCTAAATGGCAGATAATTGAGCATTA
This sequence comes from Pelobates cultripes, assembly GCA_933207985.1. Taxonomy (NCBI): domain Eukaryota; kingdom Metazoa; phylum Chordata; class Amphibia; order Anura; family Pelobatidae; genus Pelobates; species Pelobates cultripes. The sequence continues at coordinate 94,286,659 of OW240916.1, read as the reverse complement.
AGACTGCAGAGGCATGTTTTATACACCAAAACTGATTCATTAAGCTAAAATTGTTTTGTTGACTATAGTGTACCTTTAAGGGAAAAATAGCCAAACTGGAAAGGTTGTCTAAGTCAGCTATTTTTTCAGTTTAGCAACTCTGAATTAACCTTGGATTCTCATTTTAGTAAATAATCCTGTATGCATATCTTGTCTTTTGGTAGTTCCAACAGTTACAGAAAATAGAAAAAAAACTAGGAGGGTTTTTTTTTTTTAAACAACAACAATTAATTAGGCTTATTGACCGGATTTAACATCTGGTTTCAAATGGTTTGGCCAGTTAAGCATTTCGATTTTTACTTACCTATGTAATATAAGTATGTTTTTTGCACAAAGGCCATGATTAATATACCCGCACAGAAGGACACAATGCCAATACACGTTAGGACGAGATCCTTCACACGCCCGGACAAAATATACACAGCTAAGAAGCTGGTGATGAATATCAGGTAACCAGCAGCACTGCCATAGCCAATGAACACTGGGCCCCAGCTTAGCGGCTCTTTTATCACATAAAATGGAAGCACGTCTACAGCTCCACTGACAGCAACATTGTAGAAGATGGCTCCAGTGAAAAGTAGGGCTATCAAGACTTTTGGTGGGAGCGTGGTGTTGATGGCCAGGATGGAAGCAGCTTGTCCATCAGAATAGGTGCCAAGTAGCCTGGAATTTTCTGTTGGTGCTGCAACTTTGTTTTTACTTTCCCTGTCACTTGGTATAGGATTAACGTTCTGTATACCCTCGACATGTGGCGGCTTTAATACAAAAATACTGTACAGGAGGCAAAATAAATAAAGTGCAAGGCTGCAGGAAACAAGGACAACACCATTGTGCCTGGTAATTTGAAAATGCACAAATATGTGACCGGATGCCAAACTGCCTATGAACCCTGCCAGTCCATACACCAGTTCAATGATGATAAGTCTCAGAGATCTTTTGCTCTCAGATGAACCTCGTGAAGCCCAGGCCATCACACCAGACCAATAAGCTGTAAACCAGCCTGTTAAACCATTCAGCGCTGCAGATCCATACATGATTTCTATTGGCCAGTCCCAGAGAATGACAAACAATAGGAATAACCTAGAAATGAGGTACCCAGCTAGAGGTACACAGATGGTGATCTTTCGGTTCCCCTTGTCACTAAGTCTTGCCAGGATATAAGCCGAGAGCAAAGGGGCTAACCCTAGAATTAGGTTGTGGATGATGTAGAAATTGGAGATGGCTTTTTGTAATGTGTCCTCGCTAGAGCTGTTAGAAGCATCTATAGTATGGTTGTAGTGATTCTTTACCGCCAGAAGCAGTCCAGTGTCATAGAAAGAGCTGGCAACTTGGGCACCGGCGACAATTGGGTCAATCCATGTTCTCATTATAGCAATTGTTGGCAATAAAACAAAACACGACATTCTCCTGCGCATCCACATCCACATGATTTCAGCAATAGATCTTCAGCACAAATCATGCAATGTTCTGGGAAAATAATACAATGAGACAAAGAGACATAAATTCAGAGGACTGCACATTTTTCACCCAAACCTAATGTCATTTAATGAATTATCCCCAATCTCCCATGAATGTCAGCTAAAATCTGCAAAAGCCTGTTTGTATGGTTACCTGCTGTCAGTGAATGTGGTCACAGGGAGTTTCTGCACGAGACTGTAAAAATTAATGCAAGATGATTCTTAGGAGCTGTTCGACACTTGGACACCTAGTGTGTGCCTAATGCAGCAAGCTGAGGGTTCTGTGTATACTATACAGTAATAATAGCTTAGACTTCCTCATCTGTAGCCAATTACATGTACAGGGAGGGGCAAGGCACATTTTTGTTTGCTTTTTACATGAGGTGAAATTTTGGTACTGTTTGCTTTAACTCTTAAACTTCCTGAGTGCTTGTCCCTTTGCACTTTGGCACTCCTTAACCAGTAAGATTAACGGCTACTGAAATGCCTAGTATGCGTATGCCTGAGGAACATGTGATTGTAAGACAGGAACTTTAGCAGGGGACTTCCGTTTCACAGAGCATTCTGCGAGTGATGCATTTAAACTCTCACTGCATAGGAAATGTAAGGGTATTGAATTAATTAAGGAACCAGTAATAAATTGGACTGGCTCTCATGTTTATTCACTAAAGTGTAAATTGTTGCTTTAAGGGGAATTTCAAGTGACTTTCAAAGGAAAATTTGAAATTCACTTTGAACTGGAAACAATTTCCTCTTTAGTAAAAACCAAAGAAAAAAATTACCTGCGCTCTTTCCACATCCCTATGTATTTTTAAACAAATGGAGCTTTTTAGTTACCTCCAATGGCCATGAGAGGGTATGCCCACCTGCCACGTCAGGGTCCTAACTCTAACCATTCGACAGAAAGGGGTATTTTTTATATACATCCCTACATGCTTATTAACCCTTAATAGGGAACACATGGGATGGGCAGCAGCATTACAACCTAGCTGTGTGATACAAAAGTGAATACAAATACAAAGAAAGTCCTGCGCTCAAACTCCCATTACTCCTGGGCGGCAGCAACGACCATAGTACATATTAGGCAAAATACATATAGTAAAAACCAAAGAAAAAAAGTTACCTGCGCTCTTATTTCCTCTTTAGTGAAAAACACTGACGAGGTTATTCACTGAACTCCAAATTGTAGCAAATTGAAAACAAAATGGCAAAATCTAGGCAAAAAAAGTCAAGCCGTGGCTATATGAGTCACAGAGTATTTTTAGCAAATAAATCCCAGTGTGTGTTTAAAGATTTGCTTTCATTTGTGGGTATGCAGGCATTCGAATAATTGTGTTCTGACCTTCCTCTTAAAGGGGTATATAAAAATCTATAAGCATTTATCGGTCACTGTTTGGTCCACTGGGGTGAATATAGGGTGTATGTGTGTGTATCTGTTAGTGTGTTTATGCAGAGGCTGCTCTAGACTTTGTGAGGCCTCAGGCGAAACTCAAACATGAGGCCCCACTAACACCCAAAGTAAAAAATAAAATAAAAAATTGATGTATAAGGTGCTGTAGTTGTATTGAAGCTTGCAGCGCTGGATACAGAGAGCTAGTCTCTGAACTCATTATTCAGAGGCTTGCAGTGTTGCGGCTCTCTGTGCCGCTGCATTGTGAGCTCTCTGACTGTAGTTATGGCATAATTTACAAACTAAATTAATTTGCAATAAACAAATTTAATTAGCAATTATGCTAATCGTTTATACATGACTGCGGGGTATGGTTACATAGCTTTGCATTCGTGTATACATAAGTGTCGGTGTGTGTATTTCTGAGTGTATCTGGCATTGTCTACCTGTGTGTGACATGGTTTGGGCTGAGTGTGGCACAGCTGGAGGACATGATTGTAAGGGTGTATGTGGTAGGGTGAGTGTGGCAGTATGAAGGGGGTGAGTGGGTAAGACTGATAGATGCTGAGTGTGACTGCTTTCTTCTTGAGTTGTACAGGCCCATGTCTAGATAGCAACAACTGGAGCAACTATAAATTCAGGAGCAGTCCTACAATATAGGAAACTAGGAAGAGCAGAGCAGGAGAGAATGTGTGACACTATGAATGCTTGGTATAAATTTAAAAAAAAAATAGCACAAGTGCAAATCCTAAACTTACTGAGTCGACAGGTTCACAGTGGCACACAATATTAGATGAGTGAGAAGAATGTAGGAATGTCAGACACACCTCCTAGTATGACCCACCAACTATTAATTTGGGGAAGACAGTATAGTGTTCAACGGGAGCCATGATCTTACCAGATACAGGAACTGGTAAACAATCAGCTCAGCATGGACGCATCATTACACACATCCTTGTACTAGGCAGGGCCCCACAGTTAATTTGGTAAATCTATCTGTTGTGGCCCCCAGTGAATCCCCAATCACCGCTCAGGATCTCTGGATCTTTGATCTCCGTGGTCCGGGGTATCACTGGGGGCCAAGAGATTGTGAGAATGAAGACGGATGTACAGTGACTTCCAGTCTGCGTTCTCGTGATCTCTTGGACATCACGGGATTCGCAGGATTTGGTGCGCACGATCGCGGAATTTCGTTCCTTCTCCCTGCTGGGACAGAATAAAGAGGAACAGAATATAGAGGGGCAGAATAAAGAGGTACAAAAAGCAAACAACAGTAGAAGGGAAGAAGGGTGCTAAACTTAAAAAATAAAACCGGTGCAGCTTATAATCACCTCAGTGTATAGCCACTCTGTACACTATGTATAGAAACCAAAATAGAAGAAAAAAGGTGATAGCGCAAAAAAACTCAGTAATATATTTTACCTTTTGTTAGATGTTAATATATAGGTCCTATTTGCCGTAATGGTTTTTAACTGTGGACCCTGTGTGCAATAGATATAAAATACAACATAGTGTGTACTGTTGTGAAAATATATAATATTGTAAGAAGAGAAAGGTACACTCAAAATTTCCAGAGCCAAATAAGTTAGGCTCTGGACTATAAAGGCATTTCATCCACTAATGGGATACACTGGATCTGGTCACTTGTTCTAGAGGTTCTCTGGTTTGCAGTCTTTTTCAGGAACTCAGGAGCTAGATTAAATTAATTCAAACAGGAATTTATTTAGATACATAAAACAAAAAAATAAAAATGTATAATAACAGCTGGCACAACGCGTTTCGACCTTCTATGGTCTTGCTCAGGTGCCATTTGTCTTAGGTGCACACCTATATATATACCCCTTATAGGTATCGGACCACGGGTGTAGCAGCTAACAAGGTAATTTTATGCCCAAATTTGGCCATAACCGGAAGCAACTCGCCAGCACTGATGGTGGTACTTCCAGTTTCTGCATATTCAGTAGCATGTCTCTGTATTCTGTACTTCCGGGTTTCCAAGATAGCAGTGCGTCCGTTTCTGAGTATTTTGAGGGGATATTTATGGGGTGATAATATTATACAGTTGAGAATTGCCCACTATTTCAATTCTCTTAGATCTTAGAGATCGTCATCATGTAAGTGAAATGTATTCCATACAAATAAAATCACAATTTGTTATAAAATAGATAGAATTTATTGTGTCAAATAAAATAATAAAACTATTAGGGAGCATGCATGATAATCAGTGAATGTTTAGTATAACATAAGTAAGCAATACAATGGCAATATTAAAACAATCCAACGGCTAACAGCATCAACTGTCACTTAGTAAGATTAATGAGGTATTTCACAGACACAGAAAGCTAAACTTCCAGCGAAAAGCCATAAAACCTTGGCTAACAGTTAGATCAACTGAGTAACCCTTTCAATGCTGGTTAGTCCTCTTAGGCATAGAATATCCTATTCTATTGCTATTTTTAATTAAAATAACATTCAACCAGATCATTAATCAATTCCTGTACCATCCAAAAGAGTCAAATCTACAGATTCTATAAGCCGAATTTTAATTTTCCTAAAAGATATCTTATCTTATTTCAGAGCAAATCAACACACATGGATAAAAACAGCGGTATGCTAACATGTGGTAAGATACCAGTACTATGTAATTATCTGACTCCACCTGCAGAATGGAGTGTTATAACTACATATTCTTTATTTAATTAAGATTCTTCAATTATGGGATCTGATTGTGATTTATCCATGCATGTATCCTGCTATTAATAGATTTGAATTAATTTAGATTAATTAAATAAAACCAGCATAATTACCAGTTATGATGTAGATGCTCTCATCAGATGCTCTTAGGTAATCCCAGGAATTGAAGTGTGGTTATGTGTATGCAAAGAGATAGTGAAATTAAATGTTCTGTGTCTCTCTCCTCAGTCTGTTTGTATGAGGGTCTGTCTGTCTCAGGAGTCCTTCCGTGTGTCTCGTCCCGAGTATGAATTTCAATCTGAAAGCCCAAACTAACCTCTCTCTTCCCTTTGTCCTAACTTTTTAAAGGGAAAGATTCTTTCTATGTCATCAGTTGGTAAAACCAATTGGATACTGAAGGTGTGGTCAACCTGCAGATCGCAATTTAGATTTTTGGTCCATAGAGGGCACTCTCGCCTCACTAAACTTTCCTATCCAGGAAAGAGTTAACTTTTCCTGATGACGATTTTGACGTCATTTGGCTTATCTAAAATGACTGCCATAACTTAAATTTGCTGTCAGTTCAAAGCGTTTCTTTGGATTTTCTCCAGACAGCACGTCGACAATTCCTGTTGTAATTTCTAAAATTGACAGTTCTAAACTCAATTTCACCCCTTACTTACAATGGGACCTTGTAAAATTTAGAAAGTAAAATTAATTACTGAGTATTATCTGGTCATTGGTGTCTGGCTTTCTGAGATGCTGTGAGACATTTTCTATTCCATTAATATTTATTAAATAATATGGTATGTCTTATGAATATTTATCAAAAAATTGTGTATATTATTAACATAATACTGATTATATGTATTTAATATAATAGTAAATAAGTGTATAATGGTTACTGAGCACTGTTCAGATTTGCTAGAAGTGGTCTTTTAAAACTCAGACTGTGGAAGACATAGATGATAGGGTCAAAACAGGACTGCAATAAAAGCTATGGAATGGAGATGCACAGAGGAGGTGAGGATTGGTCAAGCAAGACATTCGGGTGGGTATCAATAAAATAAGGGGGGGGGAGAAGAAATAACAGAGAAAATCTTTAGAGATAAGCAGGATGTTGAATAACATTTAAGTTAACAAAACCAATGATGAGCAGGGCAGGGAGCAACTAGCTTTAGCATGCAGGACAAGACAAACTGCAGAATATATGTGTGTATGAGCAAACACACACACACACATATATATATATATGTATATATATGTATATATATATATATACACATATATATATATATATATATACATATACATACATACGCACATACATATACACACTAAAGAGCAAGCACGTCCAGTTAAGATCCAATGACAAAGAAATGGTGGTTAGAGATATAAAGTTTAAAAATATGCAAGGGGTTAAAATTCAATACAATTATACTGTCCAGTATTAAGGGTAGATAGTTTCCTCCATAGTCTACCTTGCAGAAACTCAGACATGCATAAGGCCTTTTCCTTCCAGCTGTAGGTGATCTGAGCACTGTTCAGGTTTGCTAGAAGTGGTCTTTTAAAACTCAGACTTGCAGAAACTCAGACATGCATAAGGCCTTTTCCTTCCAGCTGTAGGTGATCTGAGCACTGTTCAGGTTTGCTAGAAGTGGTCTTTTAAAACTCAGACTTGCAGAAACTCAGACATGCATAAGGCCTTTTCCTTCCAGCTGTAGGTGATCTGAGCACTGTTCAGGTTTGCTAGAAGTGGTCTTTTAAAACTCAGACTTGCAGAAACTCAGACATGCATAAGGCCTTTTCCTTCCAGCTGATCTGAGCACTGTTCAGGTTTGCTAGAAGTGGTTCAAACCTTGGGGTCTTAGAGTCCCAAGGTTGAATATCCATTTCATCTCATTCTGTTTCAATAGTTTCAAAAAATCCCCTCCTCGCCAGTTTCCTTTTACCCTCTGTATGCCCATAAATTTCAAGAGTGTAGGGTCGCTATTGTGTGCAAGGAAGAAATGGTGGGATACACTGTGTCCCTCAAACTTTTTCTTAATATTTCTGGAGTGTTCCTCTATCCTAATATGTAACTTGCGTTTAGTGCGGCCCACATATTTAAGACCGCATGGGCATTCCAACAGATATATTATATTGTTGGAGTGGCAGGTAATAAGGTCTTTAATTTGAAATTCCTCTTTATTGTTAAAATTTTGAAATTTTGTGATATGTCTTTTTTTATTGTTCGTATTCTTACATGCTAAGCATGTGCCACATCCGAAGAAGCCTATTTCTTTATCTAAAAAAGTGGTGGTTTTAGTTTTTCTGAAGTGATTCCTAACCAAAAGTTAGTTTAAATTAGCGGCTCCCCTGAATACTACCCTAGGTGTAGGTGGTAAAATTTGTGTTAGAGTATCATCCTGTAATAAAATGGACCAGTGTTTATTGAAGATTTTTTTAAGTGCTTTATTATTATGGCTGTAGTTGCATATAATTGGTAGATTAGTTTGTTCTGCATTTACTGTTTTGTTTTTTCCTTTAATAAAGTGCTTTGTGGAATTTTCAAAACCTGTGTTTTGATTTGATTATTCTCTAAAAAGATGTCCAAATCTAAAAATGGCACGCTGTGTTTATTAAAATTGGTTGATAAAATGATACCCCACTCGTTGTGGTTGAGTTGGTTTAAAAAGGCATTAAGTGTGGCTTCAGTCCCTTTCCAAATAAAAAACAGGTCATCAATGTAACGGCGGTAGGTCACCAGGCCCTCCACCCAGCCTTCATTCGTTTGTAGATGTTGGCGTTCCCAGTCTGCCATAAACAGATTGGCGTAGCTGGGTGCGAACCTGGTGCCCATCGCCGTGCCACATGCCTGTAGATAAAGATGTCATACCAAAGGTAGTTACTGGTTAAAATCCACAGTATTGCTTCCATGATAAAATCAATTTGGTCGGGTTCAAAGGAATGGGATTGTTCTAAAAAGAATCTAACTGCTGTACATCCCTTTTGGTGTGAAATAATGGTGTATAATGAGCTAACATCCGCGGTTACTAAAAAGTAATCCTGTTCCCATTTAATGGTTTGCAAGTGTCTGAGGATGCTGCCTGTGTCTTTAAGATAACTCGGGATGTTCTGTACTATAGGTTGGAGACATTTATCTACGTACTCCGAAAGTCTGCATGATATTGAATTAATACCTGAGACTATAGGTCTACCAGTTGGGACTTTGGAGTTCTTATGGACCTTGGGAAGATAATAGAACACAGGGATTTTGGGGTGGATTATATTCAGGTATTCAAATTCTTTTTTGTTCAAAATCTCCTTCTGTAGGCCCCTCTTAATGAGGTCAGAGAATTTAGTTTTAATTTCACCTGTTGGATCTCCCTTTAATCTTGTGTACGTGGTATGATAAGTCAGTAATCTCATGCATTCTGTGTGATAATCTTTGATGTCTAAGATGACTATTCCCCCTCCCTTGTCTGCCGGTTTAATTACAATCTCATTATCCTTCTGTAATTTTTTTTTAAAACTTTGTATTCATCTTTTTTGAGGTTTTGTTGGTAATGGTTGGCTTTTTTTTAATATCTGCCATCACCATTTTCTCAAAAGTAGCCATTTCTGAGAGAAGATGTTTGGGAAAAAAAGTGGATTTCTCTTTTAATGTGGGATGTGTGTATTTTGTTGGGATGAGATTGTCCGATGTAGGATGTTTGTGGAAAAAAATTTTAAGACACAAGGTACGTTTAAACTTATTTAAGTCCACATAGGTATCGAATTTATTTAGATTTCTCGTGGGTGTGAATTTCAGACCTTTTTGTAATAGTTTAATGTGTGTTTGATCTAATTGGGTAGAGGTGAGGTTAAAAATTCCCGCTTCTTTCTCAATTTCCTTTTGTGTTCTTATGAGAGGCGTTTGTCTCTTTTTCCTTCTCTGTGTGTCCACGCCTCCTCTAATTCCCCTTCTTCCGTGCTCCTTTGCCTTTTGTTCGGTGATTTTTGGTGGGAGAGGAATTTGTGCTTGTCTTTGTTCCTCAAACTCCCAAAATCCTCTTCTTCTCTGGTTTTAGTCAGGGGGTCAAATCGGTTATGGGTATGAACATCTGATGTTCTTCTGGGATTGTATCTAAATTTACTTTGGGCTGTAAGAAATTAATCCGATTTGGCCCTTTTTTCTGTTTGGAATGGTGTTCTCATGTTGGATATAGTATTTCTGAAGTGGGATTTTTTTGAAATACTTAGGTTCTATTTTCTCGTTGGCCTTACTCGTATGATGGTTCCTAGGTGGACTTACCCTCTGATTATAATGTGTGTGTAGGGCGTGAGTAATGAGAATTGCGTCTCTGTTGATCATAACCAGTGTAATTTGGTTTGCTGTTTCTGCCGTATGTCCTCACTTCATTACGTCTATAATCATTTTTGCCACGTGTATATTTTCTCTTTTTTTATGTATTGTTTCCTATTCAACTTTGTGTGTGACATGTTGAATCTTATCTGTGATTTTTTTTATATTCTTCTGCGTTAGTATGGTTTATGAGAAAGTTTTGTTCTTTATTAATTTCTATGTCTAATTTCTCTAAAGTAAGTTTCCTCCTTGTTATAATTTTTTGCATCATAACAAAAGAAAAAGAGTCCAACATAGTGGCCCAATCGTCCATAAACGGTTTGTCCTCCTGATCAAAAGAGGGGAATTTAAAAAATCTGAGACCTCTGGGGGTAATTTTTTTCTCGGATGTATTTTTCAGTGTTGCAATTTCCCATTTTATTCAAGTTTCCTCGCTTAATGTTTTTTCAAGTATTTTTTGGCAATCAAATATGGATTTTTCTTCCATTCTGTCAATTTGGTGGAAAACAAGTTCTTCTTCACCAAATAGTTCGTCTATATTAGTGCATTGTATTTTTTTTCTAGTCTCCCTTTAACTAAGTCATGACAGTGTAATTTGTCATGTGTTGTTGCTCAGCTGAGGTTGTGTTTACCTAATTTTAAAACATGCTAAGGAACAGTTATTATGTCCTGCTATATGTAAAGCCATAGAATGTGTCCTTCCTCCTCCCCCCTCACCCCCACATGACTGTAGGTTTAGCATTTTGCTAAAAAAAATACTGCACATACAGAGCTTAACTCCACTTCTGGTACAGTCACTGGGGTGTCATCAGCCAGTTGGAACGAGTCAATGAATGGTGATATCTGCAGCTCTGCAAAAGCCAGGAAGTGCGTTACTGGACCACTAGGGTGCATTGGGTACTCAGTAGAGAACATGGTAATGGGGCAGACTGTTGCTAAACGGTTTGCCCCATGACCAGGGAACTGGGACAGGTTAATTCTCACATAATAACCACTATAGCAGGCTGTAATAATTACGATGATTGAATTAACACTTTAATTATATCCTTTTTATTTGTATCTGTTTGTGTATTTAAATTAACCATCTAACTTGCTACATCTGAACTGTGACCAGTTAACCCCTGCAATACCCATATGGAGAATAAATGTTTTTATTTTCATGTATTTTAAAGCATGAAAAGTAGTCCATAAAGCATCACTCACCCTTATTTATACTCTAATTATGATTGTAGAGGTACAAATTTCTTTACCAGAAGCCACTGTAAATTTTCTTTGGTGTAAGGTCACTGCTTTTTAACCGTTCAGGAAGTTTTAATGGGTCCTATCGCTCCTATAGTCAGGGGGAGTGAATGGATTCTACCATTTTACAGTTGGCACTACAGTAGCAGTCCAGAGATTTATAAAGAGTGCTATAGCAGCTTTAAATACCTTTATTTTTGGAATACTACATGTGGGCATGATGGTCAAAAAATATTTTTACATTCTCTTGCAATTTTACCTATAAGCAAAGTAGTAGTACATGTTTAATGTATTATGCATGACCTTTAATGCAACCTGTAAAATATAAAAATGTTAAAACTGTAGGCTATGGAAAGAGGTTACAGACTGATTTGTTGCAAAAGCTTCCGCTGAGCTTATATAAACACCCCCTTTATTAAATAATAAAAATGAGTCAAGAACCACACATGGAACACCACACAAATCTGGTTTGTGTTTTAATGAGAAAATAATTATATACTTGTCTTGTATGCTTCACAATCACTATAAAACAATAAGCAGGGTAACATGTAAGTGGTTAACATATACATAAAGCTGAGTACAGTAGAACGGTTTCATATGCCATTAAAACACAGCCACCATTTCACTTTTGTATTAAGCTGTCAAACAGTCACTTTCATTGCGAGAAATAGGCAAGGAGAGGATTGGCAGCTTGATGCAAAATACTATTGTAAGAATTCTCCTTTTGTGATGAAGAAAAAAAAATGGTCTCACACACTGCTATAATCCAGTCTTCCTGCAAGAAGTCCAAAAATATTGCTACAACCAGCAAGCAATTCTTCTGCAGTAGTTTTATTTCTTCAGCGATCAATAATAATTAACACACCTCAGAGGATTTAGTAAAACGTTACTATTGTTTGGACATTTCTAGAGCAGAAACCATTGTAAATTGTAATAAAAAGTTTTACTGCGGCCATATAGGTGAAGTAATTCTAGTATGCCACAAATATTCACCTATTATATAGTCACTAATCAATGGGTTGGGGGGGGGCAGACAGACGGGGAAGTGTGAAGTGTTTATTAATCGCCTGATTGATTTGTCTCAAAATATGTGAACGGTGAAAGAAAAGAATACAAAATCTCATTTTATTCCGTGCTGCCAAACCAAATGCAGTCATTACATTGTGTGTGATTGGAATCGATAACCATCCAAAGGAAATGGAGTAAAACGGCTCGAAGGGCTATATATGGATAAAAAAAAGGAAATAAAAAGCAAGCCCCTCAGAGAGGACAAACCGTGCTTCTGATTTGGTTTTGTTACTAAAATAAAGACTTTTTTTGTTAATAAAAATATTTTAAGCCAATACTTTTTGGTTCAAATCAAAATATGCCCCATATATTCTACAGAATGGGTATTCCTATGTGCAACTTAGTAGCAAACAACAGGAACACTGTTTTTCAAGTTTAGCTTTCAACCAGCCTTCCACATGAAGAAAATAAAAATGTTACAGTTCTGAAGTTGGCTAATAAAAAAAAACCAACAACAAAAAAAAACAAGTCATCAGAACTTTGCCGCAGGCAAATTAGAGAGGCGGGGTTCTGCGAAAAGAAAAAAAAAACTGTATAAAAAAAGTGAATGAAATGTCTGAAAGTGAATTTTAGCGCTGACTTCAACTGAAGTTTGTAACATTGGTGAAGGCAAGACTTCTTTACAGAAACTCTCCAATGATGATTAGAACCTATTGTAGTGCTTATGGTGCTAGGCAGCTATGGGGTAAGATCCTACAGTTTGTGTCAAAATGTTTTCAAGCAGTCTTGGAGATGAGCCTACTCCTTCTGCTTGCAATGTCATAACAAGGAAATTCACTTCCTATCCAAATCATTTTGAAACATCTGAGGTACAGGAGGATTTGGTTGTGCCACAATACAGATATTCGTTTGTTCCTTCTGAATCCACATGGTGAATTTGTGATGTGAAATGTCAGGAGGGTTAAAGAGGATTCAGCCGGGCCAAACATGCTGCAGAGATTGGCGGTCGTCAGATCCTGCTATACATTATTACTCACAGCCTTTCATTGCACAGGAGCTTTCTCATTATAATGTCCCTAACTGAGAGGGTGGGCATAGGATGAGAATTTTTTTTTTTTTTTTTTTAAAGGAATGTCACCTACAGCCTTCTAGCACAACAACCACTACAATAAGCTAAAAGGTTTGTGGTGTATTTGAAGTGTCCCTTTAATTTGAATAACCTAGTGTTGTGATGGCAATATTTGGTTATGTGAAACAGATATTACAAGAAGGCTAATGTAAGATCTGTAATGTTACATACACAGTCAGTCCATACTCCAGAAATGGGTAACTAAATACTAAACTACTGCTTTAAGTAACAAAATATGAAATAAAAACAACCAGTTCTATGCTATATATATAGATTTATGTGATTACAAAGCGCATGAATAAATAGTATTTTCTATAATAGTACTTCTTATCATTGCATTTGTGGCTCGTGCAAATACTTTGTGGGTAAAGTCCAAAAACAAAAAAACACTTAAAAACAAAATACTCCAATACATTAACTCCTATATTATCCCTTCTATCTTGTAGCATTAAAAAAAAAAAAAAAAAAAGGTAACCAGGTGGCTGTAAAAGATCTGCACATCCACATTCTTGAATTCCTCAAAAATTTCAACGTTAAAGAAAAATACACTGTGCAAACAACCCGTCACTCAATTACCTGCAAATCTAGTTCTACCTCTCCTTTGCATAGAATGCCTTACACTGTATTGTTCTCCACATAAGCAACAAATATGGCTGAAATGAAACTTAATAGGCTCACTCTGCCCCCATCATATTCCTGATCTTAGGCAAAGAGACTATAAACCTCTGATTACTAACCAATATGTTGTATTCCCTTAATTGTTAAAGGTCAGGAATTCAAATTTGAGACAATTTTGGACTAGAGTCAAGAGAATTGGAAAAATTCTCCAAGATACCGGTATTCACTTAGACTATTTTGACCCATAATTTGAAAAGAAAATTGGTGGCACCCCAGGTACCAAAATAAAAAAATTGTAGAGTTTTACACAAACAGGGTGTTTCGTACGAAGTCAGATGTAAGTGTTTTCCCATACATATGAAAAGACATCCAACCACATGCAATGTAAAGTCAATGCAGATTTTGCAAGTGAACATTTTTGAACAGAAGCCCCTGTGCATTGTACATATGTGAGTTGTTCTCAAACATTTGCATGGAAAAACAAAACCCAAAACATTGAATTTATGTCCATGGGTAATATCACACGGCAGATTAGCATCAGTGCTTTACCTATTGCTTTTAATAGGCGATAAAGAAATAGCCTAGATGTCTAATTTCCTGGTTGAAGTTTATGTCACTTGCTGCATAATATGCCTCTTCTGCAGGTAATTTCCAGGTGCTTGAAATTTTCTTTAACCCCTTAAGGACCAAACTTCTGGAATAAAAGGGAATCGTGACATGTCACACGTCATGTGTCCTTAAGGGGTTAAAAAAAAAAAAATAATAATAAAGAGATCATATTCAAATAGATTAAAAAATCTGATGTAAAATCCACCCAGGGTTGTCCCTTATAACTTTCTTGTGGAATTAAACCTTAATATAGAGTGAATACCAAACCTTACCATTATTGACTGTAAAATCATTCATTAAAAATTGCATTAACAAATTCCTCCTAACACATTTAACACATTCCAAGAGGAGCAGTTCTGTTGTAATCAGCTGCGAACCAAAGTGTCATTCAAATCATTAAATTCCATTAACTTTAGTGTTATGATTATTATATTGCTTTGCACATCCTGTATTTGGAAACACATGCCCAATCCATCTATTCATCGCTAGTGAACTTTGCAGATGTATTAAAACCAAAATCTGTTTTGTGAATACATTCAGATGAAAGCTTTGGTACCTTGTCCATCATGTGACTCATAACATTCAGGCCAAATTATGGCATTTCATTCCCCCAACTAAAACTATAAATTGAGCAAAGGCTATAATTTAACCCATTCATCCCTGAGAGCCACAAGTGTGACACTGCACATATTTAGTGATTATGGTGTTGTGCTTAAAGTATAGAACTTTTAAACATATGCAGTAATAATAAACACTCCAGAATGCAGATTGCCTTGGTTACACAGTAGCATAGATATACCAAACCCTGCCACCCCATGGGCATCCACAGGCATATCTAAGCAATGAAGGGTTAAAGATTTTATGCAAATTAAAAAATATATATATATACTGTATACGGTTCAATGTGATTTTCATTTCCCAAAACAAATCGGCAAGAAATCCAAAAGTAAAATGACATATTATGGCTAGGTTAAAGAGAATATTAATCCTTGTAATTGTGCTTCGCAGGAAGACAAAGCTGTAGACCCATGCAAAAGGGCCTAATTTTCCATCCCAAGCACACAATGCTCCGATGTGCATTTTCTGCTCAATCTTACAAAGGGGACACTTCCCTACAAAGCAAAAACAAGCAACACTTTCTAGAAAAAATGAATTGCCCTCTTTGAGTGTGTCTAGCTTTGGGCATTAACCATGCTGATCCCTGGTATGTAGTGCTTGCCTCCTGTCAAAATGCCAGTGACCCATTTTCATTTCCTGAGAGTCCAAAGCTCAAATGGTTTTACACCATTAAAACGGCTGTCATTCCATTGATTTCTTATCCCTGTCAAACATTGTCTGCATTATCTCTATACGGATCACAGAGATTGCGTAATGTTTAATAAATACATGATTAAATGATTCATTTTTTTTTTTTTGGTTTCTTTATATATTGTTGCAGGGGCTTTGGGAGAAAAAAAAAAAAAGTCTTATTCATCCTCTTCACGGTTGGCATATATTCCTGCTTCCCAGCGTAGTGCTAGTGCACTCTTCCTACGGTTTACTCTTACAGCTTCCAAGACCTGAAAGAGGAGAACATTAAGGAAAAAAAAAACATTTGGGTGTCAGTTGCAAGAGTACAACATTCTGAGCAATAATTTGAATGTAATGATTAATGAAGCTACTCCTGACCACGTACATCCAGCATGCATGCCAATGCACGTCACTATTACAGGATACAATGGACATATTAGAGACTGTTACAGCAGTCGCCCATACCACAAAGGAGAATATGCATTTAGAATAAATCAAACGGATCCATGTATTCAGAGGAGTAGAATGCAAGCATCAAACCGCCCAACATTCAAATGGTCACAGGTGTAGTTGGAGGGGAGGTCAGAACTACGGCAAACCATTTAAATGAACCTCAAGATATCTTCAATACTATTTACAAAAGACAATTATAGCTAGTGCCATTAATGTGAAGTTCTGTGTTACACTCCTGTACAACAAACTTTTGGAGATCCCAAAAAAAAAAAAAAAAAAAAAGAAGAGGGACAGAGGAATGTGTGTCTTAAAGAGTGACACTTAAATATATAATGAATTTCTAGAAATAAAAAAACTTGGATTTTTTTTTTTTAAATAAATTATATTGCCATTTAAAGGAACACTATAGGGTCAGGAACACAAACATGTATTCCTGACCCTATAGTGTTTAACCCACCATTTAGGTGGCTTGTCCACCCTTAACCCCCTTATAAAATAAGTTTCAAACTCACCTTATTTCCAGCGTCGCACAGGTCTGCCGGCGCTGGCTTTACACCCTTTGTGACATCATCAAAATGGCCGATTTTTAGCCAATCCCATTGGATTGGCTAAAACCGGCACGGGGCAGGGCCAAATGCCATTTTGGCCAGTCAGAAAATTCAGCGTCCCCATGCAGAGCGTGGGGACACTGAACGGTAGTGCTGCTTTTTCGGCAGCACTGACCCAGGAAGCCGCTCCAGTGGCCATCTAAGGAGTGGCCACTTGGAGGTGTCCCTAGAGGTAATGTAAACACTGCCTTTTCTCTGAAAAGGCAGTGTTTGCATTAAAGTGCCTGAAGGGAGCGATTATACTCACCAGAACAACTACATTAAGCTGTAGTTGTTCTGGTGACTATAGTGTCCCTTTAAATACATTTGCACAACATATCTGTATTATGATGATGATGGTTTATTTATTGATAAAAATCACTTTGCAAAGTTTTCAGTACTATTTTAAACCTACTCACCTCTAAACTACACTAACCGCATTAGTACATTGATAATGAGAAAAAAAAACCCCACAAAAGGAATTAATCTACAAACCTCTAAACATGAGCATTTAGCATGGGACTGATAAAAGAAAACACAAATGAGAGCAGTGATAACATGCATTAGAGAGTATGCATGCATCCCACAGGGAAGAAGGGGGTTTATCAAGGTACCTCAGAAGTAACTCTGTAAGACAGTGATTTACAGGTGTACTGGTGAGAAAGAAGGAAAAAAGAGTGTTAGTGCACTAGATAGACACAGTGACCAAGCAGATACCATGGCAGGGACAAACAGTATCAAAGCGCCAAGCAGGAAAAAGTTCACGTCAGCAATTCACAAAAATATTACAAGTTACATATTGTCCTGGATGCCTTGTCCTTGATTAACCAGGAAAATAAATCAAATAGAAAGAAACAGGGAGTTGGAGAGTCAGAGTAATGGTGCTGCTTGAATAAAGGTGTAGAGGGCAAACATCAATTGCTAAATAACACTGATACAATGTAAATAACAAGGTAGATTCCCAGCAGTTGCAGTAGAACTCCCATGATGCTTTGACAGTCTTGTGAGTTTTGTAAAAATCAGCCACCTCTGACCAAGAGGTTATTGCTAAACAAGTTGCTTGTAGTGTGTAGCGCAAAAATGTACATGTGAATTCATAGTGCTTACTTAAATCTTGCAAACTAGGATTCCCAGGATAATGTGCGTTATGTGCATTTAATAGTAGTACAGTTTGGGAAATTCAAGAAACAAGACAATGATAACATAGCACTTTTGAACTACAAAATTCCAAGTGGGATCTTCTTAGTAAGGGAGAGAAGCTACAGACTATCTATGGTATTGTCAATAAGGATGAAATCCTTATTTTAACATACCTACGACCTAGTCACTTTTTATAATGTTTTTCAACCTGTTGTGCATCGAGTAATCTGTGGGATTTAGACATGATTTTTATATATATATAAAAACAAAATGAATGAATTGGACTGCACCTTTCTAAAGGGACAGATTTTGCATAGGATGATTTACTACACACACACACACACACACACACACACACCTTACATGCTGCAATTACTATAGGGATATACCATACAGGATTTATGCTGGTTTCAGGAGCACACATTGGGCTATTTATTGATCTTATAATGTCGTGATGCTTATCTTTACTGAAGACACATTAAAGATCATCAGGGGGAATAACAAGTAACCAACGAAAGAAGGGTTTGGACAACCCCCTAATGGTCCAAGGGAGCATACTTTTAGAGTCATATGACGGTATTTTTATTTTCTATATGCAATACATTGTATAGATATACTACGCTATTTGCATACATTCTATTTTTCAGATTGTTCAAGATACTCTACAGCTCCACCTATAACTCTGTATATAATATACCATTTAGCATTAATCAGGGTAAAGACTCTACTTTGCCAATAGAGGTTTGAGTACAGTCCAGTCTTACTGCATTAAAATAATGTACTTATTAAATATGCTACAGGAATAATTAGAACAGAACATCTACAGTCATGATGCAATAAGAAACATTCTGGGCTCTTAATTAAGGACACTAAATCCCATCAATAAGAGGGAGCAAAAGTAAAAAAATGCCAATTTCCATCATAGGAATAACACAAGATGGTTAAAATGGCCTAAATGGGGGAAGATAAAATGCTTAAGATCTGGCATTACAATTTTTCCCATATTATACAATAATATTTAAATATATTAAAAATAAAAATAATAAAGCACACACAACTACAATTTACTATATTATTGATGGTTTATAACTGGTATGTCTACCTAAAGAAGCATTTAAAAAAATGCTTGACTAGAACAAAATTAAAATTAACACTAGGCTCCTTATGTTGGGATTATTGTGCCAAGTTTGCCTTGGCACCCACCCAGGGTTATTTGTCAAACTCTGTCCCTGTAGTGCAGCGGTCTTCTCCTGCAGGAGAAGCCAGATGTCTTCATTGAGTTAAGCAGGGCCATGTTTATTGGCAAAGAGTGTCATTTGATGCTCTTAGCCAATAAGCATGGCTCTGCACAGCTAACCCCAGCAGGCTCGGGCTCCTAGTGGAAATTTTACCGAAACCGCACAGCAGTAATAAAGCAAACAAAGAAAAAACATAATCAATACACTATGACTAGCACAATTTATAGATTAAATGGATGATCCTGTCCCCTAAAGCTCTTCAGCTTCTGAAGGTCTTTTGGAGCTAGTTACATGTCCCTGCAGGTTTACTTTATAAAAGTACTGGTTTCAATAAAAATCAGCACTTGTATAAAACTGCCTAAGTAACATCTACTAACTCTAAAGCAAGCACTCGGGAAGATTTCCCGCCTCATTCACTGTAAACTGTTCAAAACAGAAGTGAGAGTTTCCCGTAGAGAAGCATTGGTTTCAATGCTTTTCTACAAGAAAAACAGCTGGTATTTCCCAATGCTTCCCTATGAGAAGCAGCTGACAATACAATGCATCAGTAAGAATGACTTTACAGAAGGCAGACTCTACCGGAGCTGGAATAAAGGGGAGTTTAATTGACACTAAATCTTTCAGTGCCAAATTGGAGGTGCAGTAAGTATTTAAAGAGAGAAGGATATAGAACATTTCAGGAACTAGAAAAAGTGTACAGAGTGGTAAACTTACACTAGAATCATCCATCTTGTCACGTCGCTTACTTTTGTGCGTCTCAAAATCATCCATAAGAGTCTGCATTAAATTTTTAGGACGCTGCGAGCCAGCCCCTTCTTCCAAAAGTTCATCAGGTTGCGTTGGAAAGCATTCGCCTCTTGGTGAAGTAGGAGTCTTCACTTTTTCTATTTTCCCTGAAACAAAATTAGAAAAACATAGAATTTTTTCAAGTAGGAAGTTTGGAAATAAGAGCGAGATTAAATTAAATTACACTCTTTACATTTATTACTATGGTATCCTAGGTTAGCCTGTGTTATTTCTAGGAGTTATTTCTCAGCATAGCCAATCTGTCCCCAATAATAGAGTTCTGTAATTTAGACTTTAAGCAATGTCCACCCTACAAATAAGCAATGATTGATTGGAAAAGGTTTTGAAGAAGAATTAGGTCAGCTATCACAAGAATACGGTTTTTCCCCAGTTTAACAAAAAAAAAATATTTTATGAATTTTAATGTGGAATGTTATAACTCTAACTTGCATATTTTTATAACTATTAGACCACTGCATTCAGAGACTAAAACTTCTATCACCTGAAGCATTAACAAGGAAACAAAACTACACACACGAGTTCTATTTTGCAATCAATCAAAATGTCAGTGTATTTTTTTTTTTTATATGTACTTGCTTTTTTTCCATGCTGAAACAATCAATTTTAATAACAAGAGTAATGTATCAAAATCCAGAAAAATACAGCACTACTTATCTGACTAGTTGTAGGATGCTGGTACCCCAAAAGGTGTCAAGATATATTAGAAAGGCACTTTTGTGCGAAGTCATTTACACCCCTCCCAACAATTTTTAATGCTGGAACGCGGTATGAAAAGAAAATGTCCACTAGATGTCGCACTACCACTATGCAATCCACATGCATACATTCTGTTTGTAAAACCGCACAGTAATTATTAATACATTGACAGACTGCATTCAAGAGGCTTTACATAATACTTGATTGTGTAAAGTCTACATCACTGTAATCACCAATGACTAGCAGCACTATTCACGGTTGATTTACACACTGCAATCAGCATTAAATATGCATGCAAACTATTCCATAAAAACAACAAGGCGCTTGGGTGGGATACGGAAAGCTAATTCATATAGGTTTTCTACATTAAAAAGCCCTAGTCCTGATTGTACATACGTAGGAGTGATGCACTGATGAAACTATGGATTTATGTTGTTTGTATACAAGACAAAATAATGGTCTCAAAGAAAAAAAAATATATATAAGCCGGTATTCCTAACACTAGAGAGCTCCCGCGTTTACCCTAAAATATACTGTATATAAAAAGGATTTTATTCACCTTTTTCCATTGATGAGAGTCAATCAGCACTGCTGATCAATCTGCCTCCTGTGACATCAAGGAAGCATTGCTTCCTTGTAGCTAGTTCAAACCAATGCTCCTCACAAATGAGCACTGAGGACCTGATGCACATGCGCGGCAAGTATCAGAATTTAATCCAATGCTTTGCTATGACCTGCAATGTCACATGACCACATGACCGAATTTTACTTCGTCATGGCAGCGTAAGCGCCTCTAGAGGCATGTTTAAAGGGACTTTATAATGAAGTAATCTTATTAACCCTGGAACTAAAAACATAGCTTTTTTGCAGGTACAGCAATATTTTCATTGAAGAGTTATTAGGCCTGTCTTCCTGACAGCCAGTAGAGGTGCTTCCGCAGCTATAAGAGAGTTAAACTCTGTAAAGATCCAGTGGCTCTAATAGGGTGGATTTGATTGGTGGAGCACAGCGTTTCGCTGCACATGGGCAGTAGCCTCCTAATGCTTTGCCATTTTGATTATCTCAGCCAGAGCAGAAGCAGAGACCACTGTGCCACAAAAAGCAAGGTATATATTTTGTATTTTAGTGTTCTTCAAGGTAAACCTTGCCAAAACTGCAAAAACAGTAATGATTTACCTTTAAGGCTCAAAACTACAGGACCATTGCAACCAGACCACTTCATTGATAAAAAAGGATAATATTTATAGAAAGGGCAACCACCATAAAGGTTTATTTCTATCAAACAAGCTAAACTTATTACTGCACATCATTGATAATATAAAAGCTTAAAAACAAAGAAACCATCAAGTGATTAATATGATTTACATAGATAAATGATAATTTTCATCTTTGATGAGATGAGCTATTTCAAATTGTTAAATAAGTGCACTTAAATGAGGTAAGTGTTAACAACTGAGCGCTGCAGTAAGCAGAAAACATTAATTGTGCAGGCCTTTAAATGTCGGATATATAAAAGTTTATCACAGAGGTTCAACACATGTGAGATGTAGATGTATTGCCTTCTAAACTCATTTCCTGTAGTCTACTTTCAGTGACCTAAATGGAGACATCTGCTTTATATCCAAACTGTTCCTTAAAGCGGCTCTATCACCAAAAATAAACTTTACCTAATCTACTTCTGTACAGCTCCCTATGTTTGAATCTCTAGGGGGTGGGTCTGCCCAAAGAAATAAAGGTCAGCCTGGTGTGAAAGCAAGTCAGGCTGCCCATCAATCCCATAGGCCAAGCCAGTGAGGGCAGGACACGATGAAGCACTTTTCTAGTGCTCTCTGCAGGTCCTCATGCCCTGAGTGCAGAGTAGGCACGTCTAATGATGCTTGCTGTGTCCATGAAAACTAAAGTTGAGACAGTAGGACAGGACCTGATAAATGGAGACTATCCTGCCTATATTGGAGTGGATGAAGGGATGCAACCTCTAAAACCAGTGTACCTCTTTACAAATATACTGTACAGCATTTTATTTCTAATATGTGAAAATGCAAATAATACTACAAATCAACACACACTAATATGCAATGATCTGATAAGTGGCGGAACTACCACTACCACACTGGCTACACCGAGGCCTGCCGGCTCAGAAGGCCCATCGGGGTCCTCTGCACTTTGCTCCACCCAATAGGTAGTATTGCTTTATTGCTGAACAGGGGCCCAGTTGGGCGCCACTGCTCTTTAAGAGCATGACTGGACCCAAGTGATATCTGCTGGCAGGGAGGAAGTGACAGACTATCACTTCCTCCAAAATCTTACTGAGCGAGTGAGCAGGAGGTAGGGAGGAGGCAGCAGAGGCAACGTGAGGGGAGATGGACAGGAGTTGCAGCAGACCTCTACACCCACTCCCCTCAACCAGAAGCAGCAGAATTCCAAGGAAGTCAACCTCCTGGAAACAAAAGGTATGTTAACAGGTGGGTGGCTGCAAATATAAAAACTGACATGTATGTGTTTGTTAGATTTTGTGCGTATATAAATATATTTGTGTTAATGTGTACTTATTATTATTATTTATATAGCGCCATCAGATTCCGTAGCGCTGTACTTATACAGGTCTGTGTGTGTGTGTCAGGGTGTGCGTCTGTATGTGTATAGACGTCAGCATGTGAGCGTTTATGAATTTGTGTGTACATGTCAGTGTGTTTCTGTGTGTATCTGTGTAAATATGTATGTATGTTACAGTGTATGTATGTATGTGCATACATCCAAGCAATCAAACACCAATACAACATGCAAACATATTCCTGCAATCTAACACAAACACACATGTTAACTCAAAACACCTATACTACACACAGATGTACATCTGCATTTAAAAGCCAACAATGCATCTAAAAACACATCCCTGCAAACAAAATGGGTTACTAAAATACTTAAATCTCAGATAGATCTACATGGATCTTATTAACAAGGACCTTTTACAGCAGTCATAAATTAAAATATATTTCTTATTATTTGTTCTTATATTTTAAATTGAGACTCAAATCTGGAGAGAGGTCATCTCTGGCAGTAATCTTTCATATTTTATTGAAACAGAAGAGTCGTGAATACTGCCTTAAATTCAGAAATGTAATCATTAAATCCTGGCTGATTAGTTGTCAAGGAAACAACATTTAGTATGGAAGGTAACTTTGTTACACACACACACACATATTTATAAATATATTTATTTTTAACATCTCTACCGCGTTTCCTGTTCCGTACGTCTGTCGGCAGTTGGTTTCTAGCTGGCCCTTCCTGGTCTTTGTCCCATAGCTGTCAGCCAGGTGGTCTGCTTAATTTCATAACAGCAAGCTGGGCACATTATCAGAGACAGCAGCACAGTAGGCTTCAGACAGGATTAACCCATTCAGCAGACAGTCCTACAAAGCTGGACAACTTAAGTTCCTCACCTCATTTTGATTAATGTTAAGTAGTAAGAGATTTAATGGGACCCTATAGTCACCAGAACAACTACAGCTTGATGTAGTGGTTCTGGTGTCCATTGCCTATCCCTGCATGCATTTCCATGTAAACATGGACTTTTTCAGAAAAAAGGCAGTATTTCTATTGTTGTTTAGTGACACCAAGATTGTAAATCAGGGGAAAAAAGAACACAAAAAAACCAAAAAAAACCCAAAAAAACCCAGGAAAAATCTTTTTTCTAACTTGGCTATTTTGCCTTGGTTTAGTCATCAATGCCCTAAACCCACAAGCTTTTAAGGACTATATGCATTAAAAGACCTGGTGCTCTTTCAAGCTTTCATTGAAAATGTGCGTGGCCCAGGGAGTCCACACATTTCCTCCTCTTGGCTGTAAGAACAGCAAATCACTACTGAATGGGAGTGTGCGGGCTAACAGAAACTTGTGTTACCATTTACAGTGCCATGGGAACACCTTCCAAATCATGTTGCATGCAGTATTAACTCGAAAAAAACCTGGATTTGCCACACTCCGCTGGAATAAAGGGCTGGCAATGGAGAATTTGGCTTTTATTTTATTGACTGCTGGGTTGTTTTTTTTTCCTACAACACAAGCATGTCAGTTAGTGCTTTGTAGAAAAAAAAGCCTCTATTGAGAGGAGATTTAACAGACAATGCGCACATACGCAACACTTTGTTTTGTGAACTCCGTTCCAGTGAGGTAATTGGTTTGTAATTTCCAGCTTATGGCAAAAGCCCAGGTGGAAAGCACTAGCACATAACATAATCTCAGGCCCAAGAAAGGGACATGCACAGTGCTACATTAATGTCTACTGTGCAAAATGTACAGACTCTCACATTAACCATCTTTTGTTTGCACTGTTGTAAATATTATCTAACCTAATAATGTTCTTTCTTTATCAAATAGATCATATTGAGCGTACTTTAGGAGGTTGAGCAGTGTTTATCAGAATGAATGGTAGTCTAGTTACTGTTCTATATATGGCTCTTAAAGGACCACTATAGGCACCCAAACCACTTCAACTTAATGAGGTGGTCTGGGTGCCTGTTCCATCTAGGGTTAACCCTTTTTTCTATAAACATAGCAGTTTCAGAGAAACTGCTATGTTTATAATAGGGTTAATCCAGCCTCTAGTGGCTGTCTCATTGACAGCCGCTAGAGGGCATTCGCGTTTCTCACTGTGAAAATCACAGTGAGAAGACGCCAGTGTCCATAGGAAAGCATTGTGAATGCTTTCCTATGGACTGGCTGAATGCGCGCGCAGCTCCTGCTGCGCGTGCACATTCAGCCGAAGAGGAGGAGAGGAGGAGGATCGGAGGAGGAGAGCTCCCCGCCCGGCGCTGGAAAAAGAGGCAAGTTTAACCCCTTCCTCTCCATCCAGCCTTCAATGAGTCACTGGAACCTTCAATGAGTCACTGGAACAGGGGGAGGTGGGATTTGGTAGCACACCACACCCTGAGGTACTAATTAAAGGTAAAAGGAACATGTGTAGAATAGATGAATAGATCTATCAATAATCTCTACTCCCAGTACTGCAATAAATCAATATTCTATTTGTTGTATAAAAAAAATAATTAAAAAAAGTGGTTGTCTTACATGTATTGCCCCCATTTTACTATTCACATTGCTCTCTTGACAGAGTTATGCACCGCAATATACAGATGCAGTCTGTTCAGACAACATATATCTTGGACTAGGAGGAGACTCCCTGTTAGTATTGATGACATCCTAAAACAACATATGTCTTCCCATAATTGCTTAGCCTCCCTTACTCATTTGCATCTGTTACCACTTCTACATACTTAAAAGGACTTGATGGCGGGGAGGGGAACCACGGTTCACCTTGTTTATGTGCACGCTCAAACACAATCAAAGGGATTTTCTTAATTCCTAAAGTGTGTAGAACTGCATCAGTGTTCAGCACCGTTTGATCTCAGTGGAAGAAACATTTTGCTGCTGAATCAGATGTGAGACAAGTTTTTGCAGATGAACTTCAGTGTTCTTTCCCTTTCTGATCATGCAAACACCTGCTCTTGTGTAGTGGAACAACAAGGAGACCTGATGAGTTTAATTTTCACACACATCCATATCTTTGAATAATTACTTGAACGAATAAAAAGTATGCATGAGAAACAGACAGACATACTGTGGCCTATAATTTACTTCTTATGTGATATGTGCAACAATGAGAACGTAAGTTTTACCTGGAGCGGTCTTGTAGGAGACGGTTCTGACTGGTGCAACTGATGGAGTCTTGCCAGATGGGCTTTGAGGGCCTGATAAACTTTGCCTCTGTCTCTTGAGTTCTTGTTCTCTCTCCTGTGCAGCTCTGATTTCTTCTTCGATCATGGATAACGTTCTCTGCTTTTTAGACCGCAGTTTAAAGGGTCCCACTGTTATTTCGGACTCCTGCGTTGCCAATATTGAAGCAGTGCTTCTCAGCTCAGCAGCTTGCGAATACTTGCTGAAATAGCTTTCATGCTTAATTTCCTCAAAAGTATCCTCAGGTTCTGGAATTATAGATAAGGGTTGAAGAAACTTTTCTGGCCTTAATTCCTTTTCTGGTTCAGGAGTCTTTGGTGTAACGGTCACCCCTCTGGCATCTTGCACTGGGGATGAAACCTGAGGTGGTTCAAAAGCGGAATCATGGCAAGTCTCTGGATTAATCGTTTGTGTGGGACTACTTGTAAACACACTTGGCTCATTTACGTTCTCATCACTTACAATGGACTTGTTGTCAGACAGACATTCTGAGTTAGTGCAACCAGTTATCCCAGCTTTCTCTGCCAAGGCTTGCTGTATTACATTTTGAACCAGAATACCAGCGTGATATTCTAAATGATCATCCAGTATGGAGTCGCGCAATGTGGATGATGGTGAATAAAAACCTTGATCACTAAAGGATTTTGAGCCTTTTTCTAATGCATAGTCAGATGGGGTTTCATCATTAAGAGGAGTTTGTGGTTGTGAAATATCCCCAAGAGAACTTTCATGTAGAGCATTCATAGTCTCAATTGATGCACCACTGTCACTGATATTGTCCATGCTGAAGTCATTTGAAAGGGTCTCCATTATTGTAGTGTCCTGAGACTTCAAGGAGAGATCATCTAAACCAGAGTCCAACTCTTCTGGGAGAGAAGAGACTGTGATAGACTTTGTAAACTGGTCTGTCAAGTCATTTTCATCGTCCCTAACAACTGTAAGTGTTGCTGTGGCACTTAAGAAGTCATCTGTGGATTCTAAAAGATACCTTTCAGAGTCCATTTGCTGGTCTTCAGAAATACAGTTTACTTTCTCAGCTTTCAACAGTGGCATTTCATTAGATTCAACATGTACCGATTTAACACATGGGGTGGTCTGGTTGGTCACAGTGATGGAGGATTGAGAATTGTTGTCGTGACTTACTTTGTAGAAAGGCTTCACTGAATAAAGGTTGGACCTTTTGGGTGGTACTTTAAAATTGGACTGACTTGTATTTTCCATGTTCAGAAATTGTTTCCGTGCAGCTGAAAAATCTATTTGTTCAGTGACTATGTCTTCCTTATTTACTGCAGTTGAAACAGATGTAATCACTTGTGTGGTATTATTTTTAATTGGTGGAGGAGATGTAGCATGCTGTTGTAGTTTTTGCTTACGTTCTTTGTACTTCATATGTGATTCTAAATGGTCAGAATCTAGCTGTTCTTCTAGGGTCTTTTCTTGTGGAGGGTTCCACCACTTGGTTGCAATGCCTGGGTTTTTCTTAACAGCTTGACTTCTGATCAATTCAAGTCTCTCCTTTTCCAACTCTACAACTTCTTCTGAAGGCCTCACTTTCCTCACCCTGATGTGTTCTCGTTCATTGAAATCCTCAAACAACTTTGAAGGCTTTTTTTCTTCATGGAATGCACGCAGCTCAAACTTTGCCTCTTTTTTAATGATTTTTGGTGTTATGTCTCCATCCTTGGATGATCTCCTAGAACTGTTTGAGGAGTTTGGACTTGTGGGATATGTGAACACATCAGTAGGTTCGTGTTTTATATCACTTGGGGAATGGCCATTTATTTTAATTGGCTCTGCCTCTTCAGCTAGCTCAAATAGCCCTACAACAGGAAATTTCTTGAGGTCCACTGAAATGGTTTCTAGTTCAGGAGTGAAAGTTTCATTTGTAACACTGATATGCGGTCCAGACCCATCGACTCTTATGGTAGTAGGCTCAGGAGACGAAGATCCATTGAAAGGATTGTCAGTAGATGTATCACAACAGTTTGCCTCCAAAACTTCATCTAGATATTGGATCTCTTTCGCAACATCACTATCTATAGACTCATGTCTGTCCTTAAGTCCATTCTGGCTTGGAATCACAGAAAGTAAAGTAGCTTGATTGTCAGCTGGATCATCAGGAGTAACCAGTGTGACACCTTTGTGTTCCGAGGCTTGGACTTCAATTTCCATGGTTTCTCTGCTTGTCAAGATAAGGTCTGCAGGGTCAGGAAGATTGGCACTATTTTGATCTTTGCGGTTTCTTAATTTAATATCATCCTCCGAAATGTGAGGTTTCTATTAAAAAAAAAAAAAGACATCATAAGTTTAAAAAGAAAAAAGTTAACTGCAAGGCTTTTAGACAAAAAACCAAACACACAATCGGATTGGTAAAAATTATCAGTAACTATGTAGCTAGGTTTTATGTGCATAATTTAATGTTACAAATCAGCATTTACTAGCAAATTTACAAGTTTGTAAAACAGGTGTATATTTTTGGCAAACAAGTGGATATCTTGATTTGTTTGAATTCTGTTCCCTCTAACTCGTTCCCAACGTGATATTTTTTAGTTATCGATATACCATTGGATGGACTATTTTACTTTAGAGTCCTTCGTTATAAAGGCTAAGGCAAGGAATGGTGGTTCAACATGTTGAGATCTGATATTACTCACAACTTGCAAAAGCAGCCAATTAATCTGATATTATAACCAAGTTAAGCACATGATTTTGAATAGTCAAAAGAACTTCAACAACTGAGATTTGATATTTTTACATTATACTAAAAACTGTATACATTGAAAATAAATAAATAATAAAAAGGTTAACTAAACTTAATTGTTACACCTGCAAAACCAATTTCCCTCCTTCGTACCAGATTTTTCCCCTTCCTACATATAATGTAAGAAACACATGTCCAGTGCTTGAGAAAGCATACAATGTGTGTTCACTTAGTGGTCTGGATTTCTTGCATTTCATGTAAACATTGGCAGGACAGGATGCTGGTAAATTCTTCACATGCCATTGATGTCCCCAGGCGATAGCACATGACCTGCCATATGATCATAGTCTATGTTCTCTCACCCAACCAATCTTTGTTTTGTCTGCTACTTATTCCCACCATAACAACAGCTCTGTCGCTCCTCTGTCTGATTATTTATCTTACCATTTCAGAATATTTAAGGCTCAACCAAACATATGAGGTATGCATTAGATGTAAAACCATTTCATTAAACTGTTTCTGTTCACATATGGACCATGCATGCTTTCGTGGACCACTGCGCTTTGTGTGTCCAACTTTTTAATATTCCTCTACAGGTACAGCAGTAGTAAGTAGTCAGTGAATTTGATCACACATCACAAAAGTTGGCACAAGTCTAAAATGGAGTATCCTCAACGCTGGAGATTTCAAAACGTCTCGCACATAGAATTTTTTTTAATAATCTTTCTTTGGAAAATTGGCAAAGAAAAAAGTAAAAATAAATAATGTTTGCAACTAAAAAGATTATAAGAAGGCCAGAAGAACATATGTTTATGTACATCAATGCATGTTTAATTTTAAGGGATATTATAGTGTCAGGAATACAAACCTGTATTCCTAGCACCATCACAAACCCTACCTAACCCCTCCCTCGCGCCCACCTCTGGTGAATAAAGGGTTAATAATCAGGGAAGAGATCTCATCTCTCTCCATCCACTACCATTCCCCTAACCACACTCCCTCAGCTGTCCTATTCTCATTTGCACCCGCTACAGCAGAAGATGTTTCTGCTCTTCTACGTTTCTCCCACTATTTCCTCGTATCTCATCCAAACTTTATCTCCTTCTCTTGCTCTGCCTCTCACTAAAATTTTCAATCTTTCTCTCTCCTCTGGCACATTTCCTCTACTGTTCAAACATGCAACCGTAACCCCGATTCTGAAAAAGCCCAACCTTGACCCGAATTCCCCGTCCAAATCGCTACTGCCATTTGCCTCCAAGATCATTGAGAGAGTTGTGTATGCGAGATTGACAGACTTCCTAAAATCCAACTCTCTGCTTGACTTGCTTCAATCTGGATTCCACGCTAGTCTGTTGAAACAGTTGTGACCAAAGTATCCAATGATCTTATCACTGCAAAATCTTGTGACCGCTACTCTATCCTAATTCTACTCGACCTTTCTGCTGCTTTTGACACTGTTGCTCATCAACAGCTTCTTCTCATCCTCCGTAATCTCGGCCTACAAGTTATCGCTCTCTCCTGGTGCTCTTCCTACCTCTCCCAGTGCTCATTCAGTGTTTCTTTCTCTGGCTGATGCCTCTTCTCTCCGATCTCACACTGTTGGTGTTCCCCAAAGGTCTGTCCTTGGCCTCCTATTGTTTTCAATCTACACTGCCTACCCATTGGTAAACTCATCAGCTCCCAGTATCATTTCTATGCAAATGTATCTGTCCTCCCTGATTTCTCACCACCCCTTTTGACTTGTGTCTCCGACTGACTCTCTGCTATTTCCAACTGGATGGCTGCTCATTTCCTTAAACTGAACCTGTCCAAAACAGAACTTCTGGTCTTCCCTCCTGCAAGTGTCCCTCAAAGACAATGGCGCTACCATCCGCTCTACATCTAAGGCTCGCTGCCTAGGTGTTCTCTTTGACTCAGACCTCTCCTTCACCCCTCATGTTCAATCAATCGACAAATCCTGCCACTTGCATCTCAAAAATATTGCATGCATTGACCCTATTTAACGCCTGATACGGCAAAGGTTACTACTGTAATCCGCTTCTCAGTGGTCTTACATGTTCCCAATTTTCCCTGTTACAGGCTATAATGAATGTGGTGGCGAGGCTCATCTAAGCCCTCAATGAACACTATCCTAGCAACCTACTTTTCTACCCTAGCCTTACCTACCCCATTCCCTATAGCATGAAAGCTCATTGAGCAGGTCCCTCAACCCCTCTGTTCCTGTGTGTCCAACTTGTGTGGTTACAAATACTTGTCTGTTAGTCCACCCTTTGTACAGCACTACGGAACTTGTTGGCACTTTATAAATAATAATAATTATTTTTTTTATTTTTTATTTATTTACTTACCTTTTCCCAGCCTGGCTCCACCCCCTGACGGCTCACAACGAGCGAGCGCTAATAAATCAACGCTTTCCTATGGGGAACAATCTGACGCTGGAGGTCCTCATGCATAGGTCTGTTTCGATTCAGGAAGCTCTCTAGTGGATGTCTAGGAGACTAAGAGCTGCAATGCAAAAGGGACACTGCACCCAGACCACTTCAATTAGCCAAAATGGTCTGGATGCCAACAGTGTCCTTTTAAGGAGGGCAATGTAATGCGCTAGTTGATACAGGATTTTGTATTTAGAGCAAGATTGGCTTTAAAAAATACACTGCCATGATATGTTTTGTGGAAAGGTTTTTTTCTGTGTATTATGTATGATTTTTGCCAATAAAGGATACCTGTATTGTAATTTTTATTTATGCGCTTTTGAAAGAGCGTAAAATTCCATCTATACATTGTGCTAGCCATTTTGCTTGCGAATGTATAGTTTGGTAGAAATACCCATTTAAGAATAAGTTTTTCTCACAGCTGCCTGTCAGTGCCTTGGCAGACAAGGAATGCAGAGGTATTGATTGACAAGGGAGAGCAGAAAATGGTCCGTCTGCTTTCTCAAGCATAGAAAATTCTGTGACCTTAGTAATATAGCAAAACACAATAGTTACGGGAAACGATAGAGATACAATGTAGACAGTTTCGCAATTACAGGTGACCACACAGAACCACCAGGCATTCCATCAACAGTCTTGCGTTTCTGTTCTAGAATGCACCAGTACAGTATAATCTAATAAAACGGTTACAAACACTAGTTAGACACTAGTCTTTAATAAACGGATTGTGCAGATACGTTTTTGTGGTCCTCCTCCACTCTTGCAGAAACAAGAGAGAGGACCACCAATGTGATTGCTATTATTGTCTGCACGTAGGACCGTGTCATCGTAAAATAAAAGGCTCTCAAAAGGATACATTAGGGAACTTTTATTCCCTACAGAGGGCAAGATTTTAGAAATGCTGCCTTTTGTTGGTGATGAATAAAATGTCTAATTCACACTTTCGATTAATTTTCCTTTTGTGAATTGTGGCGTTGAGGTGGTACTTGGCACATGTGCCATTCAATGATGCAAATTATAGGTATAAACTAGGCTTGTGACTATTTCAGCATTTAAGTTTTGAGTATTAATCTGTACATTTAAATAAAAATAAAAAATAGAACAAAAAGAAGAAAAGGGTTCACACATGCATCCTAGAATACTGCACCCAACGTAGCAGCAGCATAAAACGTCTTTTACCAGGAAAATTACATTAATATTTCTTTCCTTTCCCAGTATTCTTGCCAACAGTTTGTCCTACAACACTTGAGACATGCACTTCAAGGAAGTGCTTCTTAAACTAGTAGCTAATGATCACCAAACAGTTTTGCAATTGGGGGGTAGGGGAGGGGGCAACCCAATTATATCCCATACTGATGACACCTGGAACGGAGTGTAATCTCAGAACTGGCAATTAGTAAGTAGGTGATAAAATTAACTATTTTTCCAAACATGACTTAAAATGAAAAAAATTGCATCTATTACACAGCTGTTTTCCGGATTACTGTTTCTAAAAATAAATATTAATTTAAAAATGGGTGTTCAGGAAGTAGATCTGGCAGATAAACGAATATGAGTATTGAAGTTCTGCAAGACACAGGGATCTCTACTTTTTAGCAAGAGCTAAATGATAATCGAGGCTCACATTTTCTTCCCCTTTAATTGTTATAATTCATAATAAACCAGCACACCATGTACTATTATACAGGTTAGGTTCAGGAATCAAGCAGATTGCTTCATTAGAGCACCTTCTCATGCTCTGAATGGAAAGTCGCTTCAGACAAAACATTGTTTTAGGCGATGAGTAAAAACTTCAGTGCTGTGCTTGCAAGCGGATTATCTGGTATCTGCTAATTGTATTAAAGGGAACTCCTAAACGCAGGGATGCAATTGGTAAATACAGCAATGTCTTTACTATTTGAGGTTGTTATGGAATTAACAGGACACCTAATGCGTATTAGCCAATAGTGTTGTAGATAAAAACTGGAGTAATTTTTGATAGTGGGGTTAGAACCATTATTAAAAAAAAACTTTGGCAATTATGTAGCATGGATGTGATGCAATATGGGAAGGACTGGATGAAAATATTACCGAGTTATGAGCACTGCGCCTAAGGTGCAAAAATGTATTAAAAGATTACTTTGCAAAAATATTCTTTTACATGATGCCAAATTTTGAGAATACAAAATAATAATTTATACCTTATCTCTATAGGAATGCGGTGAAGCAGCAAAATACAGTATGTCCCCATTTATAAGCAAACGGATATTCTTTATCTTCCAGTGTACACTGCAAGCTGTGCATGTGTGCGGGATTTATGGTATTTTAAAAATTCTTTATTTTTGTAGTGCATGGCAAACACAAGGAAATAAAGACATTGCAGATAGGTGGTTAACAAGATGTTGCCTTACATGTCTGAAATACTGCACTATTTTTTTAGTTAGAGAATCATAAGAGAAGTCGCTCTCAGAAAGAATTAACAATGAACAAGTATCATTAGCGTATGGGGTAGAACAAACAAAATGAAACACATGCTTAAACTATATCCATCTTAGACTTCGAGTGGGTGTTCCATGCAAGGAAGGAAGAATGAGGAGACAAAGGAGCAAAGGCAGCAGGGATCGCTGGTAGGCCACAGGTCTGCCCCACGCTGGATCCGCCTCACACGACAGGACCGGCAGCACTACACCGGGAGCCACAAGCTACCGCTTCACTTCAGGCAAGTATAAAATTTTTTGGGTATAGATAATTACAAATATGGACTTTTATAATGGGGAACCCACAAACCATCAGGCAAAAAAATACCACAGAATGACAAACCGCAGATTTCATGGACAGAGGAGAACAAAATAGAAGCGCCTAGTTGGTGCAATCTGGCGCAAGGAAGAAAAGAGAATACATATAAATAAAGGTAAGTGGCAAAAAGGGGAGTATAATCATAAAGATACCAGGGGCAAAAGGAAAGGGAAAAAACAAACAAAACAAGAAAAAACAAAAACACATGACTTTAATTCATTCATAACAACATTGGGAAGACCAAAATTGGCTGAGATGGTTTAGCCGCTTGCTCTTCCATTGGGGAATACGGACTGATTCTTACGTTAGAACAGTCCAAGCACCATAGCCACTACAGAACAATGGAGTTGTATATAGTGCACAGGCACTATCCCACACCTTAGATGTCAAACCTTTTTAGTATCAATCTGGATTGCTCCGTTGTACTAAGCAGTGTCATGCAGGACCTAGTCATATGAGCACTTTCATCAAGTGCAGTCATGCATCAGCAATGCTTTATTCTACAGAGAATTTACACTTCTCCTGCAGGAGAGGATTGGATGCAACCATGGCCGTCTAGCTGGACACAGGTAAACTGTCAAAGCATGCTAAAACAAATTGACATCTTGTCATTGGACAGTGCTAGAGCACTTCAGTGGCACCATAACCACAATACTTCTTGTGATTTAAATGTTCCTTTAAACAAACAAACCTTAAAGGAACACTCCTAGCAACTGAACCTCATTTGAGTTGTTTTGGGAATGGGGTGTTCCTCAACTTACTTTCAGGGGATAAAATGCTAAAAAAAAAATGGCAATCCTGACAAAGAGGCTCTTGCGCACAGCATCCAACATACACATGGAAAAACTGCTGACTTTCACCAGTATAAAAAAAATAAACATAAAAAAATACCTTTATTGAGTAATGATTACAATTGCAACATCAGGAAGGGACACAGCAGCTGGGGCTGGACGCTAACACATTTCGTGCCTGAAAGGCACTTCATCAGAGCACAGCACCTCTGTCTCCCAGTTTCCTCTCTGCACTGCAGTAGAAGGAAGAGTTAGCCAGCCAGCCTGTCATTGGCAAGAGAGTCAGCTGATTGCTTGTGACAAGGTAGAGAGACCTAAGTAGGGCTCCTTTGAAAGAAGAAAAAAAAAAAAAAAAAAATGGAGGCAGGACTTCTTGCAGATGTGAAAAAAAAAATCAATCTGAAGATAGTGAGCATCATTAAATCATTACTATGGGGTATATTCACTAAATATCAACTATTTGTAATACATTGAAATATGACTTTCAAAACTAGCCAACTGTGTAGTGGCGTACTAAGGAGAAGGTGGAACCCAGGTGCTGTCAGTCCCTGAAAATTCCTGCATATAAATTTTTAGCTTTATTGCATAGCACAGATGAGCAAGAAATGTACTTCAAGGAACACCATAGGGTCAGGAACACAAACATGCATTCCTGAATCTATAGTGTTAAAACCTCCATCTAAATATAGTAAAATCTTAATTTTATTCCAGTGTGCCAGTGTTGGCTCTGTCTGCTTGGCTGACATCAAGAAGTGGTGTTCTGAGCTGATCACAATGCTTTTACATAGGAAAACATTGGATTGTCTGAGACTGTCAAGCAGATCAGAGGCAGAGCCAGCACAAGCCAAACACAGCCCTGGCCATTCAGCATCGCCTCAGAGATATGCATCTCTATAAAGGAAAGTTTAGTGTCTCCATGCACAGGGTGGAGACACTGAATGTCAGTGCTGCACATTGTGCAGTACTGCCCCAGGAAGCACCTCTAGCAGAGAGACCAGTGGAGGTATCCCTAGGCTGTAATATAAACACTGCCTTTTCACTGAAATGACAGTGGTTACTGCAAAAAGCCTGAATGGACTGGCTATACTCACCGGAAAAAAAATACAATAAGCTGTAGTTGTTCTGGTAAATATAGTGTCCCTTTAACTCTGCATAGGCTCTTTACTTAATTTAAAATACTAATTAATAATAATTTGTGATAGTGTGAAAAATGTGTGCTGCAAAAGGGGATTTCTTTCAGATTTGTAACAACTTTCCATTGCCCTCTATTGGTGAACCTGGAAAATTGATTTGCATAATCACACTGTGCATATTAGCAGATTTCAAAATCTGACCAGTTGCCTCTGTAGATTTTCCATAGTATGGAAAGTTGTGATTGGGTTATATATTTGAGTCATTATTATGTTGCTTGTTCTTCAAGTTATACATGTTTGTTTATATTTATTTGGATTTCACCAAGTTTAAAGGGACTCTCCAGTGCCAGGAAAACAAATCAGTTTTCCTGGCACTGCAGAATTCTGCATTGCCCCTCTCCCTCCCCCACCCATCCCATGTTGCTGAAGGGGTTAAAACCCCTTCAGTGACTTACCTGAATCCACCACCGATGTCCCTCGGCACTGGGTCAGGCTCCGCCCATGCTCCTCCCCTGCCAACCTGTTTTAAGAACCTGGATAGACATCCACTAGAGGAGGACTTAGCCCTGCAAGGTAATTATTGCAGTTTATAAGAACTGCAATAATTACATTTGCAGGGTTAAGGGTGATGGGAGTTGGCACTCAGACCACGGGGCAGAAGTGATCTGGTAGCCTGGAGTGTCCCTTTATACTAGTCATTGTCCAAAAAAAAATAAAAAAAAATAAAGGGAGTGTATGTCCTGGTTGGCTTATTCAGGGATCCCAATAACAGTCTTCAGACCTGTTGGCTGGCTGCTTTGATCTCCGATTCCCAAAACAAGTTTAAATTAAAAAAAAAATTAAAAAAGTGCTAGGCCTGAGAGCCAGAAGTGCCCTTTATAAAGGCGGTAGCTGGAGACAATGCAGTCAAAGGTGTTGATACTTGCCTGAAAAAAGGAGAGCTGCAGCCTGGATGGGTGGAAGAGGTCCTCTGCCAACCCCAGTCAATCTTCGGCAACTGGGGCTGAAGCGTTCCAGGGTTCCTGGTAGCAGATAGGAAATGGAATATTTGGAGGTACTTAGAGTACAGGAGCTCCATCACAGTATGTGTGTCTGTGTCAGTGAGTTTGTGTGTGTTTAGGGGACTAGCCCCCCTCCGACTGCATGGGAAAGAGGTTTTTACTCACCTATTTTCCCACGCCGTGCCGGTCTCGCTGTGGCTGGCTCCGCCTCCATAGTGGAGATAAGATCTTAAAGATCTAAGCCAAGCTAATGCTTTCCCATGGAAAAGCATTGGGAGGCTATTGTGCATGCACGCCAAAACACTGCAATGAGCCAATCAGCATCTCCTCATAGAGGTGCATTGAATCAATGCATCTCTACAGGGAACATTCAGCGCCTCCATACAGAGCGTGAAGACACTTAACATAGGTGCTGCACTCTGTGCCACTGGACTAAGAAGCACCTCTAGTGGTCATCTGAGTGACTGTCACTAGAGGTGTTACCAGACAGCAATGTAAACACTTTTCTCTGCAGTTACAGGCTATAGACATCAGAACCACTACATTAGGCTGTAGGGGTTCTGGTGACCAGTGTCCCTTTAAGAATTTTATTTTTGGCATTGAAAATAAAGCTTTGTTTCAGCTGGCTTCTAGATTCCAAACAAATTTGTCAAGCCCTGCTTTAATATCACTTAACAAGCCTACAAATCTTGTTGTTGGCATTTGGATACATATAAAGAATACAGCTTATATATCAAGAGAATATTAGGAATCACAAATCTTTGCAAATGAATTCTAATGCTTTTTGATTATATGAAAAATTATAATCAGACTCAAATATCTCAAAACCATCCCACTCTCACAAGTCTTCACTTCTGGTGTTATTTCTCCCTAGACATTAGAGAAATGCCTTAAAAAAAACCAACACACATTATTAGACACACTCTTTGTTGGCAGGTTGATACAGCTGCCTGTCAATTCTCTGTGTGTTGGAATAATCAATACACTGGTTATGGGCCTCATCGCCACTTCCCCGCTGCTCGTGCACATGCGATTTAGACGTATTATTCTCTCGACGCACTGCTAAATAGCAATATAATTGGAAAATGTATGTCAAACTAACAAAAAATGATTTAAAACAAAAATTAAAAAAAAATAATCTCCAATTCAAGTCTATTCCCAGCTTGCCTATTTTGGTCTAAACTCTGCAATTCCCTTGTCATTTCTCTACAATATCCCCCTGTTATATTTGGAGACTTTATGTAAACTATGATTTCATAGCCTAGTGCTGTTTTTATTAACTAAAAAAGGAATTTAAATTTGAACATCTTAGTGCATAATCATCACCTCCTGACTCTAAAATTTCCTGACTGTAAGTCAGCAATCCCTTCTAGGATACTAGGGCGCAACTACACCAGCAGATTAATTTATGGGCCACTTACAAATCAATTAACAGTAAACACCTTATTTGCCACAGCTCGAAGCCAACAAAACTTATTGTCTGTATACTTAATAGCCTGGGTGGGCCGGCTCTGAGCAAACACCTGGTATGTCAACACAGGTACATGGTGTACATACCTGGGGTCAGGTTTATTAGGCAAAAGGTCAGATTATTGTAACAAAAGAGTGATCTATGTTTTAAACTAATCATTAACCCTTCCAATTAAAGATAACATGTCAGGAAAATTATGAAATAATGAAGATTTCTCTAACCTACTGAAGGAATTATGTATAGAATAACCAGGGTCAGACAAAAAAAAAAAAACCCTTGTAGCACATCCGCTAGGAATGCTATAGCATAGGATGCTTGAACAATCTTAAACACAATTCAGCTGTTATACAGAGACCCTTTAGCATTTTCAGGCAAAATCCTGAACTCTAAGTATTTGTAATTAGTTCTTAATGATCTATGCATGATAGACTGTATGCAGTACAGGGGCACAGCAGGAGCCTCTTGAACTGGTCTTGAGAACCCAAATTAAGCTTCCTAAGCGGGTGAAAGTGCCCCCTTTTAAAGTTTTAATTGAAAGGTTGCGATTATTGGGATTATTATTTTATCATTTATATAGCGCCAGATTTGGGTGTCTGAAGTAAATTAAATCAATTGGGTTTAAGCAGCACCCAAAGTTTTGTGTGCATTTTTGACATACACAGATGGGAGTATATTTAAAAAAAAAAAAAAGTGTACTGCAGCTGTAGTAGATTTGCAAAGTCACCTGAAACTGTAGCAAATAAAAGTAGAGCAGTCTGTGCAAATATTGGTTTATTGAATCTAATAGATATCCAGGATTTTATTAATTGATCTGCTTCTGTAGTAATTAAAAAAATACTGAAAGTAGGCATATGATATTCTACAAAAACTGAAGATACAGTACACCACTGGTGTCTAAAATGTAATTCCCCAGCTGAGGTTGAACTACAACTCCAATGATGCTTTGCCAACCACGGGCC
Organism: Pelobates cultripes; assembly: GCA_933207985.1. Lineage (NCBI taxonomy): Eukaryota > Metazoa > Chordata > Amphibia > Anura > Pelobatidae > Pelobates > Pelobates cultripes. The sequence goes on along the minus strand of OW240916.1, from coordinate 94,246,963 downwards.
AAGCATCATGGGAGTTGTAGTTCGGCTGTAAAGGAGATGTCAGGATAGTTTTACGTATTATTTGAGGGTTTGGGAAACCGTTAAGTGTTCAAAGTAGATTACTGTAAAAACTAAAAAGATTCTTACAGGAAACCGCAGATAGGGAACCCCCCCTCATACAGTACATGTTTTAATAGAGTAATACTACTGGCCATGCTCTCATAGAATACTGTTTAGGTACAAGACAAATCATATTTTATTAGAGTTCTTTATAAGATTTCTGTAGCCGACACGTTAGACAGGCACTAAGTAAAAATAAACAGAGCACAAACTAGCACAGCATGCTTCAATATGGATAAACGGTGCCTTTGTCCCAGTATATATGTTTCATCAGAACACATACAGAATCAAATCTACAGGGAATTATTAATACCCAGGAGTGCATAAAAACAAAATTTAAAAAATATATATGTTCAGCTTACCCTATGGTTCCCCTACAATTCCAGATTTCCCCAAATTCTCCTTCCCCACAAAAAGCTCTTCTGTGGATTTCCAAGTCAAAATTCCATCCCTGCCTTCTTCCAAGGAGTGATGTCACAGGAATGGGGGCTGGGATATACTCACACACACAAAAAAAGAGGGTTGCCCTGCCTTCAAATCAACTTGTACAATGAGACCTTTCTAAAACAAAACTACCCAAAAAAAATCAGGGAGGGGCGGGGAAGTGAGGCCCCTCTTTAGCATATCTGACGCCTAGCAGATGACTTGGGCTCTGTGACTGAGTGCCTGCTTTCATGCTCACCCTGGCTTTTCCTGATTAGTGACTAGCTGGGCTTGTAATGCTGTTTGGAAGACCAGATGTGAACCTTACATTGGAAATCAATGCACAGCCTAATATACATATCCAGGAGTTATTCACTAAAATACGATTTCATTTCATTTTTTTTATCTAGGCAAAAATAGCTGCTTTGGACGGAATTCTCGAACTCCGTTATAGTAACAGTTTGGCAATTTTAGCCTATTACAGCTCTGGGATTTAGTAAATAACCCTGTCCTGGGTCATATACTAAGAAAAAATAGGGGGGAGGGGAAAAGGAAGTGAAGCAAAATTACTCAATTGTGATATAGAAACTAGGATGGACTTTTTTTTTTTTTACTTAATACTTTACATTACAATGGGTGATTTAATTGCCAAGAAACAGTGGCAGAATAATTGTGAAATGTATCATACAAAGTCCTTTAAGGACAATGAGTTTCACTCAAGGATATTAACACCTGGCATTAGTATGGTAAATACATTAATCTGTAGATGTGGTGGTGAGTAAAATACCTCAAATTAAGCAGGTTTACAGCACACATTCCTTAGAACAGTAATCTGAAAGGAAATGGTTGTCTTCTATTAACTAATGGAGCCCGGGTATTCAGGGATGACACTTTCAGTAATATGGCACTTGAAGGGTTAAAAATCTTTACTCGTCTTATTTTGAGTTAAAATAAGCTATGTTGAACTTTTGAATTCTTTTCATTTTTACTTTTAACATTTTACGGAGGATTATTTAATTCGACACCTTGCAGTTTAGTAACTATTTTAACCCTTTCGTCGCAGAGCTTTACAAAATTAAAAGGCATCAATACAACTTTAATGCATTTGATCTGTCGTGGCATTATTAATTTGCATGCTAAAACCTTTATAGTTTTTTTTTTTTTTTTTTTATGTTTTGCCACCTCATGCCAGGCTTCCTGGCGAATTTATACATACAGTCTCGGCCACAACAGCACTGAGTGAGCTGCTTTTATTCCTGAACCTGGCTGCAGACAGTCAGAGAAACACTGCAATCAGGTAGTGATATCCTTACTTTGGCCTTAAAAGGACCACTCTAGGCACCCAGACCACTTCAGCTTAATGAAGTGGTCTGGGTGCCAGGTCCAGCTAGGGTTAACCCATTTTTTCATAAACATAGCAGTTTCAGAGAAACTGCTATGTTTATGAATGGGTTAAGCCTTCCCCTATTTCCTCTAGCAGCTGTCTCATTGACAGCCGCTAGAGGCGCTTGCGTGCTTCTCACTGTTATTTTCACAGTGAGAGCACGCCAGCGTCCATAGGAAAGCATTATGAATGCTTTCCTATGTAACCGGCTGAATGCGCGCGCAGCTCTTGCCGCGCATGCGCATTCAGCCGACGGGGAGGAGGATCGGAGGAGAGCTCCCCGCCCAGCGCTGGAAAAAGGTAAGCTTTAACCCCTTTCCAGAGCCGGGCGGGAGGGGGACCTTGAGGGTGGGGGCACCCTCAGGGCACTATAGTGTCAGGAAAACGAGTATGTTTTCCTGGCACTATAGTGGTCCTTTAAAGGACCACTATAGGCACCCAGACCACTTCAGCTGAATGAAGTGGTCTGGGTGCCAGGTCCCTTTAGTTTTAACCCTGCAGCTGAAAACATAGCAGTTTCAGAGAAATTGCTATGTTTCACTGAGGGTTAATCCAGCCTCTAGTAGCTGTCTCACTGACAGCCGCTAGAGGCGTTTCCGCGATTCTCACTGTGAAAATCACATGCGCATTCGGAGCCGATGTCGGCAGAGGGAGGAGAGTTCCCCAGTGCTGAGGGAGCCCGGCACTGGAGAAAGGTAAGTGGCTGAACGGGGTTTAACCCCTTTAGCGCAGCGGGAGGGGGGCCCTGAGGGTGGGGGGAACCTTACGACCCTATAGTACCAGGAAAATGAGTTTGTTTTCCTGGCACTATAGAGGTCCTTTAAATCAATGCCTATATAGCTCTCTGGGTGTCTTCTAATGTAGGCTGCTATGTAGATGAGAATACTCAGTGCTGTTAGTAGCCGAGCTGTGTGCATACATTTGATAAGGATGTTTCTTTCTGGGGCACAGATCAGGGGCGTACCTAGAGCATTTGGCACCTGGGGCGGATCCTGTGCTTGGCACCCCCCCCCCAAAAAAAACAAAAAAAAACCTGTAAAAAATGTTAAGGGTTTTCTTTAATTAATCCACACTCCTTAATTAAACCATACCCCTTAATCAATCCATACGACTTAATTAATCCATACTCCTTAATTAATCCACACTAATTCATCCACCCCCTTAATTGATACACACACCCTTAATTAATCCACACTAATTAATCCACCCCATTAATTAATCCACTCCCCCATAATTAATCCACCCCCCATAATTAATCCATCCCCCTTAATTAATACACCCCCTTAATTAATCCACCCCCATAAATTAATCCACTACCCATAATTAATAATTAATCCACTCCCCATAATTAATCCCCATAATTAATATACACCCCCCATAATTAATATACACTCCCCATAATTAATATACACCCCATAATTAATACACCCCCCACCCCCCCATAATTGATACACCCCTATAATTATACCCCCATTATTAATACACCCCATAATTAATACACCCCCCCTAATTTCTCTCTCACCCCTCTTTTCTCACCCCTTCTCCTCTTTCTCACCCCTTCTCCTCTTTCTCACCCCCCTTCTCCTCTTTTCTCACCCCTTCTCCTCTCTCTCCACTCCCCCTTCTCCTCTTTCTCCTTGCTTTCTCCCCTTCTCCTCTTTCTCTCACCCCCTCTCTCCTCTTTCTCCTGCTCTCTTTCTACCCCCTTTCTCTTCTTCTCTTTCTCCCACCCCCACCTTCTCTCCCTTCTTCTCTCTTTCTCACCCCCCTTCTCCTCTTTCTCACCCCCCACCTTCTCCTCTTTCTCACCCCCCTTCTCCTCTTTCTCACCCCCTTCTCTTTCTCACCCCTTCTCCTCTTTAATCCCTGTATAATCCCTGTATATCAGTACAGGTAGCTTTTGTCTCCTGTACCCGGCCGGACTAACAGGAAGTGCACACACTGTGTGTACTTCCTGTTAGTCCGGCCGGGTACAGGAGACAGATGCTCCCTGTACCCGCCGACTATACAGGGCTCGGCCACGCTACTACAGAGGGAGTGACAGGAGGGAGCGCTGAGCACTGAGCGCTTCCCTCCTGTCAGCCTCTCCTCAGGCTGCGCCCAGGCGGTGCGGTCCGCCCTCATGGACGCACCGCCAGGGCAAAGCTGCAGCCGCCTGAGGCTCTGTACAGAGCGCTTGGGCGGCTGCAGCATGGGGGGGGGGGCGGCGGGGCTGGTCATGGCACCACACACCCTGATGGCACCCGGGGTGGACCGCCCCCCCCTTAGTACGCCACTGGCACAGATAAAGAGGCAGGACTGTGGCACAACATTCAGCAAAACATTTATTTAATTTCATTAAAAAAAAAAAAAAAAAGTTTGGAGCATGTAAATAATAAAGCATATCAATGATGACAAAATCTATCAAATGCATTAAAGTCTTAAAGGGACACTATAGGCACCCAGACCACTTCAGCTAATTGAAGTGATCTAGGTGCATTGTCCCTATTGCACTTTCCCAGAGAAACTGCAATGTTTACATTGCAGCTCTAAATCTGCCTCCAGTGGCTGTCTCACAGACAGCCATTGGAGGCGCTTCCAGCATCCAAATGGACCTTTGGTTGAGTAAAGGACTCTGGACGTCACCACGCTGTGCATGAGGATATACAGCGTCAGATTTTTTTTTTATAGGAAAGCATTAATTTAATTCGGTCCTATGGGGAGTTCTAATGCGCGTGGCACTCGATGCGCATGCTCATTAGTGCCCTCTCATTGAGCACAGTTGGTGGAGGTCGGAGCCGTGACCCAGCGCCGAGGGACGTCGGCACAGGCATAAGGTAAGTAAATAAAGGGTTTTTAACCATTTAATTACTGGGGTGGGGGGCAATAGTGCCAGGAATACAACTTTGTTCTATTGGTTCTCGGAGTGTCCATTATAACTTATGCTCATAGGACATAGACCAAGGAGATACCCAAATACTACAATGAGAGGTTTCTGATTGGTGGAGGCTCTTCCTGGGAAATCTCACCGCACTTGAGTGCTCTGGGTTTGCAGCTGCTGAAGAAAGGTGAGAGTTTTTTTTTTTTTCATTCTGTAGGGCATTAAAATTAAGGATCAATTGAACCAAAAGTGTCCAATTGAATTTAATATGTAATACCTGAGCTAGTCGTCATTCAGCAGTAAGATTGCCAATTGTTAACGGGCAGCAAATGTAATTTGTTATCCCACAGCATGTAGAATGCAGCACAGAAATCAATTGACTAATTAACATAACATCCTGAAGGGACTGCCCCAGTTACTGAATATATATCTCTCAATGCAGCATGTGAAATGTGTTGCCCATCAGCACTAAGAAGTTATATGTGTCCAGGAATGCTTCGCACATCAGATGAACGTCCGCTTCCACAGCTGATTTTCAGGGACGCTTGCCACATTACAACACCTTTGTATCACTGCCATGCCACCTCCTACTCCCCTTCTCGTTGTGTATTTCAAATCTCCCAGTATTGGGAGGCGTGTATATTTGTTCCCATAATTATTGTAAAACCAAGGGAAACACAGAGCTCAAAGGATATATATATAGAACATTTGAAAAATTAAATGAGCTAGTATGTACTCCTGGGTCTCGTATTGCTTCCTAAATGTCCTACTTTCTCCATCTGGACAAAAATTTAAAATGTGTAGTGCTCTTTTCACATTGCTAGAAGAAGCACACATATACAACACACAAAATCATCATTATGTGGCCAGAGCTAGATCTATATCTTATGACATTACTAGGCCTGACATACTATATACACATTGATCTGCCAGAACATTAAAACCATCTGCCCAATATCGTGCAGGGCCCCCTCATGCTGGCAGAACAGCTTTGATGCATAGAGGCATGGACTTCACAACACCTCTCAATGTGTCCTGTGGAATCTGGCACCAAGACATTAGCCACAAATCATTTAAGTCCTGCGAGGTAGGGCCTCGATGGATTGGATTTGTTGTTCCATCACATCCCACAGATGATCAATCAAATTGACCTGTGAAATTTGGAGGCCAAGGCAACACCTTGAACTCTTTGTCACATTCCTAAAACCATTCCTAAACAATTTGCAGTGTGGCAGAGTACATTAGAGTACAGAGTACAAAGGCCACTGCTAGCATAGAATACCATTGCCATAAACACCATTGTATATGGTCTGCAACAATCTCTAGGTAGGTGGTATGTGTCAAAGTATCATCCACATAAATGCAGGGACCAAGGGTTTCCCAGCTGAGCATTGCCCAGATCATAACACTGCCTGCTGGCCTACCTTCTTTCCATAGTGCATCCTGCTGTCATCTCTTCAACAGGGTAAATGATGTACACGCAATCTGCCATCCACTTGATCAAAACAAAATAAATATTTAACAGACCAGGCAGCCTTCTTCCATTGTGTCAAGGTCCAGTTCTGATGCTCACGTCCTCACTGAAGGCACTTTCGGCGGAGTACAGGGGTCATCATGGGCACTCAAACCACACCTTTCTATCATGGTCAGCATTTTAAGCTACAGTAGCTTGTCTGTGTGACTGAACCAGAGGAGACAGCCTTCGCTCCCAACATCATCAATGAGTTTTGGGTGACCCATGACCCTGTCGCTAGTTCACCGGTTGTCCTTCCTTTCACCACTTTTGATAGGTACTATTCACTAAATTAAATTAAATTGTGTAAAATGGATGTCAGTCTATCACAGCTTGCCACTTACTGAAAGACTCCATAGAATAGATACAAGTATATACCTTCCGGCCTAGCAATGCTAGATTTATAGCATGCCCCAAGTCTAGTGTCAGTACTGCTACTGAGTATTCCACCTATCCTGAATACATAGTGATGTCTGTACAGCCTGATATTTTACAGCGACTAAATCTGTTTATTTTGATATTAAAGGACAGCGTATGTATTCCTGAAATTTAGGGATTTCTAGCATGTTGTGATTTTCACTCAGAGTATATATGGTCTCAGCGGTATAAGCTAATACTTAATCAATATGCCTAGCATAGTTAATTTTCTATCAATATTATTAGCATTTTGTCAGTATGTTTGTTCAGAATTACTTACATGTTTGTTTTGTCATTTGTCACAGTAGTATACCCCAACACACAAGAATAGTCCAACGAGAGACAAGAAAACAATATACATCTTACCAGACCTTAGAATGGCCGGACTTTGACGTGGACAGGAAAAGACAGAGTCAAGCACGAGCCGAGGTCAAAGGAACAGAGAGACAGCGTAAACAAGAACTAGCCAAGGACTGGTACACAGGAGTCAGGAAAACGGTGAACAAGACAAAGCAGGGATAAAGAGAAAAACGGAGTCAGGTACAAAGCCCAGGTCAAGCACGAAAAAACCACTACTACACGAAGCAAGCACTAAAGGGAACTGAATCAGAAACCACAATAGGGCAGGGAGTTAAGGGAAAGGTGAGTATAAATACCTATTTGTTAAATTTGATTCGCCCTTGTTATATCCACGCCCCAAAACGTTAGTTTATGTGGAATGTGGAATGACATGGGCCAATGGGAGACCTTTTTTATTTTTTGCTCCCACTGTCCCTTTAAAAGCGCGCCCACTATGCGCAGCGCGCTCTCAGTGCCAGGCGCGTCACGTGGTCACTTCTCGCGGTCAGTGAACACCTTCCCATCGGACGAGCCGTGCGCGGCTTGTCCAGTTGCAGGACCATGTGCGGCGGGAAAGGAGGACCTACATCATTCAACTGACATTATAGTCATCGTGTTATTTCTCTTACTTTAAAAAAAAAAATTAAAATGTGCAAATGTTGAATCTGCCATGCCAATGTTACAAAAAGAACATACCTTCCAGCTTTGGACAGGCATGGTGCTTTGCTGAGGAAGCATTGCTAGATCCGAAACACATTCGTTGCCTGTTGTATTTCTTTTTCTACAAAAAATAAATGAATCCACAGGTGCGGAGCCTGACTGCCGCACAAACCGATTGCACAGCACAAGAGCGCCTCACAGAAAGGCGCTAAAATAGCAAAATAGACTACTTACAACCCACAAATTGACTGCTGAAGCACTCCTGTGTTGGCGGACCTGCGGTCTACTTAAAGTTGGTGGGGGGAGGCGGCCGATCCCTCCTCATACCACTTCATCTTCCTGCCGTGGTCTCCCTGAAAATCTGAACCTTCCCCCAACCCCCCCCCCCGCACCTCCTCAGTGCTGAAGTGGCGGTAACCCAGCTGCCCATCACCAGTAACAGCAATCCTGTCACCTGCACGATGGCGGACGCCACGTGCAGACCCACGCCATATGTCCAACCACCCTTCATGCTGGATAAACTGGATGCTCTGTTTTTTCCGACTTCTGGTCCAAAATAACTAGTCGCCAGGGCACTGCAGCAGCAAGCCCACACATTCTGCCCGGACTGGGGGTACCCACAAGAGTATATCCATCTGGAAAATCGTTCTGCGGAAGAAGCAGAGGGTGCCGTGATCTTGACCACCGAGGCAGGCCAGGAGCCAAGGCCCCATCAAACAGCGGGAGTATGGGCGATATCCCTGCATAGGCTGGACTTGCCAACACCACGGATTCAGCTGCCTGTGCGCTGTCTATCGCACACCTCCAAAGCAAAAACCTCCACTATACTTGGGCTGGTGCCCCTATTGCTGATCACCACCACGCTGACCTGTGTTTTTACCCAGAGGGCATAGGATAGCCTGGGACTTATGTTCTGAAAGCGTGTACCAGGAGCTATTCAAACTCACTTTTTCAGGAACACTGCCACTGTCATCACCAGCTCTTTCCCTTACACAGGACTGGACTCTGCATTGTCGCAATGCGGATAGGCTGAGTAAGGAACTCATGCGGAGTCATTTGCTAAGGCAGAGCACTTTTTGCTTATGTTTATACCACTATTCAGCAGATAATTAATGTTCTTTTTTGCATGGGTTCTCTCCTATGCTCCCTCACTCATATATCTGTTTCTTTGCATTTTGAGTCAAGCTAGTGAGCTTAGTTGTGGTAGTACCCCAATATGTGCCCCTTGTGTAGTCAGGTACTCTCTACTACAATCCATAAGACTTCCTGAATGTCAGGATTACTAGTTGATCCAGCACGTAGAATTGTGTCACACCTAGGACTAAAAGGTAACGTCTTACCGGGCCTTAGAATGGCTGGACTAAACGTACTCAAGAATAGTCAGAATACTAGCCAAGGTCAGGGACACAGAAGGAGACACAACGATGAGGGAAAGTCAAAAGTCAGGGATACCAGAATACAGGGAAGTCAAATGAAGTCAAAGTCAATAACAAGAAAATAAACGCTCAGAAACACTCTTGACAACCACTAGGGAAACCACGACAGGGCAATGAGGAAAAGTAAAAATGTGTTTAAATAATCCCTTTACAAATCTGATTGGCCAAAAATCAGCCTTTGACCCCAGAACGTTGGCGCATGTCTCCCGCGTGACGTCACACGCAACGTGGGTGGAAGTGAGGTTATACTTTGGCGTGGATCCACAGAGGCCGGCGTCCATTAACATGTTGCATGAGTCAGGTTCACAGACGCATGGCCACTGAGCGCATATACCGCAAGGTGAGGATGAATATGTTACACTGAACTAAGTCACATTAGTTTCTCTTGCCGTATCACATTTAATATGTATCTTTGCTTACAATCTTGTTGTATATTCAGTCTTGTGCTAAAACTCTTTGTTTTTTGATGACAACATTCTTTTTAAATGGTGCAGTACTCTTAACTTCAATGATGTATAAGCCTGTCATTTCAGACTTGTATTATTTCTGCATAACTTGTTTTCACTGCAAGCACCACAATAAAAAAAGATTGACAAAAAAAATAAATAAAACATCCACAAGGAAAGTCCCTGTTTATTTCTTTGAAGGTCTTCTTGAGTGTGGTTCTCCTTTTTTCTCCTGTCCGACCGGCATTGGTCATGGCAGTGATGCAATTCGTGTCATGGGTGACAGAAGAAGATATGCTGCCTGCAGATGCCCACTCATATTGGCAGAAATACCTTACATTAGCCTAGTTCAGCACAAGATCATCTAGCCCCTTAATGAACAATGGCACTTGCTCATGAACTTGAGCTTTCTGAGGAAGAAGGTACAGAAATACCAAACAGACCCACCGGATCTGGGTCACTTGGGTGTTATGCGAAATGGCTTCATACAAGGAACCGTTTCAAACCAAAAATATTTTTAACAACAATAAACTTGGAACATATTTTTCATATCCTTGAACTATTTCAGTACATCATGACACCACTATCAGTGCCAAAAAAATTATTTTAAAAAAAAATCAATGGTTTTATTGTAATTTCTTGTTAATAGTTGATTGACCAAAGCTTCTAGATAACAAGATGAAATGGAATTAAGTTTACATATTTGCTACTGGTTTCATAATCAGAAAATCATATTGATTTCAAATTATAACTCTGTAGTTCATTATTAAGTCATAGAATAAGTTAAGATTTTCAGTTTAACAATTACATTTGTTGTAAAATATAGAACATTTAAAAAAAAATGTTCAGATTACAAAAAAAAGTATTCCAAGCTACAATCTACATATGTGTGTCAAACTGCTAAACAGTAATATACACACACACTCCTTTTCTCTCTAACAGACTCTTAAAGGGACATTTTAGGCACTGTAACTGCTGGTTATATTGTGTGGAGTCCCCTGGAATTGACTTTATATTCAGTGTTATACCATATATAATGATGTAACGCTAAACAGCCTGCAGCCTGTCCTCTCAGTGACGAAACTTTAGCTTGAGCAGCTGGAGGTAGTGATGATAGGGTGAGGGTGATGATAGGGTGAGGGTGTTAGCAGGGCAGTCTTTAACGCGGGTCAAACGGCGCAGCTGCCCCGGGCCCAGTTACTCTTGGGAGGCCCAAGGCAGATTACTTGTGGGCCCCACTGCCCTCGACAATTTTTCCCCCATGGGGCCGCCGGCCCTCACAATAAGGAGACCAACCGGGTGGGTATTTGTAAGCAGGGGCCCGGTCACACGCTGTAGCCCTTTAACAGCGCGACCGGGCCCTTTGCTTTTTGACAGCGCTGGGAGGAAGTGACTAAGGAGAGGAGCCCCGCGGGAGATGAAGGAGGGAGCCTGACCTGAAGAGGCAGGTCCCAACAGCCTCAGCCTTCAGTCTGGACACTGGGGAACCACCTTCCAAGGTAGGAAACTTGTGGGTCGGTTTAAAAATGTAGATTTATGTCAGTATGTCTGTCAGTGTATGTTTATGTCAGTATATCTGTCAGTGTATGTGTCTGTGTTTGTGTCAGTATGTCTGTCAGTGTATGTGTCTATGTTTGTGTCAGTATGTCCATCATTGTATGTTTATGTCAGTATGTCTGTCAGTGTATGTGTCTGTGTTTGTGTCAGTATGTCTGTCAGTGTATGTTTATGTCTGTGTTTGTGTCAGTATGTCTGTGTTATGTTTATGTCAGTATGTCTGTCTGTGTATGTGTCAGTATGTCTGTCTTATGATTATGTCAGTATGTCTGTCTGTGTATGTGCCTGTGTTTGTGTCAGTATGTCTGTCAGTGTATGCTTATGTCTGTGTATGTATCTGTGTTTGTGTCAGTATGTCTGTCAGTGTATGTTTATGTCAGTATATGTGTCTGTGCTTGTGTCAGTATCTCTGTCAGTGTATGTGTCAGTGGGTCTGTGTATGTCAGTATGTCTGTCATTGTGTCTGTATGTGTGTGTCAGTATGTCTGTCATTTTATGTCTTTGTGTATGTCTGTCAGTATGTCTGACAGTGTATGTGTGTGTATGTGTGTCAGTATGTCTATAGTGTATGTCTCTGTGTGTGTGTCAGTATGTCTGTCAGTGTATGTGTTTGCGTATGTTTCAGTATGTCTGTCAGTGTATGTCTCTGTGTATGTGTGTTAGTATGTCTGGCAGGGGGCAGGGTCCAGGGGCCCCAAGCAGATGGTTGCCCAGGGTCCGGTCAATATTAAAGACGGCCCTGGGTGTTAGCTGTCTACATTCATCCTATCACAGCCATCCATTGATGGTATGATTTGGTATGGCTAAAGGACAGTGTAATCTCTACCTTAGCCATACCACCAGAGAGGACCAGGCTTTGGGTGATCAGGGACCCTAATTAGATTTAAAACTGATTGGCTTGACTGGTTTATTACTGAAGGACATAACATTGGAACTCTAGACACTATGACCAATTTAGAGAAATATTAGTACCAGAATTATTAATTTAATGGTAGCATGTCATTTTACTAACCAGATATTATTATTAATATTATTTTATTATTGATATAGCGCCAGCAAATTCCATAGCGCTGTACAATGGAATATAAAAGAGCACACTGGGCACCATAACAACTTCATCATAATCAAATTATTAACAAATGTGTTAACCACAAAGTCTTGAATTGGGCACCCAGTTGCTCTGCCAATCTCCTTACACTGCAGTCCAAAGCTTGAATGAGGAAACATTTCTCAAGTTGTTTTGTGAATGGAAAGTTACTAATAGGATGAAAGCTTTAGGTGCACCTGTGTGTGGCTTTCTGATTTAAGCCTCAGACTGTGACAGCAGGAACTGGGCAAGGCGATTGGGCGCGCGATTCAGCAATCTGGTGTTAAACCAACTGTTAACAGTTTAACCTCTAAGATGGCACCCGAGGAAACCCTCGAGGCATAACATTTAATTCCAATGAAGTTGTTATGGTGCCCAGAGTGTCCTTTTAAACGCCCTTTGTTTTTTGCAATTCTGTTGCCACATGAGCGGTGCCTACAGGACCTTATAGAAAAATGTGAATTTAATAAAACCACAGTAACCTGAATTGAAAAATATCTGCTTTGGAGATTGGTCAGCTATTTTTTGCCAACAAATAGCAATTTACTTGTCAATTCTTCACAAATCCCAGTGAATAACCCTTAAATATATATTTTATTTTAGTTGAACATAATTTGCACCATTAATGTCTGTTTCATTTTCTTTTAGATTGTAAGATCGTTTGGGCAGGGCCCTCTTCATATTCTGTTCCTGTATGTCTTATGTGTTTTGTTAGAATTGTTTGTCGTTTTACCTATTGCTCACTGCTGTGGACTATGTTGACGCTATATAGATAATTGTACCAGTATCAAAGATTAATGAGGACTTTATTCTTGGTCATAAGATGTAAGATTTCTTTTTTTTCTTTCTTTCTTTTGTTCACTACAAAGTGGATTTCCTTTATACATCTGCTCTTTCTGTTATCACTTTGAACCTCTTTTTGCAAGCAGCTGTGCTAATTCACAGACAGTGGGCAACAAGAATACCCCACAAGCAAGCACACAGTTAGTGTATTTACCTTGCATGAGTCTGTCAAGACAATTTAGCATCAATGAACTCTCTGTTCTATTTATACTCAGTGCTTAATCTCAAGGACACCTTTAGAGGCCGATGCTGTTACCATGTTATTGTTATATTATTACCTAGCACTGACACCAGAGGTTTGTCAGACATTGTGTGAAGTGACAGACCATTATGTTTTACAATACATTATGCCGGTGATACAGTTAAAGCTTCTCTGTTCCTTATCCCATGACACCATTCATATCAAGTTCTGATCTTCTTTTAATCATGTCATATACAGCCTTTATTGCAGCACAAAGAGAAGGATGCTTACAATGCACCAAAGTACACACACAACAAAAGTTTCAGATATCCTATGTACGCGTTATTAACCTATTCAATGACATAGCACTATGAACATAAATCTTTTGTTCATTATAGTATAGAGATTGGCACATGTCTGAGACGAGTTCCACTGTGTCCCAGGAAAAGGCTTTAGCTAGCCTGCTCTCTATACAATATCATAAATGATGGCTGTACCATACACAATACCAAATTTTTCCTTAAACATTATCCTCATCATCATAATAATAATAATAATAATTTATGGCTAATGTACTTCATAGGGCAAAGTGTCAGAGTATGAACACTCACAGGAACAAATGCAAAGACAACAGGTAAGCTCTTAAAGGGCATCTGACACTTTCCAGGATTTTTAATATTGTGTCTATTGCATTCGCCATGCTTGACAAATATGTATTTGCGAAGTGTGAAAAAATAAATTAAATGCAGAAATCCACATCTTTGTTTCCTGTAGCTGGGCGCCTCCATCTTAGCTTCCTGTCATCCGTTGTTATAAACTCTGTACTTTCTATCATACAGAAGGGGAGAACTTTAACAATGTTTCTATTTCTACTTCTCAATTGCATTGTGTGCCCTGCTATGCCTTGACTAACCTGGATTAGGATGCCATTTGTTAACTCTTTAACATAAATTTAAAAGGAAACAGAACATCACATGATAAAAGATTGGCATAAGTAATAGGTAATTTTCAACATTTTATTAGTTTTATTCCCATCAAAGAACCCTCCATAGTCAGTTTACTACTCAAATTATAATTCTATAGAAAAATAATACATCAAAAATTGCAAGAAATGAATTCTTCCTGCCTCTTAGACTGCCTTTTTTGTGTAAATTTCCCTGGTATCTGAGACTTCCTTTGGTGACTGACAACTGACGTGGTGTGAAACCAAGAACTAGTCAAGATATCACAGAAATTCTCTGGTTTCTCATTGCTTTCTAAATAAGTATCAGGCGTATAACCTCACACACATAAATGCTCACCTTTTTCTTATTGAAAAGTTAAACGTATGAACAAAACAATTTACAGTTCTGCACTTATTTGCACAAATAACATCTGTTTATTTTTTTCTCAAATAATAAAATGCTGATCATTGTAGAACTGAGAGTGTGTGTTGCCTGTCACTAAGGTTCGTGTAGTTTTGGGGGGTAGTTTTTCCCATAAACTGGACAACTTTATTTATTCATATTGAGCCCAGTTGGTTATTTTGCTATTTTAACATGCATAGATAGATCCAGGTTTTGAAAGTGACAATTTAAAGGGGCACTATAGCCACCCAGACCCCTTCATCTCAGTGAAATGGTCTGGGTGCAGTTGTACTTTACCTTTAACACTATAATGTAATTCGTTGCCATTTATGAGAAACTGCAATGTTTACATTGCAGAGTTAACTCCTCTTCTAGTGGAACAGTCCATGGAAGCGCCCTCAATGACGTTGGCAAGGAGAGACAAGCCAGCAGCACTGAAATTTGGTAAAATCATAATTTTTACAACATTTTTGCTCGAGGGGGGGGGACAGGAAAACTGCAGTGATATATAATATGCAGATTTGTATTTTTAATCCTGTAGAGTTCCTTTGCTAATAAGAACATTAAGTATAAATATCCCCTGCAACAACATCTGCTTCTGCTGTTACTACTGATACTATATAGTTCAACTACAAATGAAGTAATAGACACACTTTTCTTGTAATGGCTAAAAAATCTCTAGAAAAATTATGTTATTTAAAAGTGTGAAACTTTTTTTATCACTTGTCCTGTCATTAGCATAAGAGAATGTATATGCATTAAGATGCTACACAATTGACCTAACTGGCTGCACTGCTTCACTACCTCTTTTTTTTTTTTATTAGTTATTCCATGTTCACAATATTATAACTGAATCAATATGTATCCTGGAAGTCAATTGGAAAAAAAACAAAAATTGATGGATCATATAAATTTTGAGGTTAAAGGCCACAAAGTTATATATGTAATAATATAGACAACGATAATGGAAGGGAGGAGAGAAGCACAGCGAGAAAAAAGGGAAAGGACATGCAAAAGGGGAGGAGAAGGCATAGACGAGAGGTGGCAAAATGAATGGGAAAATGAGACAGAACATATTTTAAATGGATTAAGACAGGAATTATAAGGGAGGCTAGGTTGGTGAATCATGGAGTAGATCTAGAGAGGGCAACAGAAAAGTTTGGGAGAGCAGTGGGAAAAATCACTAGAAGAGAAAGGGAAAAAAGCATGTCAGATGCAAGAGAAGAATCAACAGAAATTAGAAGGAGCAATGGAGAGGGGATGCTGCAACAAAGTGGGTAGAGTGGGCAAAGGAGGACAGAACATGATGAGATTAATGCTAGTGAGATTAAGAAACCAGGGGTCTGGGAGTGAGAGGGACTCAAACTACAACATTTAACATTTGAGAGGTCACAAAATCTCTGAGATTAAAATGAAGTTCCAACTCCAAAAATGATATCTGCCTCTGGCTTAAATTTCTTATGCTTATACAGACACTTTAACCAGCTTAGGTAGGCTTAAACCTCATAGCAAATTGCCCCATTGTATCTGTCTCCATCTTTGTCGTGTAATGTGGGACATCGAGGGAAATAAACCTCATTCATTCCTGAGGTTAGTTTGGTTCTAAGTGAAAAATAACTCCAGTTTGCTTAATGCACCATAGCTTTTGGCAGAAGATGCAAAAATATTTCAAAGCCTAACCCCGAAGGTCATATTTTTCCAACCAAGCAAAACAAAACAATAATAATAGCAACAAAAAGTATATCCTGAAGCAAACAATTACCAACAGAATTTCTGAGTATTTCTTAATACCCTAAATCAATTTTCTTCAACAGAAATCCAGGCCATCAGGAAATGTGCACACAAATGCAATTATGGAAAGCTTGAATGACTGAGTGCTGCTAATGTGACCGTCACTGTCATGAGACCAAGAAAGGAAGCCCAAGACTGGTGCTGCATGCCTATTAACATTCCACTGGGCATAGATGATGGTTTAAAATAAACAGGGCTGTGTATTCTGAAATAAAATTAGTATACATTATATTAAGAGTGTATTCTTTAATCCATCAGTCTATATAAAACGTATTTGACCTCCCTACTCTCCTTCCTTCACCTTTCCCTCGTACGTTCTAGCTCTAAATTTTTTGTCTCTTGTTTGTCATGTGCTTTATTCAGTGTTTACTGTATTATTTGTTTAATGCACAGTTATGTATGTAATGTGTTGTTCTTTTTTTCTTTGTCATCCTAAATATTATAATGCAGTTAGCAATGAATTAATATATGCAATTTTTAGGTCATGGATTTATGTCTACAAACATTAATACACAATTTAATGCATATTATTTCTTTATGGGTAGTGAAAGGTTCTAATACACAATTTTATACATCAATCCTGTGTAATACTCCAATAATCCCTGTAATAAATCTTATACTAAAGTGGGAATATTTAGCAATATGTGGTACATCACCTCTGGCATCCGAACTAACTAGCAGTATTGACATTTTTTTCGTTTAAGGAAAATTCAAATCACAAAATGGAAGATGTCCCTGACATCTCTTAAATACTTGATCTCCGTGAGTTATTTTAGCAGTATATAAATTACATATTAGTTGCTAATTTTACAAAGCGGTCAGTTTGGTCTAAATTTTGCAATTAACTTGCCAATTCAACACAATACTTTTTTTTTTGTTTAATAAACTTATTATTTAATAAAGAAATAATTTTTAATGCTGTTAGCACATGTAATGCTAATAATAACTAGAAACAGCATATCACAGACACAGTTATTAGTGGCATTATCTCGCTTTATAACTTTGCTATAATATATAGTTCTAAGCCAAGGCTCAATTTATTCACCAACCCACTAGGCACTGGCGAGTGGAAACGTAGCTCTGGCGAATACAAATTCACCCCTGGTTGGGTGTGCCAAGCACCCTCCAGTGATGAGTAATTCTTATCTAGTAACACAGGACTTTCTAGGTATTTATTTACTCAACAGTGATTCTGAGATTTATGCCATCAACTTTCAAATTTAGGCCAAACGTTCCTTCTTTGAAATTAGGTTTGTTTTATTCTAAATTTTGCAAATCAGGTGAAATCTCACCACAATTTCTGGTTAGTTTAAAAAACTCCCTGTAGGAAAATCATTGAAGAAGACAAATATCCCCTTTTCACATGAACAGCACTCACAGTAAATTGAGTTTACCATTAAAAGCATAGCATATGGAGCTAGACTTAATGTGAGGTTTTACAGGCTGACATCCTGTGACTCTAACAGCTATGAACAAAGGTCAAAAAAGGAGCTTTAATAATTCATCTCTATCGTCCCAAATATGATTGTAAAGTGTCCAACCAGCAAATGAATTCTGCCAAAATCTCAGAGGAGCATATACAGACTTTTTGGGGACCAAAATGCAAGCTGGTTTGTCCAGTTTTAATTTGATTACTCGGAATTCAAAGTAGCTTTAATGTTTTTTACACTCAAAATATTTGCACTGTTTAAATGTCACATAAAAGCCCCCAGTTGTCACACACAAAACCCCTGCTTGACCTAACAACTTTAAAAGGACACTCCACTGTTTAGTAGGCATACCCCCAGATAATACATGCATTTAATTATGCATTTTTTCATTAGGGTCTACCTAAAAACAGCTAGAGAAAGTACACAAATGTCCATAGGATAAAAATCCAATGGGTACAAAAGTTTCCTTGAAATATAAAGCTAATACAGTGTTAAAAAATGATACATTTTATTTAATTGAAAGGAGAAAAGACATACGACATAAACCCATTGAGAAGAGCAACAATCGAATAAAGGCTCTATATACAAATACATAGCGGGAGATTCTATGTGGGACTAGATATGATGCTGGCTGAGGATGATAGGGATGGGAGTTGAAAAACCTAAAAAGGGTTAAATGTCCATTGCAGTAAACCATTTGTGGCTATAATAGAAGGCAATATTAAGTTATGTGATTCAACCACACTATTATGGGAAAAACTACAAAGAACTAAAGTGTAACCAATATGACAATGTAGCAACACCAAGTGTCAACTGGAAGTTTGTCACTAAAAGAGGGGTATATATATATATATATATATATATATATATATATATCACCTCCAATACACCACTTGTTGCTATGATACAAGGGGAGTAAGAAGGTGAGTGACACATAATAGGAAAGTACTTAGCTCAGCAACAGAGGCACCAAGTTTCCTGAAGGCCTTGGGATTTTCCATACCTACACCCTCTTCAACCCACCAGATGACACTGGATGTCTGGGACCCTTCCAACATGGTACCCTTTGTACTGAGAATTAAAGAAGAAACCTCACGGGATTGCTGTTGCTGACTACTTTTGCGGTTCCCGACGGTCATCACTGTGCAGACGTGTGCTCACTGTTATGTTTTATGCTTTCTCTTTTCTTTTCAGTCTTCGCTCCTGAATATATATTAATATACCACTACTCAGAAGCCCTACGACACCCTACATACTGCCTTGAATACTGCAGACAACGGTGGTCTAACCACCGATTCAGTGGTGGCAAGCACCCTTATCTCCCCCGCCCCCGCCACCTGCTTGGTTAGGGGTACTCACATTAGAGATGAGCTTAAACACCTGAGCCCCTAACTACACTCAGCAACAGCAATCTACAACCCTGACGGCTCAACACACCAATTTCTAGCTATCCATCTCATACCTTACTCTATGTCTAGAATTTAAACGTTAGATCTTAAATGCCTGCATCCTACCTGACATAAGAATATCCCTGACACACTCACACCTCATGTAGTAAGATGGTATGATGAATAACCGCACCAACTGACTAAATCATTGGTTACCTCTTGAATGCATAGCTACCCATTCATGACTCCTTACCTGATCTGTCTACCCATACATATCAAGCTTGTCTACTTTATAGGTGTCAACCTGTGCATGTTTAACATGATTCCTGTATTTCTATTTTTTATTAAAAAAACAAAGAAAATTGGTGCAACTTATCCTGACATGTTATGCTACACTTATCCAGTCAATACTGTATCATTGATACCTTGTGTATTGAAATTGCTCCTCAAAAATAAAGAATTATAAAGATTTTTTTTTAAACAGACGATATAAACAAAAAAGTTTTTGGGAAAAAATGACAAAGAGCCTAGAACATCTCATTGTGCGTGTGCCAGATCATCAATGGAGGATCCTACAAGGCAAATATTTAGTTTTCTTTTGTATGTGTGTCTAAGAGTACACTACTGATGTGGCTTGATGTAGCCATCACGCGCTGAAGACTGGTGTGAAGAAGAACACTGCAATGCTAAGGAGAGATGTTAAAGTAAACACACTGCTTTCTCACTCTTTGCTGAAATTCCACCATATAAACACACATGTCTACTAGAGCGGAACTTTAAGTCACATGTCTTATTTCAATACAGCACTAGTTCTTCATCCATTCTGAATGATTAGACTTGGACATAGACGGCTCTCTAATTTTAGGCAAATTATTTGGCCTCACGCTCAGTGGGGCCTCGAGACCAACAACTCACTAAACTGGTGAGCATGGCCTGTAACATGGGGCAGGTAGCAGAGGGCCACCCCCATAGGGCTACTAGGAGAGCGACCACCAGAGGGCTTTTTAGAATGTACTGCCGCAGATTCCGAAGAGTAAATGGGAGCAACAGCATAGGTGTCGAGCCTCAGATAATATTGCAGGCGGTCCTCAAGGGTTAGGGGATCGCCTGTACTACTTGTTGAAAGCATGGGTGAAGGTTGTGTCTGTAAAGGAGCTGGTCTGTACTTGCATGCCTGCATTGGCCAGCTACTTCACACTGCAAGGCATCAGGAAGCTACTTAGAAAATAGGAAATTACATTTTAAGTTCCACCCCTCAGTGAGGGTTCATCACACTGTGTGAGAGCTGCTCTATTCTGGGTAGTCGGTAGAACTGGACCACATGTTAAGTGCCCAAACAATTTATTGAGCTGGGGGAGAGAGACAAACGGGGATAAGAAGAGAGCCAGTCAGTGACAAATCAACGTTGGATGTCCATTGCATTTGCTGAATGGGTTGCACCCATGAATTAAAATTCTTTCTACTGTGTGCCTCCTTAAAGCAACATCACAAGCACCATAACCACGACTGCTCCCTGTAGTCGGTTATGGTGCCAAGAGTACCCTGGCTCACTTCCAGGGTAAGTAGTTGAGGACTGTGCTATTCGCCTCCTCCTGATGGAAGCTCCAGGTGTCAAGCACTCTACTGAGCTAAGGCCTGCAACGCCCTACATTTACAGGGTGCTTGTAGAGGCAGAGCCTGAGTTGCCTAGTGCCCAGCACACCCTTGTTCAGTTGTCAAAACCATTCCGACTACTTACCCTGAGTAGGTGCCAAAACACTCCTGAATTTTCTATTTGTAGATTAGTTTTTACTTCCACCAACTTACATCTTGTTATATAGAAAGAGAGCTTATCTTATACAGTGAATGCAATGGGGCTTGGTCTTATTTACAACATTTTATTCACATAAATCATACAAAGCATCCAAAAAAGTCTGCATTATTATTGCCCACATTAACCATTTTAACCAACAAAAATGTGTGTAATAGTTAGAATCGCTGCAAGATGGTGGGGTAAGGAAAGAAACATAGGGAGTATCCCATCAAATCCAAACTGATTGGCAAATACATTCTTTTTCATAATAAGTAAGCCACACGTTTTATCTTTCTGCGCTTACATGTCATTACTAAGTAAATACCATGTTACAGAGGCATTCACTGTCTTTCTTCAGTCAAGAGGTTCCCAGCTTGTTTTCAAGATTTTCACTACATTTCTTGAAACAGAGCAGCCTCTGTGTCCCTGCCAATCAATGAGCTAACAGTCATTTTGGTGAATATAAACACAACATTCATACAGCTCCATGCAGAGCACAGAATGCTGAATTAGGGCAATTTGCTGTTTCCATGCAGGGAAAAATAGGTGTAAATATAAAGACACAACTCATGCCAGATAAGGAATTCAGTACATGGAATGCTTAAGATGTAACATTATTCTCTGTTTCTAAAATGTGACACTAAAAATATGATTCTTCTTACAGGAATATACTTTTTTCAGAACTTGTTTCTAAAGCAGCAATTTTTCTACAAACCTTTAGAATGTGTATGTGGACTTTGGTTAGCTAGCTTCTCAAACATGATTATTTTAGTCTGTTTTTAATCCCTTAAGGAAACATGACGTGTGACGTCATGATTCCTTTTTATTCCAGAAGTTTGGTCCTTAAGGGGTTAAACATGTTAAAAAGCTAGAACACTAAAATTCAGGGGAGAGGATGAGGAGCAACCTGGGAACAACTGGCTCCACCATTAAAAATGTCAAAAATTCATGAATTATATCCAATGTGGAGTGTCATAAATACATATGTGCAAATATATATTTGCTGACATTTTGGAAACCTAGACAATGTGGAAACATGAATCATCTCAGAACAAATTTTGAAATGTATTCACCCTGTGTTTGAGCTCAAAATTTGATAACACCTACTATCTTTTGGTCAGCTGTTTGGTCTTTTTTTCAGAATTACAACTTACCCAGCAAAATGGCCGTCACTACTCAACAAGGATAGGCCAAAACATGAAGCCAGATGTCTTCTCATATGTATGCAGTACAAATGAATACACTGAGGCTATATTATGGGTAATCTTTCCTTTGAAATAAAAATTAAAAAAAAACAATGACAGCTCTAAGGAACTGTCAGCACAGGTTTCATTACTTTTGGCAGTGGAGTCAGGTACAGAGGCAGCCTGCCAAAATCAACCTTAGAGTTACGCTATGCTTAACCGAAGGGCTATTTATAAATACATGCAATTACAATTCTCAGGTGGTTCTGCATTCATAAAAATCATACAATTGTTATGAAAACGGGTACAGAAGTAAAGATTAACCCCTTAAGGACACAACTTCTGAAATAAAATGAAATCATGACGGAATATTTCCGTCATGTGTCCTTAAGGGGTTAAACTGTGTCCCAAGGACATGGCTTTATAATACACTCAGTAGATTGTAAAGTAGGCCTGCATTGCTTTGCAGAATTAATGGGTAAATTATCGCTGTTTTTTAAAACTATAGAGCACAGGCTATACAGCCTTCAATGGTTGATAACAAGAGACATTAAAGAATGGGTTTAATAGTTTTTTTTTCTTTTAAAATGTTAAATAAAGCTGTCAGCTTGTAACTTTTGCCTTTGAGCTCTGCCGCACTTTGAGAGCGTGACGCCAAGTGCTGCACACCATCCATGCCGATCCAATTCTATCTACAGAGCACATGGCCGCTTTGCACCAAGCCAGGATCAGCCCTGAGTGTGTGTACTGTATCTGAGTGTGGTGTGTACCCTCTGTATAGCGTCTGAATGATACAGTCTGAATGATTGTGTGTATAGCCGTGTGTGTAAAGTGTGTACTGTGTCTGAGTGTGTTTGTCACTGTGTATTGACTTTTAGTGTGTATATAGAAGTGTGTGCATACTGTGTCTGAGTGTGTGTATATTATGAGTTTGTGTGTGGCAGTGTGTGTCATTGTGTGTATACAGTGTGTGTACGCGCCCTATACAATAGAGGTGGATATTATGGCTCCATTTATTTCACCACTCTACAAGAGCAGTCAGAAGAAAATACAGGAAATTGCATTGCAGGTATTTTTGCAATACCTCAAATACTGGCAAGGTGACTACCCTAATTAAATGCCACTTCTTTTATGAATTTATACAATTATGCAATATGTAAGTTTTAGCTCTTGGGAGGCTGTTATGCTATTCCAATGTGCACTATGTGTCAGGCAACTCCATTTCAATGTATCATTGTTAAAGAGACACTACAGGCAGTGATGTTTTGGTGTATAGCGCATATCCCCGCAGGCTTACTGTTCAATTCTCTGCAATTTAGGAGTTAAAGCACTTTTGTTTCTGTCTATGCAGCCCTAGCCACACCTTCTCTGTTTGTGACTCACACCACCAGCATGAAAAATAGTTGCATGTTCAATCAGATTTTAACTTACTTTAGTAGTTTTAATCATCTTCTCTATAAATTGAACTTTTATCAAACACAGGAGGCTCCTAAGTCTAGAAGGCTAATAACTGAGCAGGGTATAGGACATTCTAAATCAAAAATAATGTGCAATAAAGGAAGTTTAAATTAAACCTCTCTTTACAGGAAGTGTTTAGGAAGGCTGTGCAAGTCACATGCAGAATGGTGTGACAAGCAGGGCTGGCGCGTCCATAAGGCGGTACAGGTGGCCGCCTTAGGGCGCAAAAATCCAAATCTCTGGCATCTGGACAGAGACTTGGATTTTTAAATATTTCTGACAGCACATTGTTATTGGGCACTACTTTAGTGAAGGATGCAACTAGCAGCTACCCTAAGCACACAGCAGCAACCCCTCACAACTCACACACTGCCGCTGTTTTGAGGAGCAGTGCTGCTGCTATGAAGGCCCACTATGGAAGCCTGGATTCTGCAGGACCTCCCTGAGACATTGTAACAGCCCTGCAGAAGTTTAATTGGCTTCTGTCTGCAAAGCTCCGTCCCTTTGCTTTAAACCAGCCCTCTCATAACATGACATATGTCATCAGACCGCGAGGGAGTGGGAAACAAGTTTCACTCTGAAGGCTGGCTCTGGCTACTACAGGTAGGAGCTGCCACAACACATATACTGCATGTTACAGTGAGGAGCGCTATGGGGCATAAAGGAATTAGTAGCTCTCAGCAACAGGAGCTCAGTGTGCATGAGGAGCTACAAGGACTAAGGGTGCATTACCTATGTTGTGTCTCCGTGAGTGACTGTGAGTGAGTATCTGGGCCTGCAAAACTAAGCGGGAGTCTGGGCCTGTGAATGTGAGCGGGTGTCTGGGTCTGTGAAAGTAAGCGGGTATCTGGGCCTGTGAAAGTAAGCGGGTATCTGGGCCTGTGAAAGTAAGCGGGTATCTGGGCCTGTGAAAGTAAGCGGGTATCTGGGTCTGTGAATGTGAGTTTGAATCTGGGTCTGTGAATGTGAGTGGGTATCTGGGTCTGTGAAAGTGAGTGTGTTGTCTGTGTGTGTCAGAGTATAAATGTCTGACTGAGTGTGCATGTCCTGCATGTATAATGGTAAGTCTTATTATTAATCAGAATATTTCTGATTGTGATATTATTTGACTGTAACTGAATGAGTTTGCATGTAATTGTTACGTGTATCTCTGAGAATTTATGTTCCTGTGTAACTGAGGGCAGTGTGCCCCTATCTGTGAGTGAGTGTTGTGTGACTGTTACTCTGTAAGTGTGTAGAGCAGAAGTAGCTGGAAAAGTTTTTAAAAGGGTGCACACAGGGAACCTGGAAGGGGTTAATCGACCTAATTGCTATGGGAAGCTATGTCATGATGTGAATTGAGGAGAAAGGGGTACATTGCAGAGAAATATGGAATTTTAGTTTGGGAGGGTATAATTGCAAAGAAATAGGGACTTCCAATTTTTGGGAGGCAGGGAGTAAACCGCAGGCCTATGTGACTATTAATAATGCTTAGGGAGGGGGTTAATTTTCAGGAGGCTGCCATCAGAAACTCTTGTTATTGAGCAAAGCCCAGCCATGTAGGACCTCGCTCATTGGTTAAGAGCTTCAGCCGAGCACTGTTAGCCAATGAGCGAGCTGATGCGTGGCTGGGCGTAGGTCAGTAGCACTAACTGGAACTTTCTTGAAGGCGTTTCCAGCAGCAGAGGAGGTGTTGCATGCCTATCAGTACCCAGGGAACCAGTGTGAGTGGGGAAGGGGGGGAGGGTGGACGGCAAAATCCATTTTTGCCTGTGTAGCCAAAAATCCTTGCATCGGCCCTGGTGACAAGGGCTGTATAAACAAAATGATTTAACTCCACAATGGCAGAGAATTGAGAAGTGAGATTACAGTGGCATGATCTATACACCAAAACTGCTCCATTTCATCTCAAAAGAATGTTACACCTTTGCAGATGACCAAAATACAGGGTTTTATGAAGATGGCTGTACCTAGATCATGCTAGATTTATCTGCTATTAATATTTTTATAGCTCTGCAGAATCTCCACCGCATTATTTTTATTATCTGAGTCCTCTCTGTCCAACGTTACTATGTCATGGACACACGGATAAAACTAGCAGATGTTCTTTAAAATACCATAGTACTTCTCAATAATTAATCAGTGTTTAACATGAAATCATAAATCTCTACATTTTTAACCTTCTGGATTTTATTATGGCAACAGATATTTTTTTTATACTTCTGTTGTTCAGTGGTTTTGAAGATATATCTAATAATACATTGTACAAACCTAAAAAATAACATGCATTTTAGTCATGCAGTCATTTCCTGTTTTCTTGAATAATTAAAAAAATATGCTAGATTTAGAACAAGAATTAAACAGCCAATCAGAAAGAAAAGGTCAGGTGTATGCTGGAACATATTATGTCTGCTATCAGAAGACATGAATGTTAAACTAGAAAGAGTTTAGGATTGTACCACCTTTTTAGCATTCGTGTGTATTTTAAGAGTGTGAACATACGGCAGATTTAAATCTTTAACTGAGTTTTTGTTGGCTTCCAAGTAATTAAAGTTCAATTGGCTTGTTGAATTACAAAGGCTTCAGAGATTCAAGTGGCACGTAGTTGAAGTGACTGAAATTCATCTCATTACTAAAGAAGCTTTGTAAATCACTGTTCTTGAGGATAAACGGTCTACATAAACTTAACATGTACACTGAATAAATCACAACTCTTTGATTGGTGTCAGGACTAACCTGTGTACTAGGAAATCATGATAAGCGGACAGGTTTGGAATGTGGAAACATTGTCAATTTAGAAATGAAAACTAAATTAATTCATTAAAATGGAAGTATATATTTAAGCCATCTCTGATATAGATGTCTCCAAAAATGTTTCTGGCACAATATGGCAATTCAGATGTTTTTGATATTTAAATAGAACTTGCTATAAACATTTTATTTTCACTTTATACTGGAATTAATATATATATATATATATATATATATATATATATATATATATATATATATATATATATATGTAAACTTCTCTCTAGAATTACAAAAAAAATCTCTGCATGATTTTTTTGACCAGCTCACTCATATTTTAGAAAAAGAAAGTCACAATTTTATTGAGAAACCTTGCTTGGAGGTCAGGTTACAGATGGTTCAATCATTAGCCATCTGAGTTCCAGATAAATTTTCCGAAAAATTAGTTTGCTGCTCAGTCCCAGAGTGTGTATAGAATTACATGTCTTGGTAAACCCTGTTTTTTTTTTTTTTTTTTATCATTTAGCTAAAAAGAACCTGAGTCATTCTCTTAAGATAAAATTATCTTAAAGGATAATGTCCATTTAAAAACAAAAAACAAAACACCTGCTGGTTCGCATATCATCATTGCCTGGGAGATGAGAGATAGGGAGAGGCAGGATGCTGAACAGTTGCAGTGCACAAATTGCCTCCATGCAATAGGTACTGGGGACGGCTTAATAATGACCTCTTTTTAAGCAGGAGGAAAGACTCCAATTACTGTATGATGTACACACGTTTCTCAGATACTTCTTTTGAAGGATCCTGAAAACCTAAGCTATTTAACCCCTTAAGGACACAACTTCTGGAATAAAAGGGAATCATGACGGAATATTTCCGTCATGTGTCCTTAAGGGGTTAATTGGAATATATTGAAGAGTATCTTCAAGACCTCGGGTCTGGGAAGTGTCCAAAAGCCATTCTCAAACTTATCTGTTAACCTTGCTTGAGAATGGGTAGCTCAATGCATATATATATATATATATATAATATATATATATATATATATATATATATATATATATATATATATATATATATATATATATTATATATATATATATATATATATACACATATATACATACACACACACACACATACTGTAATCCCAAGGATCTGGCCTGTTCAACAGAGACACAACGCTATGTTAATATATGTCATCACATGTCATTTTGTGCCTTGTACCAATTGCAACATAAGAGCTTCAGTTTGATACACCCAGTGTGCTTTTAAACTAAATGCAAATATCAGATTTAGATGACTACAGTTTTACACAGCAAGAAACTCCTGTATTAATTCTTTGAGTGAAACCAAGCAACTTTCACTTAAAGGACCACTATAGTGCCAGGAAAACATACTCGTTTTCCTGGCACTATAGTGCCCTGAGGGTGCACCCACCCTCAGGGATCCTCTCCCGCCGGGCTCTGGGGGGAGGAAGGGGTTAAACTTACCTCTTTCTCCAGCGCCGGGCGGGGAGCTCTCCTCCTCCACTCCTCCCTCTTCTTCCGTCACAATGCTTTCCTATGGACGCTGGCGTCTTCTCACTGTGAAAATCATAGTGAGATGCGCGGGAGCCCTCTAGCAGCTGTCAATGAGACAGCCACTAGAGGCTGGATTAACACTATTATAAACATAGCAGTTTCTCTGATACTGCTATGTTTATAAAAAAAAGGGTTAAACCTAGCTGGACCAGGCACCCAGAACACTTCATTAAGCTGAAGTGGTCTGGGTGCCTATAGTGGTCCTTTAAGCAGCTCATTAAATTCTTTTGTAAGACACACTAATAAACAGAATAATGGATTGTACTTAAACAAAATAATAAAACAGCAGTGTTACAATCTCTGTGTGTTGGGAGTGGAGCCACAGTGGGGAACTGCAGTCATTTAAAAGGACACTATAAAGTTGGGAATACAAACCTGTATACCTAATGCTATGGTATCCTAGTGTCCTTGTCCCATCTACAGTAAAATCCTGAAAATAAGGTTTTACCTACATTTTCTCCAGCAACCTGGTGCTGCCACCCACAATCTTTTGAATTACATGTTTCTTAATGCTTTACCATAATTAGGTAAATAAAAAGGGAGATGTAGTCCAACATATCAGAAGTGTTGAAGGTTAGCAACCATCGGTCTAATCCAGTACTACTTATAGAGAAGTACTGATGTGAATGTGTGGCAAGCACTGCATGTATCCAAATGTTGGAATTCAGTGGTTTCCTATGAGTTGCATTTGGTCTCTATCGTTGTAGAGGAGGCACCTTTAGTGGCAGTCTTTGCGACACTATAGGTGGATTTAACCCTTTAAGGACCAAACTTCTGGAATAAAAGGGAATCATGACATGTCACACATGTCATGTGTCCTTAAAGGGTTAAAGGGATACTACAGTCACCAAAACATCTTTAGCTTAATGAAATAGCTGTGGTGTATACAGGGCCAGATTAAGAGCCGCGTGGGCCTGGTGCTGACAATTATGACGGGCCTAATTACAGAATCATATCGACCAAAAACAGTAAAACACTCCCAAGCATCATGTATGTGATGGAGATGGTGCTGGAGAGAAAGAAAACAGCAGCTATAAGAAAAGGCTAATCTCTCTCTAATTTATGTTTTCATCTTTCAAGTAAATCCATAACCCCTAACAGCAGTGTCCAGTCAGGCAGGAAGTCAATGGGCATGGTAAAAGGGTGTGTCACTGACACAAATCACGTAACCTGCTAAAAGGGGTGAACATGCCCAAAAAGAGGACATGTCTGCTCAAAGAATTAGAAGGCCAGCCTGGCATGAATGCATGTTAGGCTGCCTGCTAATCATGCAGCTGGCCAACTAAGGGCATACTATGCAGACAGCACCCTGAGCTTGGCATAAATGCATCTAATGATGCGCTCACTCAATGCTTTCTAAGGACTGTCCCCTAGCACTCGCTGGTCCACTTGTCTCCTTACCTTCTTACTAGCAGGCAGAAGCTCCTGGTATATAGTCTGGGACAGAGAAAAGCTGTATGTAGTGAGTGTAGAAGAAAGGGAACATGCCACAGTGTTAGAGAGACCAAAGTCAGCATTACCTTAAAGGATCACTATAGGGTCAGGAACACAAACATGAATTCATGACCCTACAGTGTTAACACCACCATCTAGCCCCCCTGGGCCCCTCATGCCTCCATAAATATAACAAAATCTTACTATATTCAAGCCTGAAGCTGTAACTCTGCATGCTGTTAGACTCATAAAAACAAGCAGTCTGCTGACATCATTAGAAGTGGTGGCCTGATCCAATCACAGTGCTTCCCCATAGGATTGGCTGAGACTGACAAAGAGGCAGATCAGGGTCAGAGCCAGCATGATTCAAACACAGCCCTGGCCAATCAGCATCTCCTTATATAGATGAATTTAATTAATCTCTATGAGGAAAGTTCAGTGTCTGCATGCAGAGGGAGGAGACATTGAATGTTTGGATGCATTTTAGGCAGCCATGACCCAGGAAGGATCTCTAACAGTCATCTAAGGAGTGGCCAGTGAAGTTATCACTAGGATGTAATGTAAAGACTGCATTTTCTCTGAAAAGACAATGTTTACAGCAAAAAGCCTGACGGTAATGATTCTACTCACCAAAACAAATTCAATAAGCTGTAGTTGTTCTGGTGACTATAGTGTCCCTTTAACTATATTCATTGTCAGCCAGTCCACACAAGTTTTGTTCCCATACATCCCACCTTTCCATACTTAAGTAAGAGTATGTGAAAAGTAGTTAGGGTTGCCACCTTTCTTGGAAAAAAAAGGAGTGACATAAGAGAAAATGCTGTAAAATCACCCAAAAAACTATTAGTTTGATTCTGCTGTATAGATGGATTCCTCCCAGTGCCCCCATGTCTCCCAGTGCCCCCATGTGTCCCTATGTATCAGTGTCTCAGTGCCCCATGTCTCCCAGTGTCCCCTAGTGTCGTGTCCCCAGGTCTCCCAGTGATCCTATGTATCACAGTGTCTCAATGCCCCATGTCTCCCTGTGTCCCCATGTATCCCAGGGTCTCCATGTCACTAGGACACTAGGAAGACTGGGAGACCTGGGGACATGGGGAGACCTAGGGACACGGAGACACAAGTGACACTGGGAGACTAGGGGACTCTGGCTGGGACACATGGGGACAATGGGAAAATAGGGGACACTTGAAGACATGGGGACACAGACACCAGGGCCACAGACACTAGAGACACTAGCTTGGAGACATGGGGACATTGTGACACTTTAGGCAATGAGAGACATGGAGGCACTAGGAGACATTGAGACACTGGCAGACTGGGAGACTAGGGGTCACTGGGAGACAAGGGGGCACTGAGACACCAGGGATACTGGCTGGGAGACATGGGGACACTGTGTCCCCATGCGTCTGTGTCATAATATCTCCCAATGTCCCTTAGTGTCTCAGTGTCTGCCATAATGTCTCCTAGTGTCCCTTAGTGTCTCAGTGTCTGCCATAATGTCTCCCAGTGTCCCTTAGTGTCTCAGTGTCTGCCATAATGTCTCCTAGTGTCCCTTAGTGTCTCAGTGTCTGCCATAATGTCTCCCAGTGTCCCTTAGTGTCTCAGTGTCTGCCATAATGTATCCCAATGTCTCTTAGTGTCTCAGTGTCTGCCATAATGTCTCCCAATCTCCCTTAGTGTCTCAGTGTCTGCCATAATATCTCCCAGTGCCCCTTAGTGTCTCGGTGTCTGCCATAATGTCTCCCAGTGCCCCTTAGTGTCCCAGTGTCTGCCATAATGTCTCCCAATGTCCCTTAGTGTCTCAGTGTCTGCCATAATGTCTCCCAATGTCCCTTAGTGTCTCAGTGTCTGCCATAATGTCTCCCAATGTCCCTTAGTGTCTCAGTATCTGCCATAATGTCTCCCAATGTCCCTTAGTGTCTCAGTGTCTGCCATAATGTCTCCCAATGTCCCTTAGTGTCTCAGTATCTGCCATAATGTCTCCCAATGTCCCTTAGTGTCTCAGTGTCTGCCATAATGTCTCCCAGTGTCCCTTAGTGTCTCCCATAATGTCTCCCAATGTCCCTTAGTGTCTCAGTGTCTGCCATAATGTCTCCCAATGTCCCTTAGTGTCTCAGTGTATGTCTCCTTGCAGCCTTTCCCCCCATCCCTTACTTCCCTGAGCTGTAGGCTGTCTCTGCAGGGTGGGAGTTGCTGTCTGGACTCTCTGTAGCTGCACCCCTGCAGATCAGTGAGTATAGATAGGCAGGGAGGGATATGCTGGAACTTCCTATCCCTGCCTCTCTCCATACACGGTGACCCCTACTGGCCAGTGCTGGTATTGCAGAGTAATCTCTTGTTTATACTGAGAAAAATACTAGCATTTGTATTGCCAGTATCACTGCAATATTGGCACCAGCCAGGCAGCCTCAAATACTGGCTGTGCCAATAAAATAAAAGCCAGGTGGAATCCCTAACAGTAGTGTGTAAAAAAAAAAAAAGTAAAAAAAAAAATATATTTTTTTTTTAAATCAATGGGCCTATTCCATGGGCCTGGGCCTGGAGCTGCAGC
Organism: Pelobates cultripes; assembly: GCA_933207985.1. NCBI lineage: Eukaryota > Metazoa > Chordata > Amphibia > Anura > Pelobatidae > Pelobates > Pelobates cultripes. The sequence goes on along the minus strand of OW240916.1, from coordinate 94,215,031 downwards.
TCCATCAGCCCCTATGTTAATCCGGCCCTGGGTGTATAGATCACGCCCCTGCAATCTCACTGCTTAATTCTCTGCCATTTATGAGTTAAATCACTTTGGTTATGCAGCCCTAGTCACACCTCCTGGCAAGTAAGGTGCACAACCTTCCTAAACACTTCCTGTGAAGTTATATCTAAAGTTTGTAATTTCGGATTATACAATTTTGTTTACAGATTGAAGTACACAGGGTCCAGGTAATGATACATTTTCTTGTGCTTGAAAAATACAAGATGGTTTTTCAAAAGTTAAGTGCTTCTTCAAAATATGTTTTCACAAATTGATTCCTATAAAGCATACTAAATTAACAATTTTTCAAGATGGTAACGTATCATACAAGTAAACCCTTTGCTGAAACCCACCAAAATAAATATAGCTTGTATCATTCTGTCACTCTTCCAAGACTGTGTGGCTAGATAATGAATGCAATGTATTTATCCTCTTCTAATGACTTTAAATGATTGGAAGTTACTGAAGACAGATATAGGTTAACCAGGATTAGCGAATTCTGGGCAATCTGATGACATAGACAATTACAGGGATTATCACCTTTCACTTAATCACATGATCAATGTAGTTTAACAAGGTTCACCAATTACTGGGAGCTGGCACTGGACACCAGACTACAACTTCTACCTCCTTAAAAAAACAATTTATCATGGTGGGATTTGAAGTCCAACAATTAAGCCTTAATTGCTCAGTCATGGCCTACCTACTTTATCCATATAAGCCATAATGTTATAATAAATACATGAAATGAAAAGCATCTCCATATATAGAATAAAGTACTGAAATGTGTTCTTACCCGTAAACTTTGGTCCATAGACAGACAAAGCACTTGCCATGGTGCCGTGTACCTGAACATCTTTGGCAAGGTATTCTTGTTAGCCCAGGAGTTAGTATGAAAGACTACTCAAATCCAGTGTTATTTACTAATGGTGGCTGAAGACAGACATTCCTGTCAAAGAGTGCACGTCTTCTCCTCTGCACTGATCCTAGCAACAAAGTGAATTTCTTGTTTAAGTAGTTGAGGTACCTTGCAGTCAGGTTAATGTGAAGTTTACAGCCTAAGGAAACAAACCTCTATCTGCATCCAGAGTCTGGGAGGATGACTGTGAAAGTAATGTGGGATAAGGAGATTTCTCTCTCAGGAGGAGCTTAGATCAAACTCAATTACCATAACCCCTTGAACCTGCCCGCCTCTCTTTCAAACTCTCTTACTGACAAAGGCAGGTTACTTAAGAGTGTAAGCTTTTGTATTTTATAGCTTGAGTATTTAACCCATTGACTGAGCACAAGAGGCCTGGGTTATACATGCGTCAAATTATAGAGGAAAGAAATTGAATGTCTTTAACAATAATATACATATCTGCAATGTCATATATATATGTATATTCTGTTGTTATAAATCTGAACAATTACTAAGCAATCCTTCACAAAATTTCACATTGTTATTTTACCAAAATACCAGAAGAGTTATTCAGTGAGAATCAGATTTTTTGTTTAATTGTTTTGGCCTAAACTTTGAAATTCACCTTGAATTCCTGTCAATTCACACTTTTGAATTAACCCTATGAATTATTTTTCTTAGGGTAACACAGGACATCTAGTGTGAGTGTGCCTATTTTTTATTTATTTTTTTACATTTATGGCACTAGTGTTTACTAGTGAACAATTGTGAAGCTTCACGTTTTCGTATAAATGTTCTAGTTATAATGGAACGCAAAACAGTGCACTCAGGCCTGGCACTCAAAGAGTTAACGTGGTGTTTGCTGTTTTTAAAGCATGGGTAACATGCATTCCATAGCAAAGCTTTCAATGAAGGAATGCCAACATCGCCATGGAAACATCAGACGCTGCACAAGTTTATATGGCATTGGCTTCTCAGTGTTACTATTAATGGAGAACAGCTGGTACCTTGGATGTTGGTTTTATAAAAATACAAAAAACAAAGCTTAGTGGCCTTTTATAAGAAAAGGATTAGTTTTCTTTTTTAATCCTCATATAATTCAATTATATTTCTCTTAATTACATAACATACTAGTATAAATGTTATCAAAATCATGTTTTCCTGACAGAGGTGGTTTTAAAAGGATTGCGGACATATAGTCAGTCAGTCATAGGGTGTCAGGAACACAAACATGTTAAAATCACCATTTAGGTAGCTTCACTCCCCCCCCCCCACTTAACCCCATTGGAAAAGGTGAAAACTCACCAATGTTTTCCCATATCCAATCCAATGCTTCCCCATTGGATTGGCTGAAATCGGAAAGGAAGCGGGATGAGGCGGGGCCACATGCCATTTTAGCCAATCAGCACCTCCTCATAGAGATGCATTGAATCAATGCATCTCTATGAGGAAAATTCAGCGTCCCCATGTAGCCTACTGTGCTGCACTGCCCCAGGAAGCACCTCCAATTGCCATCTGAGGAGTGGCCAATTGAAGGTGGCCCTAGGGGCAATGTAAACATTGCCTTTTCTCTGAAAAGGCAGTGTTTGCATGCAAATGCCTGAAGGCAATGATTCTACTCACCAGAACAACTACATTAAGCTGTAGTTGTTCTGGCGACTATAGTGTCCCTCATATACCTCCCAACCACATATTCCATATACTTACTACAATAGATCAAGCAGGCAGTACAAAATCCCAGCTTACCGCAATAAGTGTAGTTGCAGACTTATAATTTACAGATGAACAGTCCCTTTAGAGGGTCTTTGGCTTCTTATTAAGAACTACTCACATTAGAGGTAAGGCTGTATTGGCACAGTCTGACATCCAATGAAAATGGAAAATCCTGCATTACTCCTGATTAGTCACCTGCCAGTGAATGTGTATGGATTCATTCACTGATATTCACTGATTGACTTAAAAATATAATGTAACTAAACCCCTATTATTTTATGCCTAGATTAGGTGTTTTTAAAAAACTAAAAAAATCTGTCAGCACCAAAGTTGCTGTTTAGTAGATAAAGGAGTGCGCTGGATTTTCATTTTTATTGTACTTATTGACTCCAAGCAGCACCCTATTTATGCATGTTTAGGTGAGTGCAGCCAGCCCCTCGTTTTCTTATATATATATATATAGGAGTCTAGCCAACTCCTTAGCTTTGCACCCCTCCCTGTCACAGTTGCCTCATCTCAGGGCACTATTTAGCCTTGTACTGCAGAGAACTCGAGATGGAAATTTTTCCCCAAGTAAGTAGCTAATTTAGCAGACGTTTGTCTGTGAGAGTAGGACCTGCCAAATATGGGGTACATTGACGTTATGGCAGGCTTATGCAATGTATGATCATATAATGTACCTAAATTTGTTTTGCCTAGATTAGGTGTTTTAAAAAAAACATTGGATTGGATATGGGAAAAAAACAGTCATTTTTATTGACTTGTGTCACTTCCTTGAAATATGTCACTTCCTTTCCCAGTTTCTGCATACATTGGGGATCTTCAGAAAAACAGAGAAAAACAAGGATTTTTTTTTGTATCCCTCATTAGTAACAGTAAAGGAGGAGGAGGGGGGCATCAACTCCAGACATTCAAAACAGCAGCCTTTTGAAAAATGTATATAACATAATTTAACTATTATCAGGCAGCCCTTTTTTTTTTTCATTAACTTCCATTATACAGATAAAGTCTGGACATCCTTTAGACTCAGCTAAGTATTTAAGGTTAAGATAGGAGGAGACTGCTCAAAGATGTCGCTTTCTTTGTGTTAATCACAGTCTCAGTTAATAATAGTGTTCTTTGCATGCAAAAATAACAGATGTGCAGTGTCCCTAGAAAATATACAGATGAACACCAATTTAGTTTAACATTTCTTGCTCAAGACCAGTAAAATTGTTAAAGAGAGCAAACTTTATGGGTTTATATAAAAATATAAAACACTTACTTCAAATGGTAACCACATTGTTAAAGAGAATACCTGGCACTTCAAGATTGGTGATAAAGAGAAATTCCGAGATCATATTCTTCTTGTAGTAAAAATGTATTAAAAAAACTATTGAAAAAAATCACAATCCCATTATAGAGTATCCAAAGAGCATCATTTCTTAAATTCTCTGTTCTGAATAGATGAACATACCTTTTGATATACACATATTTGGTAATAAATATTCATTCATTGCCTAGAGTAAATATGGTGACCATGGATTATAAATTAAAGTAATTCAAAACTTGAACTACTACCTTTTATTGTTTCTTGAGGACCCAGGTAGGAACTTGTTTCTGTACAGTTCATATTGGCCAGCACTGAAACTAATTAACAATAGCAAGTTTAATCACTAACAGTAAACTGGTTGAACCAGATAGTCAAATCACAGATCCTGATTCTCAACACACACACAAGAAATGAAACAAAAGAAGGGATATGGAGTGATGTGTTTCTGTTCAGGGGAAAGAGATCTCATGTGGTGCCACTAAAGGAATCACAGAAGGCGTCAATGTAGCTGATGATTGAGTCTAAAGATCTACGGGATCTTTAAAATATATATGAAGGCACACATTTATATTTTGCTCACTTACTGGTTTGTTTACTAAACTGAATATTGTAACACCCTGTTCTAGCCATAAGTGTACCAAAACTATGCAAAAAAAGCAGATTTGTGCTATTGCACAGAGCTGCAGAATTTGTTGGCACTTTATAAATAATAATATATATTATAATATAATAATCTTCAAAATCACTGATGTCAGTGTTGTCTCACATTTAACACCCCAGGCTTGTGTTTAATTTTTATTTATTTTTTACCAGTATCTTCAACTTTTCACGTCTCTGTGGCAATCAGACGGAAGGGATGGCCACAGGGCCTTCTCAACACAGATTACATTTTTAACTTGTAATAAAAAAGTAATAAAAGGCCTATGATATGCTGGATCCACCATGCAGAAAAAGGTTTGCATAGCTTGGCACTGTTACTATCTTGAATGTAGTTAATGTATCAAACAGGTTTGTACTATAAATGTACTACAATACAATTAAAACTATAGTAATCTGGTTAAAATATTTTCTTTAGTTGTAAATGATTCTTAGCATTATATTGGAATTGTCCCTATAAAAATGTATAATGGCTGCTTTTTTTTCAAGTTTTACACAAAACATGTTCTCACAGAGATATCTAAAATGAGTGTATTGTAAGGCAGTAAAGATGATATATTTAAGTGGTCACAAGGCTAATCAAGTGATGGTGCATGCTCAATATATTATTTTAATAACATTAGTCTTTGTTATTGATCAGTTATATTGCCAGGTCAGTGGAGGATTGTTAAGTACAATTATTTTATCCTAAACAAGACATCAGAGATGTTTCTCAACAGATTCCAAGGCATACTTACAATGCAGCTAGGGCTTCTGGGTAATGATATGCAAATTAGGCTCTCAATTGAAAAAATGAAACATTTGTTCCCCAACTGGAAACTTCAAAAAGAAAAGCAGAATAGCAATATTTCTAAAATGAAAAGTTCCTACTGAAGTGGTTCTAGTTGTCTAATGTATCACTGGGCAGGTCTTTTGTTAGCATGCAATGTGCTTAACTCACTGGGATCAATAGATTATATTGCCTATAGCAATAACACTCAACAAATTCCCTTTCTGTGCTTTCACTCTAAAAGTACCACAAAACAACTCATGAAAGCCCTGTTACAATCCATTAGGAAATTGCACTAAAGTTAAAATGAGTAGGTGGCGTACAGTGATCTCTTCCACTAAAGTGATGATTTGTGACCACCATAATGTCTCCACAGCCATGAGTATTGGGTCTGTAGACATCTAATCCTATCACAGCTTTTTAGCAATTTACAAGCTCCATCCACGTCTTTAAATCTATGGAATATTTGTTCATGTCAGTATGGTTTTTTGTCCAAAAAGTGTGTTTGCCCTTATGGTCATATCAGGGCACAGATTGGACATGTGTTTGTCCTGATGGTCATATCAGGGCACAGACTGGGCATTTGTCTATCCTGATGGTCATATCAGTGCACAGACTGGGCATGTGTCTGTACTGATGGTCTTATCAAGGCACAGACTGGTCATGTGTCTGTCCTGATGGTCATATCAGTGCACAGACTGGGCATGTGTCTGTACTGATGGTCTTATCAAGGCACAGACTGGTCATGTGTCTGTACTGATGGTCATTTCAAGGCACGGACTGGGCATGTATTTGTCCTGATGGTCATATCAGAGCACAGACTGGACATGTGTTTGTCCTGATGGTCATATCAAGGCACAGACTGGGCATGTGTCTGCCCTGATGGTAATATCAAGGCACAGACTGGGCATGTGTTTCTCCTGATGGTGATATCAATGCACAGACTGGGTACGTGTTTGTACATGTTCAATAGTACTGAGTACATTTTGTTCAGACACAAGGCAAAGAAGATACATTATAACAAATATTCCATTCACTACAATTCTAAATAGCCACAAATAACATGTTTACAATTTCACCAGTTGATTAAAAATAAGTTCATGTTTTACTAATCCAAGCAACATCATGAAACAAGAGAATACAGTCAAAATTTGAAAAAAAAACACAAAACAAAAACCAGCATCATTTTACAAATCTGAATCTCCTGGACTTAACTACCCAATAGAAAAATGAGATGTAACATAAAATATATATTAGATATACCCAATAAAAGCATGATTGTATATTTAATTGTGCATTTTTTCATTGGGGGTATATGTAAAAACAGCTTGCAAAATCTGCAGATCTCTTGTCTACAGCTTTTGCAGCCCTCTCATTTTTCAGTCTGTGCTGGGGAAATGACCAATCAGAGGCTTTTCTGATTTTGAGTCATACATGTGCACATGCTTGGAGCAAGTTAGCTAGGTGATCCAGACACTCAGGGCCTGCATGTGCTCAGTGACTTGGGGAGAGCTCTGTGGTGCTAACAGAATCGGGTAGATCGGCAGCAGAGAATCTGTGAGACTTCCCAAAAATCTCACCAAGAGAAGAAATATAGGTAGACAGAGTGATAAACTGCGCCCTATAAAGTGAATATACAGTGCTGATAGTGCAAATGACAGAGGTATATATACTTATATATCTGATGACATCTGTGACTTCAAAGTATCTTGAAAAAAACAGAAAAAACTATCCTCTGGTTAGGTTAAGCCAGTAGTGTCTAAATCTCACCCTCATTGCTGCCAACATAATAATGAGGAGGTTTCACTGATTTATTAGTTCACAATATGTGCATGGATTACCAGGGTTCGCCATTTCAGCAGAACAGAATAGCGACAGACTTCCTTATAATTCTTTAATCGCTGGTGCTAATGAAATATTAGCATTGTATTCTTGCTTATAAGTACTTGATGTCTTAATTAAAAAGAAAACTCCATTTAAGGTTTCTTTGAGTTTTGTGAGGTCTCAAAGGATGTAGGAGGTTTGAAGATGTGTCCCATTTGTTTTTCATCAATGTCACTTTTGGCTGTGATCTTCAAACATACATCTAGCAAGCTCTCGAGATCCAGCTGCCCTTGTCTACAGCTTTCAAGAAGCTCCACCAAAATTAGAAGTCTATCCCTGGTTCTTCCCTATACATGCATTGTGGTTCTTTAATAAAGTAGTGCCATCGGGTCAGTAGTGACAGGAAATGCATTTTATATCAGTACTTACACACTCAATGGAACAATGGATTTTTAAAATAAATTTATTAGATTTTATTTTTTCATTTGAGTATATATCTAAAAGAGCGACTCATTAAAAGAATCTGATTTTGAGCCGCTTGTGCACACGCATCATTTCAAATCAGATACTTTACATTATTACTATTGTTTAAAAAGCGCCAACAAATTCCGTATCACTGTACAATAGGTGGACTAACAGACATGTAATTGCAACAAGACAAGCTGGACACAAAGGAACAGAAGGCAATGAGGGCACTGCTCAAATGAGCTCACATTCTTGATGTAAGTATATTATCTTATATAGACAGTCGAAAAACTCGGAGCATTCTCAGACACATGTTGTACTCATTCACAAACAAGAGTCTGAATGTATCAGTGTGCTGAGAACAACTGCACTGAAACTAGGATCAAAAGCCAGATTTACTCAGTCTCACCCTGCTGCTTGGACAGGAGAATCACAAAATGGTAATTGTTTGCATTGTGCACTAGCAGGTTTCTGTTTGCTTTGCTAAGGTTTGGCTGTTTGTGTTCTAATTTATCTCATGATTAATTAAAACAGTGGTTCCTAAACCAGTCGTCATGGTCCACCATCAATCCAGGATTTATGTATTTCCCTGTTTTATTCCAATGGAGATACTGATAAAGCATGGACTGTTCCTGTTCGTGGGGACTGTTTGGGGAACCACTGAATTAGAAGAATAGTAAAATGTAATGTCTTCCCTGATAAGGGGATGCTAGTCACTTATGTAAATGTTGATAAAGTCTGTGATGGTGAATTGTCTATGTATTGTGTATGTTAGTCTGGGTTTGCTAAGTAGTATTTCTCCAGTACGAAAGCCTCACACTAATTAAATTTCTTCCAAACAGGTAGGATGGTGCAGAAAGCTGAAAGTAGCTTTTGAAATACGTTTGACAGAACAAGGAATAATCCCTAAATGTCAGATTGTAGTGAAACAATGATAATTACACATTTATTTATAAATGCCAGTAATAAATAAATATAGCAATTAAAACTGAATTGCCAAATCTAGGCTAACATTGTGAAGCTTGGGCTGTAGCTAAGTTGGAGAATGCTTCAAAATCAGCTATTTTTGGTAGCAAGTGGGCTTTTCTACTCTCGAAGACCCCACAAGTGAAATTGTGAATCAAATTCACTCCAATCTGAGCAGTCCCTTTCACAAACTGAGATAAAAGGATTTAATACAATGTTTACATAGCAACAATGAAAAAAATAATATTATTGTAACAGATTAGTTGCTGAGCTATTTAGCGTTCCATAATGATTCACTCCCATACAGTCACAGTTGATACAATTTAGTTTTAAAGGAAAACTTTAGTGTTAGGAATATAAAGATGTACTCCTAACACTAAAGGGTCCCTCTGCCCCCTCTTGCTTGCGCCCCCTCCAGTGGCAAGAAACACATTATTCACTAACCCGATTCCAGCGCCAACATCCTTCCACCTCTGCTGATGTCAGCCAATGGGGTCGGGCTAATCGCATGCCGGCGACCTCTGTGTGTGCATTAAGCCTTTCCCATTGGAAAACATTGACTTAATGCTTTCCTGTGGGGGCGGGGGGAGGAGGGTGGAGTTCTGTTGGTTTTTTTTTTGTGCTTTATTTATTCCCTTGTTTGCATGAAAATGTTAATTAATGTGCCCCTTGTGTCATTTTATTTTCTTATATTTCCCTCCTTTTTATTTAAGGTATATCTATAACTTTTTACTGTCTATTTGCTTCCTAGTAGTATTACTAGTAGTATTACTCTTTTATCTTATTATAAATGTAATCAGTGGTAAAATCAAAAAAAAAAAAATTCTTATGTATTTCTTATGTATTTTTACTATGCTTGACAAAAGGCGTAGCTACCACAGTCAGACTTTGTCAAGGCTCTGTCTCACATGCACGAGAGTACAGCACTGTCAATAGTTCCTGGATGATGAAGTGCCAGGGCCTGAATTGGGTCTCATGGAAGATGGCTGCGAGGGACAGTTTCAGGTAAGTAAAAACTACCTTTCCCTGCAGTCCTGGTCATGGAGCAGTCACCATCTTGGTTATTTGCAAAATATGCAAAGAACTCTGAATGTGTCAGAGCCTCTTTAAGACTTAAAATAATCGTAAAAGCTTTAGTAAGTATTTATAGTTAAAGAAAGAGTTAATTGCTGAGCTGTGGGCATACATTTGATAAGAAAGTGTTTTTCTGGAGAGTGGGGGTTGTTAAAGTACAGCATTATGCAACACATCCTTTTTTTTAGGGTGATGGCATACATTTTTGAAGACTTAAATATGCAAAAAATTCCAGCATATTAACGAGGTCAAAACCAAATTCATTAAAGGGTTATTGGTGCTTTGAGCATCCCTTAAATAAGGATTTAAGAAAATCGAAGGATGTAAATTAATACTGTAAACATTTTTTTTATTTTTCTTTGCCAGTACAATGACTACTCAGATCAGGTCACTAACAATAAGAGACTTACTTTTACATAGCAAAAATAAAACAATGATCGCTGGCTCTGATTGGATGTGATGCAGTGAATGGTGTATAACTGCACATTATCTACAAATATAAGTATACACGTTTACCACAGCCAGAATCTTTATATAAAGTTAAAATAAATGTTTAGAGTTACCTAAACATATACAAACAAAGCAGTGGTAATTATCTGGTTAAATGTGAAAAAAAATCAAACTGAGCATGTGAAACATCTCAAATAAAAAAACCATTTAGGCATGACAAATATTCACTAAAAGCCACAATCTGTGTTGACCTAACAGTGATCAGCTCTGTTTGTTTAGTGGACATAAGAAGAATGGGATACATGATTAAAAACTAGCTTAAACTATCACAGGAAAATCTGTAGCACTTAGCAAAAAAAAAAAAAAGAAAAAAAATGAAAAAGTATCATTGCCTCCTACACTGCACTACCCCATCTAGTCAGTATCTTGAAGATAATAAAAACTGTATATAAGATGCTGTTAACCATAAATCTAAAATTATTGTTGGTATTATGTTATTAGTCATCATAAAGTGAAGTTCCTTAAAAGGCTTTAAATTAAAGCCAAGTTGTGAGTTATTTCAGGATCTTGTTTTCAGTGTGGTTTCTAACTTCCAGGCCAACGTTTTGTAGCCAATACTTTGGGCTCAAGCCGCTATAGATATCTTTATCTATGTCTTTTTGTTGACATATTAGCGACTCAAACATAAAGCAGGAAACATGTACTTTCCAACATGGTATTAGCCCAAGTTTTGACTATCCTGCAACCAAGAGAGGCAGAAATGGTAGTCATTGCAGAACAGGTGATACATAATATTCTACTCTATGGTCTACTCTACAAGACCTGAACATTATTATACACATTGAAAGTAAAATATATTTTAAAAATTTTATACATTTTGCATGTTTAGTTATAGAATATATAACAAATGGATGTACACAGTCCATAGTGTTTTTGTAGCCCCTTTTCTATATATAAATCAGGTATAAATGGTTTTATTTAAATTTATTTTCAATATGAAATCTAGTAAATAAAGCCTCACTCACTCTCATTTATACTCTACAGTAGTTATGTTTACCAGCCTGAAGAGGAACAAAGTTCTCTAATATAAGCCACCAATCACTGATAAAATGCCTGTTAATTTGCTGAAAATGTAAGCTCATCAATTGCATTCAAACAGTACAGGAAGTTTCAATGGGAATTTACAAATGTAAAGTTTTTTACTTTGTCCTACTTTTATATGGTAACTACGCTTCCCTTGCTTCAAATAAACTATGGTAATATTTTTTTCCGGGGGTAAGACGTAGCAGTGTTATTAGAAGAAGGGGGAGGAGTCTGCGGTAAGTAACAGAGATAGAGCTGCAACCCTAGAAAGGGAATCCATCAAGAACCCTTAATGAAATATCGGAAAATAAAAAAGGGGGTGAAGGGCTGCGCTATGTAAAAGAGATAATAAATAATAAAATATACTCAATTAAAAATACTTTATAAAACCATTGACGCGTTTCACCTCATGGGCTTTATCAAAAATTAGCCATTTTTGATAAAGCCCATGAGGTGAAACGCGTCAATGGTTTTTTACTGTGTAACTTAACAATAAAAACTTTTATTTGGTACCCTTATTTATAGGACCAATTTTGTTTTATTGTACAAACACATTTTTTATTTACTTATTTTTCCTGGCATTTTATTGTTCCTGCTCAAAGCAATCCACAGGTGGGGAATATTCCACGAGCGCTATACCTATAGAGCAGTATTCCCTGCTCTATCATTGTGAGTATATTTTATTTTCTTTTAATATTCCTTTATCTCTTCCAACTGAGGGCACTATTACTGTTTTTATATATCCTGCGGAATACTACGGAACCCAAGCCGGACGGACGGACCCATTTCCAAAGTATATCCATTAGCGGGGATTATACCGCTAAGTGCCTTTCATCCGAGAGCTGGTCCAAAGCTCCAACAAATGTGAGTGTATTATCCTCCATTTTTCCTTTTCGCTTACTCTCTCATTACAATACTATACCATTGGAAGCTTGTTGTGCTCTTATTTCCATATATACGGATTACCTGAAAACCGGATGGATTAACCTCTGAGGACTGTATACACGGCCTATCCACGTATCAGTGAGAAGTTTTTTATACATTTCATTGGACATTTTATTATTGGATGGACTCTATTTTTATTTATTTACTTATTTTATTTATAAAGTCTATTTTTAATTGAGTATATTTTATTTATTATCTCTTTTACATAGCGCAGCCCTTCACCCCCTTTTTTCTTTTCGTAGCAGTGTTATTGTAGCTAAGCACAAATATCATTATTTATATTGAGTACTGCTGGCCTTACACATATAGAATTCACTACTAGCTTTCCTGAGTGTCTTTCACTGTTGTACCATCTTTAAGAAGCTAATAGCAGTAGTTGATCTGTTTGAACAACAGCTGCATGCAACTGTCGGCTTCTAGAATAACATTCCTTAGATGGAATGCACCAGTTCAGTAAGGTCAGATTCATAACCTATCCTTTGCTTGATGAAGTAAAAACTCTCCATCCTTCACTCCCACTGGGAAAAGCTATGCGTTTTCACATAGAAATGTCATTGCTTGCATATATCATATTTATTATTTATTTTTGGTCTTCATTAAGATGCAAAATGATATAATGCTGTAATGTTGTTTACTACATAAACTTTATATATTTTACTGTTCTAGCAAAATCCACTCAAATGTCAAAATACATAGTGTGCATTTTATTTAAAAGAACACTATAGGCTAGGGGTTGGCCCCCCTCTTAATGTGTTATATAGATAATGCATAAAAAAAAATGCAAAATTAAATTGAATTAAAAATAAATAAATGGTGATCTCCTGTGTTTGCGGAGAAATCCTCAGATTTGTGATTTCTTCTCTGTAAACCAGGGTTAATGGGCACAAGGGTAGTTCTGGTAGTTTTAGTTAAGTTTTCATTTTTCAATTCAAACACAAACTTCACAAACACAGTAAAAGAAGCTTGATATAGATAGCTTTAAAGGGAAAGTCTAGAGAAAAAACTGCCTCACACCAGCAATCTCCTTGATTTTATTGCCCTGATCGCAAACTTTGGACACTGTATAGAAACCTTGATAGAGTGCAATCAGAGGACTCTGTAAGTGTTTTCAAATATTGAATAGTGCAGTGCAGAGTGTTGTAAATGATAAACAAAATGAAATAATATATTTTCTGCTTTACTGTGCAGTTACATTAAAGTAGAAGGCAACATTTCAGTCCATTACCAGGGCATATTTAACAGTGGAATGAAGTTCGCAAGTATATTATTATTATTTATAAAGTGCCAACACATTTTCAGAGCTGGACTAACAAACAACTAGATGCAACAGGGCAAGTTAGTATTAAATATTAACTCATTTTAAACTGTTTATGAATTTTAGAATCTTATATTTGTAATACTTTTTTGTCTCAGTGTTGTAAATATGTGAATTTTTCTCTCAGATTTTTTTGTTACCCCTTCACATATTGTAAGGTTTTTCATTAATCATGATTGCTCTTCTTACTATTTTCTTGGTGCCTAAACCATTATTTGTTTTCTACTCCCTAGACCAGGGGTAGGCAACCTTTGGCACCTCAGGTGTTTAGGACTACATTTCCCATAACGCTCTTAAAGCCATAATGTTGGCAAAACATCAAGGGAGACATAGACCACAACATCTGGAGTGCTGAAGGTTGCCTATCTCTGTTCTAGACCATTAGTCTCAAGGCCATTCTGGTGGCCATCTTTGTTGTGGCTGATAATCTATCTTTGGCTTTATTGTTGTGTGCATGAACTGTTCATTATTTTCTTTCTCTATACGCCATTGGCTTTCTCAAATGCCAGAGGAAGTGCAAGCTGACTTCTGAACAAAGCTATCTCTTGTACTTTCAGAAGACGTTTACATTTTTAGTTTACATGCCTTTACTCAAAAACTATGTGCATTGAAGTGTTTGTAATTTTATTAGGATAGAACTAGGGGTTTTAGAGGTTTGGAGAAAACACAACTATTAATTTCCTAGCAATCTATTATTAGTGAAACACCAGTTAGGTGCACTATTTTTGCAAACTGCTTTATTATTAGCCTGTTTGGCTATAAAACGCTATATTAATTTAGGGACTCTTTTTGCCGGCTGAGTCTCCTTCTTTGTATAGCTATATTTAGTTGTGATTAATACAGATTCTTCTATACTACTTCTTACTTTATTTTCAGTCATCTGTATCCTGTATCTGTCCTTTCGATTTACTCATCTTTTAGTGCATAGAGCTTTGATTTAGTATTAGTGATTAGAGCATTTGTTAGGTCCATTGGATCCCTTAGGACTTTGGTTACAGAAAGTAGTTACAGAGGGAATATTGTTTTCCCATATATATATATGATCATGACCTCACTGTATTTAGACTGATCTGGGTTTATTATAACAGCTGATACTTATCATGCTGTGATTACTGGATACTGGTTAGATCCACTGCTGCTATGCTGTTTATGTTGCAACATTTCTTACCATAACACTTTTTACTAGATTGAGCTACATATTAGGTGTTAAGTTGCATTTATTGTAACTATGTTGCGAGTTCTCTGAGCATAGTAGCTCTGTATCCTTCAGTATTTATCCATACATAGCTATAGGCCAAGCAGTCTGATGTTTGCATATAGACACTTTTTGTATTTTTAACGTTTATTCATTATTAAAACAACTTTATTATTTTTTTGAGCTGTGTCTGAGATACAGTTTTCTGCAAGCTTTTATATATTGTTCTGAAGGGGGTACTGGTTTTGATGGGATTGGCTTCCTCTTTGTATAGAGGAGTATTTTCCCCTAATTTTTCTTTATTTCTTGTATGCTCTAGGGTTAAGCCCTTTAGTACCCCTGTAATCCTTTCTGTACTTTTCGCCAGGTTTTTTCCTGGTTAAGAGTACTGTGTATATATTAAATTTAGGTGCACTATTGACCCAGCATTTTTATTTGAGGAAATGAACCAATATGAAGCATTAGCCTCCAAGTCAAAATGAAATGTATGATATTTAATGTTTCACTTTAATTAAATTCTGAGCTTAGGAATTCAGTCTAGGCCATGGCATGTATACTGATATTTGATCAAAAGTCTATGTGATTGTGTCAACTTATCCAGGATATTGGGCGAGGGTCTCTAATTTGGTCATGAGTTCAGGGATGTTCACCTGCTTGTAGTAACCCTTACACCACTAACTATGGATTGCTTTTACACACCACCAACTCTATTGCCAGGTCCCTTCTGGTTAATAGAGGTCAGGGAGGCAACTGGCTGTCTTATTTTGTGTTTAACTATTAGTGTATATTTATTGTGCATTTTCTCTCTATCACCTTCAAAAACGTTGAAATCCCCAATTGTACTTCCACTTGTGCTGGTTTAAAGGTAACTTTGTAAATGATATTTTTAAATTAATACCTTTCATACTATGTATGCTGTCCTGCTTTCGAGAGGACAGTGTCCATTTTGGGATCCTGTCTTGCTTTAATTCACTGGTGCCCCTCATTTGGGAACACCATGGAACAGTCTCCAGGCAGCACAGTGTGAATGCATCATTAGGTGCGATTGTGCTGTGCAACGGGCACTATTACCATGTAGAGATCACTTCAGCAACGCTCCCTGCATGGTCCTAAAGGCTGAGGGCAGGCCAGGCCAGCCAGGAAGCCCATCAGTGGGAGGGCCTGCCAATTATGGGTGTTTCTTTTGCACAATCAGTGGCAATACCTATCAGGGGCCAGCTCAAACCGTCCTGATTCCACAGGCCTAATTGTTGGGAGGTATGAGTATTTACACCACTTCTCTGCTATTCTTTTAGCTAAATCAAAGTTACTTCTTACAGGACCTGCGCATCTAGTGCTTTAAGACCACTATTAGGATTATTTTTAGACATCTGTACTGGGAAAAATATTTATAGATGACCTACAGAAAGGGCATCTATAAATAAATGGAATACCAGTGAAGTAAAACGATTCCACATTCCTGCTCGAAATAAGCAGTTTACTGACAGTTACTTCTGCATTCAAGTTCACAGGAGTGCGTGCCACTTTACGTATAAAGTACACGAGCAATCCAGCCAGATTTTGGATGAACCATTCCTTTCTCACTCATATTTAGATTTAGAGGGTTTTTTTCAGTGTAAAAATAAAATGTGGAAAAAAAATGGCCATAATATGTTTGTGATCTTGCTGAAATTGTAACATAACAAAGGTTACTTCATTAGTGCATTTTGCCTGTATCTACTGTATAGTGCACAGTAGACCATTGTAATAAGCCACCTGCTGTGATAATACTAGAAGAGCAACGAGCCTCTGTGATTTGATTCATTTTTATTTACAATTTAAAAAATTGTGATGTGGTACAGGAGTACAGGGGGTTTTAAAGTTGCCCATGAAATTAGATGAAATCTAATAAAGTGCAGAGGAGGTATGTCAATTTTGTGCATATTTCAGCAGTTTTATTCACACCAGTTAATAGCATTTACTGTGGTCAAGGAACGGCTACATTGAAAGAAAGATAAAATAGGAAGTAATGTTATAGTTGCTCCCTCCCACATCAAAATTATTTTGAAAATAGGGATGGAACGTAAGAACTTTCAAGTTAATTATATTTTAAACATGACATGCCTTGCATGGATACTGCTGACAGTGTCAAAAGATCAAAGAGATAATACAGATAGAAGCATAAACCGAATGGAAAGTGTTACAAAACAGAAAAGAAGAATCACGTGACTGCAAGAAAGAAAGACATTTCAGTGAAAGGAATGCGTCACATTATGCCCAGCTTTTATAAATGTCAGAATTCCTCATAAAATGAAATGAATTAGTCTATTTTCTCTACTATTCTAAAGTTAATGTGCAAAAGAAAAAGAAATCATTACACCCAGACTTTTTGCCTATGGGAAAAATGGTCATAAGCGCCAAAACACATGTGCCACCTGTGATTTGAGAGGTTACTCACTCACTTTAGGAGGTGTTAATCAATAGTAGAGATGACTATCCTTCAAAAATCCAGGAGTCCTTGGACCTATATTTCTTTACAAATTTGGGTATCTGGTGTTTGGTTCCGGTACAGCAAAAGCACCCTGGCTCAGATTGATGGGAGTGAGTGCAGTTCCCTACACACTCTATACAGGCAGCAGTAAAAACATTTCATTATCTCAGAAAGGCAACATTCACTGTTGAGATTGCAGGGACAGTTTATATGCCCCAGAACCACCACGTCAAGCTGTAGTGATCTATAGTGTCTCTTTGCAGAATTAGTGTTGTTTTATAGCATATCACAGTTGAAGAATGGGTGACTGAGCTAATTTAATAATGGATCACTGTGTTCATTTTACAACAGAAGATTGTTATAGTAATATATATTGTAATAGCAGATTGTTATAATAGTTTAGGATCTGCTGGCTTAAATATAGAGTATTAATCACAAATGACATCCTTGTCTGAGGTAATTCTTTTTTAATGGGTTACACCAAGTATTTTTTGACTATTTTTGTTTTGTCATAATACCCTATTGAACACTATTCACACGAGCTATGAGCCAGTAAGGGTAAGTGGGAAGAAGTGGAAAGGATGGAAAAAAGAATATTAAAAATTAAGCTAACTCAGGGTATAGGGAGGAGAGAAGGACTATAATGAAGGAGGGAGGGAGAGGAGATAAAAGCTCATTACATTTGTCACCAGCCTGATGATACATTTTGCACAGAATTGACATTTGACAAATGAAGCCCAGAACTCTGTTCTGCGTAAGTCACATGTGCCTGGTGGGAAACTAGCTCCTGCACACCCAAATGCAAATATCTCAGTATGCGCAGCGATTCAAGCTGGAACTGTGTACATCCAGACTCCTACCACCATGACCACTTCTTAAAGCAGCCGTGGTCAAGTTGGTTGGAGTAGCCCTTTAAATACTTTTTTATTTATTATTTTTAATGCATATTTTTCATGCACTAAAATGTTTAATAAATTAGAACAATATGCACATAAGCATCTCCCATGGCTTTTAGACAGATATTTGAGCTTCTATCAGTGTGATAGTGTACATGTGGTATTGAGTCAATTAATGTAATTCTTAGGAGTTAGGTGAATAGCTGATGCTATGCAGCTATCAGCATCTTGTAAAATAATACCAGTGCACAGAGGATATGTCCTTGTTACATGTGTCCTAGATTTACTCACTGGAGATGTACTGACACACTTTCATCTCGTTTTCAAGCTTCTAGACATTAGGTTAGGTAAAGATGTGTGATCAGCATGCCAGCCTCAATGCTAGATAATGTCTATCATCCACAGACAGTCAACAAGTTAAAGGCCCATAAACAGACTGTATTTCCTGTGTATTAATCACAGACAACAGCTGATGACAAACAACACATTAGAATTGTTCTAACATTATAAATAGTGGTCACATACAAGCATAGCCTACTGGATCTTTTGTCATGGCAGTGTGTACGTTATTAAAGTGTTCATGTAGTCTTTATCAATGAACACAGCTACCAACAGTTACAGCTTTGGTATGACAGTCCTGAAATTTGGAACCATCCTAGATTTCCTCTCCGGAAATCTTAGGTGGAAAAGGTGCCCACATAAAAATAAAAAGCCACATGAATTAAAAAGACTCAGGAAATATGAACTCAGGACTGGGGTGAGCGATAGGTGGTCTAACAATGGAAAACTTTTGTGGCTGCATTAAAATTTATTAGATGAGGTCTCTATTTTACACAGTTGTCACAACTACATAGATGATTTTTATCTCACAGCAGTTTTTTTGTTAGCGACCCAACACTAAATAACAACGTCACTTTGCAATTGTAATAAACACTGTGTTCAGACCAATAATTTCTGTGTTAACCTTATGAAGGCGAACCACTCACAGACCATTGCTTAGAGATTACACAGCTACCATAACTATTCTAGGTCAACTCACTGCTCTCAGCCTTTCATTACCTTTCAAGGTAGAAAGTGTAGAAGTGTAATTCCATTCACCAAGTGGCTGCAAAGGAGCGGGGCTTTGACTTCTGTCTGCTTTTTGTTTTATTGTCAAATTGCTTGAAAATTGAACTCAGAGACTTATAGAACAATAACTACTACACCACGAGACACAAACTCACAAAAACCATTATAAACCCATGTTAGGGAAAAACAAATATTTGGGTGGATCTTTGATGGTGTTCACTATAAAAAATATCACCTTGTAAAAATGTTTGTAATATCAGTTGTTGTTTTTTTTCTTCAAAATTCTTTATTTAGAAAGTGCAATTTTAACATTTTAGAGGCGCTTCAAAGAGGTAATATCAGGTATTTTTTTATAACATTTAATTTAAAAAATTAATGATCACCCTGAGCTGTAGAATAAAAATGGAATTGAATATTAAGACAGATATATATATATATATATATATATATATATATATATATATATATATATATATATATATATATACAATGTTGCTCTGATTTTCTGTTAGTGAAATGTATATATAATCTAGGTTTCTAGTGATTTATACAATATTATGTTCCAGGCTGCTGCTCATTGGAAAAAAGTGACACTGTTTAATTTGCAACTCCAAATTAATGACATACAGGAAGCAATCCCTAGTCAAAACATGCTTCAATATAGGAATCAGAATTGAATTGACCTTTACTCTACAAACAGTCAGGATAATCATTTCTGACAATGTATTGTGGCATTATAATTAATTATTCAAGTGGATATGTTTATATTTAATAGCTAGATCATACATTTTTTTCTGGACAATTTTATTTTACAGATCACCGAAGTAAATAGTTTAACTTTCTATAAACAAAATGTCAATATATCCTTCCAGGTAGAACATGCTATAAACAAATCAATAAATAAATGCAGTGCTCTATGCTGTGTTCCTTTAACCCACTAAATTTTACACGTTGCTTTCATCTCAATCAGTTTCCTATGCCTGTGGGGAATGTCCGGCATAAACTCCTTCTATCCCCTGGTATTTTAAGATACATAGCTGAGATAATATGGACCTCACACCTGTAATGCTGTGTGGTTAGTGTTGTGATGAAATACCTTTTGCAGTAAACATACAGCCCAGAAAACTACTAGGAGCACATTTTATCTTTGGTAGCTGTATTAAAAGATTAGATCCAAATGCACATGTCTATGAATCACTGACAGTTTTATTTCCTATTGAACAGGATATATCACCAGAGATACAATAATCTTAGATGCCGGATATCCCAAACACGCCCACCATTATATGCATAAAATGGTGTTCATTTCCAGGGTCTGTGGAAATAATAATAATAATAATAATAATATCACATCGTTATACCTATTTAGCATCATTATACAAAATATGAAATAGTAGAGATGTGAGTGTGAATTGTTTTGGAAGAAGGACGGTCACAACTTTATTAGTAATCACACATTATTTGACTCTAAAGTGGCTCTGTCCCCTTTCATCATCTGATTCTTCTTGTCACTCAATGTTTCTTTCTTCTTTATGTCTTGTATTTCTGAAACCATGTAATGAAAAGTAAGGACTACTTTTCCTTATGTGTTTTCTTCAGCTTGACAAAACTTGACAAAGGGCAGAGCTTAAAGGGATACTTGACTGTCCAAATAATAATAATAATAAAAAGATATCACTGTTTAGTAGGTATATCACAAATAAAACAAAAAGCTTTTAATTATGCATTTTTTCATTTGGTGTATAACTAAAAAACAGTGCAGTTCTCTTTTCTGAAGCCTTTGCAAGCCCTCCCCTTCTAGTACAGCCCATACTTTCTGTGGCTGTCCAATCACAACTTCCCAATGCAGCTCAATGTGAAGTCTTTGCAAGGGGGAACCTAAAGCACATGGACTGTTAGTGCCGCTCGTGCATTAGGTCTTCCCCATAGAAAAGCTTTGACTCAATACTTAACTATGGGGATTCTAAAATAAGCTGGACATCCTCATGCAAAGTGTGAGGATGTCCAGCGTTGCTTCCCAGTGTCAAACTCTGTGGAACTGCAGGAAGCGTCTCTGGGAGACAGTTGCAGTTCTCTAAAATTGCAATGCTAAGGGGGACAGGGACACTGCATCCAGACCACTTCAATTAAATAAAGTGGTCTGTGTACTTATAGTGTCTTTTTAATGAGCAAGAACAATGCAAAAGGTTACTACTACTCCAGTTCTCATCAAAAAGAAATACAGTCAATATGCATTTTTTATATCTGACTATTGAGATCAAGAGAGATTGATTATAGAGAAACAATCTATTAGTAGTTTGCCCTTTTCTTAAACATATTCCATATATAGCTGACTCTTGAAAAAAGTCCAAATATAGAACCCCACTGGCAATGTTTACTCCTTAAAATAGTGCATTCTTGGCACTTATAGTTATAAATAAATGCATTAAAAGTAAAAGATCTCTTAACGTTTGCCTGTTTATGCACTAAAAGAAACCATATATAGACTGTGGTTTTGACTGACTGTTTCCTACAACATTCAAAGTTTGTCTTTATTTTATTTGGGTTTAGATCCTTATGAGGCGTGGTGCCCTGTGGTATGTAAATATTTTTGTTTTCTCTACTTGGCATTATAACGCACAGACACTATTCACATCAAGCAATTAAAGTACTGACTTTTGGAAGGGCAGATAATGCTCGTTGAGATTTTGAAGGAAATGGATGCAGTGAACATGTTTTGTTTGAAAAACATTAACCGAGCCAAAGAGGAAGAAAACCTTACAGTGTCAAAGTCACAACATTACCAGCAACAGACACATAATATAATCCCTGTAGAGCAAACTGGATTCCAAGCACGTAATTCCAGCGACCTTTTCAAATCTGTTTGCTTTCTCTAAAAGATGTTTTTGTGCTATTGTTGACTGAATATGAATAATGGCTGCTCTATAACATCACTGGGAGAATGACTAATATAAAGGCATTAATAGCATTCTATTTAAATATGCTTTGTTTACAGTGCTGCTCATAAGACTTTTGTTTTAGTTACACTTTAAAATGTAGACATCCTATTTTAAATGTTGCCAACCAAAGCATGGTTTATGTTACAGCCTCTCCAAACTTAGGAGAAGCTATCACCATTTACAAGTTATAGAGTAGCTTGCCTTGTTAATGCATTAACGGAAACAACCCCTTTAATAGTATGTTTTACTTTCAGTAGTTTTACTGAACCCAATGTTGAACCCTATGGAGCTGGGATTCTGAAGAGTAAGCAAATGTGAAGTTTGGCAGTAGGAAGAGATATATACAGATTGAAAAGTTGTGGACCAGTTCCCAAAAGCATAGAATTCATTTTTCTCCTTCCTGTAAATTACTCTTGGGAGTAAATCTCAAGTTTTCCTTACTTACAATTCCATTAGCTGAAGAGCCAACCTATTATTAGGTCATTGTCATCACAAATTCAAGAACTATGGCTTCAACAATTTCTCCTAAATGACTTCTCAAGTAATCAGGTGCTGCAGAATGATCCATACATATAGTGATAGTTGCGTTTTTTTCCTTGGACGAGAGAGGGAGAAGATGTCCTTTCTGATTCTCTATCTTTAAAGTTCGGGGCAAGTGGAACAAACCTTGGGTAGCTGGGTTCATGGGAAAGGCAAGGGGCACCCGAATATATTGTACTAGCAATATGCCTTTCATCTAAATCTGGTACAGTACATATAAAGACATATTAGAAGTAACTAGTATTATAGAAGAGAAAGTTACTACTTAGCATGTAGTATGACTGGTCTCAAACGTGTGTTCCTATTGTGAATAAGAAACCAGCCGTGTTAAAACAATGACTACTTTTCCATACTGTAAAGAACTAGATTCAAGGTCAGTTCTACAATGTAACTTAACGAATAATAAGTCTATATGCACCATAATATTGCTTTCCTTACAGAAATGTTAAATCATTTGTCAACATTTTACTATTTTTCTACACTCTGGTGATTTTTACAGAGCATAACGCAGTTATTAATTCCCATATGTTGGGTTTTGCTAAAAAATAGCTACAATGGCTGTTTTATATAAAATAAAATATGCTGTATGGGTAGCTCAAGCATACGTTTAATTTTATGCTGATCCTTTAAAAAAAATTTCCCTGCTTAAGCTTGCCAGAGTTTTAACGTACAGGCATTTTTGTCAACAAATCAAAACAAAAATACAATGCATAAACCCTGCCAATTTCAAATTAATATTAATAGATATATTGCATACTATTAACTATTATCAGTTTTTAAGTCATGGTTAAAGGACCACTCTAGGCACCCAGACCACTTCAGCTTAATGAAGTGGTCTGGGTGCCAGGTCCAGCTAGGGTTAACCCATTTTTTCATAAACATAGCAGTTTCAGAGAAACTGCTATGTTTATGAATGGGTTAAGCCTTTCCCCTAATCCTCTAGTGGCTGTCTCATTGACAGCCACTAGAGGCGCTTGCGTGCTTCTCACTGTGATTTTCACAGTGAGAGCACGCCAGCGTCCATAGGAAAGCATTATGAATGTTTTCCTATGTGACCGACTGAATGCGCGCGCAGCTCTTGCCGCGCGTGCGCATTCAGCCCAGGAGGAGGAACAGAGGAGGAGAGAAGGAGGAGAGCTCCCCGCCCAGCGCTGGAAAAAGGTAAGTTTTTACCCCTTTCCCCCTTCCAGAGCCGGGCGGGAGGGGGTCCCTGAGGGTGGGGGCACCCTCAGGGCACTATAGTGCCAAGAAAACGAGTATGTTTTCCTGGCACTATAGTGGTCCTTTAACAGACTCTTTAACAGTTAACAGTCAAAATGTTCTAAAATGTTTTGACGTCTTAGAATGGGGGCACCAGGACACTAATGACACCAGAACCACTATGGTGTGTACAGTGGTTATGGTTCCTCTAAAGAGGAATCTAACGCTACTTTGATATTGTTTATTTTATTTCAGCAACTGAATCATCAAATGTTGCAATAATGGAATACATACGTTCTAGCTTCTCCACATATAGCTCATTAGAAATAATTTGTGTCTAAGATATATTTCTATTTTATGAAGCTTTTATAGGACATACAATTTTATTTGACATTGTTTTAACATAGGATGTATCTGGTTCTAATAGCACTTGCTTCATCCTCATATTTGATTGACTACATTACTTAAAGGACCACTCTAGGCACCCAGACCACTTCAGCTTAATGAAGTGGTCTGGGTGCCAGGTCCTTCTAGGGTTAACCCATTTTTTCATAATTATAGCAGTTTCAGAGAAACTGCTATAATTATGAATGGGTTAAGCCTTCCCCCTAATCCTCTAGTGGCTGTCTCATTGACAGCTACTAGAGGCGCTTGCGTGCTTCTCACTGTGATTTCGTACAGTGAGAAAGCACGCTAGTGCTTTCCATGTGTGCTACTGTAAAATGTTTTCCATGAGATTGCTGGAATGCGCTGCTTCTTTGCCGTGCCAAGGTATATTCAGCCGGGCGGCGAATTTTGAGGGGCGGGAGAGAGGGAGGGGAGAGCTCTCCTTCAGCTGAAAAAGGTGTTTTGGGCCCCCCTTCCCTTCCAGAGCCGGGTGGGAGGGGGACCCTGAGGGTGGGGGCACCCTCAGGGCACTATAGTGCCAGGAAAACGAGTATGTTTTCCTGGCACTATAGTGGTCCTTTAAGTGCATGCTAGTTGTCAGATTGCCAATGGTTCGATCATGTCTAGGTGTCCTGGGGAAGTGCCTGATTTGTCTCATTGTTAATTCAGAAAACATATGTAGTCTAGATCAGAAGCCCAAGTCCAGACTTGGATATTTAAAGGGTAGAGAAATTAAGTGGTCTATTCACGAAACAGCAAGTATACTGTGAATTGCAATCTGTTTTAGATGAGTTTGAAAAAACACTCCAAATCATCACATTTTGCATAAAATTTTCCAAATCTGATCTCAAATCACAATTCACTTCATTTAAAAGAACACTGTATTCCTGACCCTATAGTGTTACAGATACCATCTAGCCCCCCTGGTCCCTCTAAATAAAGTAAAATCTTTCTTTTGATCCAGTCTGCTGCGGCTGGCTTTGCCCCTGATCTGGCTGCTTGGCTG
>OW240916.1:94166393-94189711 GCA_933207985.1 Pelobates cultripes | reverse complement strand
AACTGCGCCCTATAAAGTGAATATACAGTGCTGATAGTGCAAATGACAGAGGTATATATACTTATATATCTGATGACATCTGTGACTTCAAAGTATCTTGTAAAAAACAGAAAAAACTATCCTCTGGTTAGGTTAAGCCAATAGTGTCTAAATCTCACCCTCATTGCTGCCAACATAATAATGAGGAGGTTTCACTGATTTATTAGTTCAAAATATGTGCATGGATTACCAGGGTTCGCCATTTCAGCAGAACAGAATGGCGACAGACTTCCTTATAATTCTTTAATCACTGGTGCTAATGAAATATTAGCATTGTATTCTTGCTTATAAGTACTTGATGTTTTACTTAAAAAGAAAACTCCATTTAAGGTTTCTTTGAGTTTTGTGAGGTCTCAAAGGATGTAGGAGGTTTGAAGATGTGTCCCATTTGTTTTTCATCAATGTCTATTTTTGGCTGTGATCTTCAAACATACATCTAGCAAGCTCTCGAGATCCAGCTGCCCTTGTCTACAGCTTTCAAGAAGCTCCACCAAAATTAGAAGTCTATCCCTGGTTCTTCCCTATACATGCATTGTGGTTCTTTAATAAAGTAGTGCCATCGGGTCAGTAGTGACAGGAAATGCATTTTATATCAGTACTTACACACTCAATGGAACAATGGATTTTTAAAATAAATTTATTAGATTTTATTTTTTCATTTGAGTATATATCTAAAAGAGCGACTCATTAAAAGAATCTGATTTTGAGCCGCTTGTGCACACGCATCATTTCAAATCAGATACTTTACATTATTACTATTGTTTAAAAAGCGCCAACAAATTCCGTATCACTGTACAATAGGTGGACTAACAGACATGTAATTGCAACAAGACAAGCTGGACACAAAGTAACAGAAGGCATTGAGGGCACTGCTCAAATGAGCTCACATTCTTGATGTAAGTATATTATCTTATATAGACAGTCGAAAAACTTGGAGCATTCTCAGACACATGTTGTACTTATTCACAAACAAGAGTCTGAATGTATCAGTGTGCTGAGAACAACTGCACTGAAACTAGGATCAAAAGCCAGATTTACTCAGTCTCACCCTGCTGCTTGGACAGGAGAATCACAAAATGGTAATTGTTTGCATTGTGCATTAGCAGGTTTCTGTTTGCTTTGCTAAGGTTTGGCTGTTTGTGTTCTAATTTATCTCATGATTAATTAAAAAAGTGGTTCCTAAACCAGTCCTCATGGTCCACCATCAATCCAGGATTTATGTATTTCCCTGTTTTATTCCAATGGAGATACTGATAAAGCATGGACTGTTCCTGTTTGTGGGGACTGTTTGGGGAACCACTGAATTAGAAGAATAGTAAAATGTAATGTCTTCACTGATAAGGGGATGCTAGTCACTTATGTAAATGTTGATAAAGTCTGTGATGGTGAATTGTATTGAGTATGTTAGTCTGGGTTTGCTTCCAAGTATTTCTCCAGTACGAACACCTCACACTAATTAAATTTCTTCCAAACAGGTAGGATGGTGCAGAAAGCTGAAAATAGCTTTTGAAATATGTTTGACAGAACAAGGAATAATCACTAAATGTCAGACTGTAGTGAAACAATGATAATTACACATTAGTGATGTCCCGAACGGTTCGCGAACGGTTCGCCACGGACTCATCATTGAGTAAACTTTGACCCTGTACCTCACAGTCAGCAGACACATTCCAGCCAATCAGCAGCAGACCTTCCCTCCCAGACCCTCCCACCTCCTGGACAGCATCCATTTTACATTCATTGTGAAGCTGCATTCTTGGTGAGCTGTCCAGGAGGTGGGAGGGTCTGGGAGGGAGGGTCTGCTGCTGATTGGCTGGAATGTGTCTGCTGACTGTGAGGTACAGGGTCAAAGATTACTCAATGATGAGTCCGTGGTGAACC
Organism: Pelobates cultripes; assembly: GCA_933207985.1. NCBI lineage: Eukaryota > Metazoa > Chordata > Amphibia > Anura > Pelobatidae > Pelobates > Pelobates cultripes. Next base: position 94,187,791 of record OW240916.1, on the reverse strand, counting down.
GTTCGTGGCGAACTGTTCACGAACCGTTCGGCGAACCGTTCGGGACATCACTATTACACATTTATTTATAAATGCCAGTAATAAATAAATATAGCAATTAAAACTGAATTGCCAAATCTAGGCTAACATTGTGAAGCTTGGGCTGTAGCTAAGTTGGAGAATGCTTCAAAATCAGCTATTTTTGGTAGCAAGTGGGTATATCTACTCTCGAAGACCCCACAAGTGAAATTGTGAATCAAGTTCACTCCAATCTGAGCAGTCCATTTCACAAACTGAGATAAAAGGATTTAATAAAATGTTTACATAGCAACAATGAAAAAAATAATATTATTGTAACAGATTTTTACTATGCTTGACAAAAGGCGTAGCTACCACAGTCAGACTTTGTCAAGGCTCTGTCTCACATGCACGAGAGTACAGCACTGTCAATAGTTCCTGGATGATGAAGTGCCAGGGCCTGAATTGGGTCTCATGGAAGATGGCTGCGAGGGACAGTTTCAGGTAAGAAAAAACTACCTTTCCCTGCAGTCCTGGTCATGGAGCAGTCACCATCTTGGTTATTTGCAAAATATGCAAAGAACTCTGAATGTGTCAGAGCCTCTTTAAGACTTAAAATAATCGTAAAAGCTTTAGTAAGTATTTATAGTTAAAGAAAGAGTTAATTGCTGAGCTGTGGGCATACATTTGATAAGAAAGTGTTTTTCTGGAGAGTGGGGGTTGTTAAAGTACAGCATTATGCAACACATCCTTTTTTTTAGGGTGATGGCATACATTTTTGAAGACTTAAATATGCAAAAAATTCCAGCATATTAACGAGGTCAAAACCAAATTCATTAAAGGGTTATTGGTGCTTTGAGCGTCCCTTAAATAAGGATTTAAGAAAATCGAAGGATGTAAATTAATATTGTAAACATTTTTTTAATTTTTCTTTGCCAGTACAATGACTACTCAGATCAGGTCACTAACAATAAGAGACTTACTTTTACATAGCAAAAATAAAACTATGATCGCTGGCTCTGATTGGATGTGATGCAGTGAATGGTGTATAACTGCACATTATCTACAAATATAAGTATACACGTTTACCACAGCCAGAATTTTTATATAAAGTTAAAATAAATGTTTAGAGTTACCTAAATATATACAAACAAAGCAGTGGCAATTATCTGGTTAAATGTGAAAAAAAATCAAACTGAGCATGTGAAACATCTCAAATAAAAAAACCATTTAGGCATGACAAATATTCACTAAAAGCCACAATCTGTGTTGACCTAACAGTGATCAGCTCTGTTTGTTTAGTGGACATAAGAAGAATGGGATACATGATTAAAAACTAGCTTAAACTATCACAGGAAAATCTGTAGCACTTAGCAAAATAAAAAAATTAAAAAAAATGAAAAAGTATCATTGCCTCCTACACTGCACTACCCCATCTAGTCAGTATCTTGAAGATAATAAAAACTGTATATAAGATGCTGTTAACCATAAATCTAAAATTATTGTTGGTATTATGTTATTAGTCATCATAAAGTGAAGTTCCTTAAAAGGCTTTAAATTAAAGCCAAGTTGTGAGTTATTTCAGGATCTTGTTTTCAGTGTGGTTTCTAACTTCCAGGCCAACGTTTTGTAGCCAATACTTTGGGCTCAAGCCGCTATAGATATCTTTATCTATGTCTTTTTGTTGACATATTAGCGACTCAAACATAAAGCAGGAAACATGTACTTTCCAACATGGTGTTAGCCCAAGTTTTGACTATCCTGCAACCAAGAGAGGCAGAAATCGTAGTCATTGCAGAACAGGTAATACATAATATTCTACTCTATGGTCTACTCTACAAGACCTGAACATTATTATACACATTGAAAGTAAAATATATTTTAAAATTTTTATACATTTTGCATGTTTAGTTATAGAATATATAACAAATGGATGTACACAGTCCATAGTGTTTTTGTAGCCCTTTTTCTATATATAAATCAGGTATAAATGGTTTTATTTTAATTTATTTTCAATATGAAATCTAGTAAATAAAGCCTCACTGAAGCCAGCCTGAAGAGGAACAAAGTTCTCTAATATAAGCCACCAATCACTGATAAAATGCCTGTTAATTTGCTGAAAATGTAAGCTCATCAATTGCATTCAAACAGTACAGGAAGTTTCAATGGGAATTTACAAATGTAAAGTTTTTTACTTTGTCCTACTTTTATATGGTAACTACGCTTCCCTTGCTTCAAATAAACTATGGTAATTTTTTGGGGGTTAGACGTAGCAGTGTTATTAGAAGAAGGGGGAGGAGTCTGCGCTAAGTAACAGAGATAGAGCTGCAACCCTAGAAAGGGAATCCATCAAAAACCCTTAATGAAATATCGGAAAAGAAAAAAGGGGGTGAAGGGCTGCGCTATGTAAAAGAGATAATAAATAATAAAATATACTCAATTAAAAATAGACTTTATAAAACCATTGACGCGTTTCACCTCATGGGTTTTATCAAAAATGAGCTATTTTTGATAAAGCCCATGAGGTGAAACGCGTCAATGGTTTTTTACTGTGTAAATTAACAATAAAAACTTTTATTTGGTACCCTTATTTATAGGACCAATTTTGTTTTATTGTACAAACACATTTTTTATTTACTTATTTTTCCTGGCATTTTATTGTTCCTGCTCAAAGCAATCCACAGGTGGGGATTATTCCACCAGCGCTATACCTATAGAGCAGTATTCCCTGCTCTATCATTGTGAGTATATTTTATTTTATTTTAAAATTCCTTTATCTCTTCCAACTGAGAGCACTATTACTGTTTTTATATATCCTGCGGAATACTACGGAACCCAAGCCGGATGGATGGACCCATTCCAAAGTATATCCATTAGCGGGGATTATACCGCTAAGTGCCTTTCATCCGAGACCTGGTCCAAAGCTCCAACAAATGTGAGTGTATTATCCTCCATTTTTCCTTTTCGCTTACTCTCTCATTACAATACTATACCATTGGAATCTTGTTGTGCTCTTATTTCCACATATACGGATTACCTGAAAACCGGATGGATTAACCTCTGAGGACTGTATACACGGCCTATCCACATATCAGTGAGAAGTTTTTTATACATTTCATTGGACATTTTATTATTGGATGGACTCTATTTTTATTTATTTACTTATTTTATTTATAAAGTCTATTTTTAATTGAGTATATTTTATTATTTATTATCTCTTTTACATAGCGCAGCCCTTCACCCCCTTTTTTCTTTTCGTAGCAGTGTTATTGTAGCTAAGCACAAATATCATTATTTATATTGAGTACTGCTGGCCTTACACATATAGAATTCACTACTAGCTTTCCTGAGTGTCTTTCACTGTTGTACCATCTTTAAGAAGCTAATAGCAGTAGTTGATCTGTTTGAACAACAGCTGCATGCAACTGTCGGCTTCTAGAATAACATTCCTTAGATGGAATGCACCAGTTCAGTAAGGTCAGATTCATAACCTATCCTTTGCTTGATGAAGTAAAAACTCTCCATCCTTCACTCCCACTGGGAAAAGCTATGCGTTTTCACATAGAAATGTCATTGCTTGCATATATCATATTTATTATTTATTTTTGGTCTTCATTAAGATGCAAAATGATATAATGCTGTAATGTTGTTTACTACATAAACTTTATATATTTTACTGTTCTAGCAAAATCCACTCAAATGTCAAAATACATAGTGTGCATTTTATTTAAAAGAACACTATAGGCTAGGGGTTGGCCCCCCTCTTAATGTGTTATATAGATAATGCATAAAAAAAAATGCAAAATTAAATTGAATTAAAAATAAATAAATGGTGATCTCCTGTGTTTGCGGAGAAATCCTCAGATTTGTGATTTCTTCTCTGTAAACCAGGGTTAATGGGCACAAGGGTAGTTCTGGTAGTTTTAGTTACGTTTTCATTTTTCAATTCAAACACAAACTTCACAAACACAGTAAAAGAAGCTTGATACAGATAGCTTTAAAGGGAAAGTCTAGAGAAAAAACTGCCTCACACCAGCAATCTCCTTGATTTTATTGCCCTGATCGCAAACTTTGGACACTGTATAGACACCTTGATAGAGCGCAATCAGAGGACTCTGTAAGTGTTTTCAAATATTGAATAGTGCAGTGCAGAGTGTTGTAAATGATAAACAAAATGAAATAATATATTTTCTGCTTTACTGTGCAGTTACATTAAAGTAGAAGGCAACATTTCAGTCCATTACCAGGGCATATTTAACAGTGGAATGAAGTTCGCAAGTATATTATTATTATTTATAAAGTGCCAGCAAATTTTCAGAGCTGGACTAACAAACAACTAGATGCAACAGGGCAAGTTGGTATTAAATATTAACTCATTTTAAATAGTTTATGAATTTTAGAATCTTATATTTGTAATAATTTTTTGTCTCAGTGTTGTAAATATGTGAATTTTTCTCTCAGATTTTTTGTTACCCCTTCACATATTGTAAGGTTTTTCATTAATCATGATTGCTCTTCTTACTATTTTCTTGGTGCCTAAACCATTATTTGTTTTCTACTCCCTAGACCAGGGGTAGGCAACCTTTGGCACCCCAGTTGTTGAGGACTACATTTCCCATAATGCTCTTAAAGCCATAATGTTGGCAAAGCATCAAGGGAGACATAGACCACAACATCTGGAGTGCTGAAGGTTGCCTATCTCTGTTCTAGACCATTAGTCTCAAGGCCATTCTGGTGGCCATCTTTGTTGTGGCTGATAATCTATTTTTGGCTTCATTGTTGTGTGCATGAACTGTTCATTATTTTCTTTCTCTATACGCCATTGGCTTTCTCAAATGCCAGAGGAAGTGCAAGCTGACTTCTGAACAAAGCTATCTCTTGTACTTTCAGAAGACGTTTACATTTTTAGTTTACATGCCTTTACTCAAAAACTATGTGCACTGAAGTGTTTGTAATTTTATTAGGATAGAACTAGGGGTTTTAGAGGTTTGGAGAAAACACAACTATTAATTTCCTAGCAATCTATTATTAGTGAAACACCAGTTAGGTGCACTATTTTTGCAGACTGCTTTATTATTAGCCTGTTTTGCTATAAAACGCTATATTAATTTAGGGACTCTTTTTGCCGGCTGAGTCTCCTTCTTTATATAGCTATATTTAGTTGTGATTAATACAGATTCTTCTATACTACTTCTTACTTTATTTTCAGTCATCTGTATCCTGTATCTGTCCTTTCGATTTACTCATCTTTTAGTGCATAGAGCTTTGATTTAGTATTAGTGATTAGAGCATTTGTTAGGTCCATTGGATCCCTTAGGACTTTGGTTACAGAAAGTAGTTACAGAGGGAATATTGTTTTCCCATATATATATATGATCATGACCTCACTGTATTTAGACTGATCTGGGTTTATTATAACAGCTGATACTTATCATGCTGTGATTACTGGATACTGGTTAGATCCACTGCTGCTATGCTGTTTATGTTGCAACATTTCTTACCATAACACTTTTTACTAGATTGAGCTACATATTAGGTGTTAAGTTGCATTGATTGTAACTATGTTGCAAGTTCTCTGAGCATAGTAGCTCTGTATCCTTCAGTATTTATCCATACATAGCTATAGGCCAAGCAGTCTGATGTTTGCATATAGACACTTTTTGTATTTTTAACGTTTATTCATTATTAAAACAACTTTATTATTTTTTTGAGCTGTGTCTGAGATACAGTTTTCTGCAAGCTTTTATATATTGTTCTGAAGTGGGTACTGGTTTTGATGGGATTGGCTTCCTCTTTGTATATAGGAGTATTTTCCCCTAATTTTTCTTTATTTCTTGTATGCTCTAGGGTTAAGCCCTTTAGTACCCCTGTAATCCTTTCTGTACTTTTCGCCAGGTTTTTTCCTGGTTAAGAGTACTGTGTATATATTAAATTTAGGTGCACTATTGACCCAGCATTTTTATTTGAGGAAATGAACCAATATGAAGCATTAGCCTCCAAGTCAAAATGAAATGTATGATATTTAATGTTTCACTTTAATTAAATTCTGAGCTTAGGAATTCAGTCTAGGCCATGGCGTGTATACTGATATTTGATCAAAAGTCTATGTGATTGTGTCAACTTATCCAGGATATTGGGCGAGGGTCTCTAATTTGGTCATGAGTTCAGGGCTGTCCACCTGCTTGTAGTAACCCTTACACCACTAACTATGGATTGCTTTTACACACCACCAACTCTATTGCCAGGTCCCTTCTGGTTAATAGAGGTCAGGGAGGCAACTGGCTGTCTTATTTTGTGTTTAACTATTCGTGTATATTTATTGTGCGTTTTCTCTCTATCACCTTCAAAAACGTTGAAATCCCCAATTGTACTTCCACTTGTGCTGGTTTAAAGGTAACTTTGTAAATGATATTTTTAAATTAATACCTTTCATACTATGTATGCTGTCCTGCTTTCGAGAGGACAGTGTCCATTTTGGGATCCTGTCTTGCTTTAATTCACTGGTGCCCCTCATTTGGGAACACCATGGAACAGTCTCCAGGCAGCACAGTGTGAATGCATCATTAGGTGCGATTGTGCTGTGCAACAGGCACTATTACCATGTAGAGATCACTTCAGCAACGCTCCCTGCATGGTCCTAAAGGCTGAGGGCAGGCCAGGAAGCCCATCAGTTGGAGTGCCTGCCAATTATGGGTGTTTCTTTTGCACAATCAGTGGCAATACCTATCAGGGGCCAGCTCAAACCGTCCTGATTCCACAGGCCTAATTGTTGGGAGGTATGAGTATTTACACCACTTCTCTGCTATTCTTTTAGCTAAATCAAAGTTACTTCTTACAGGACCTGCGCATCTAGTGCTTTAAGACCACTATTAGGATTATTTTTAGACATCTGTACTGGGAAAAATATTTATAGATGACCTACAGAAAGGGCATCTATAAATAAATGGAATACCAGTGAAGTAAAACGATTCCACATTCCTGCTCGAAATAAGCAGTTTACTGACAGTTACTTCTGCATTCAAGTTCACAGGAGTGCGTGCCACTTTACGTATAAAGTACATGAGCAATGCAGCCAGATTTTGGATGAACCATTCCTTTCTCACTCATATTTAGATTTAGAGGGTTTTTTTCAGTGTAAAAATAAAATGTGGAAAAAAAATGGCCATAATATGTTTGTGATCTTGCTGAAATTGTAACATAACAAAGGTTACTTCATTAGTGCCTTTTGCCTGTATCTACTGTATAGTGCACAGTAGACCATTGTAACAAGCCACCTGCTGTGATAATACTAGAAGAGCAATGAGCCTCTGTGATTTGATTCATTTTTATTTACAATTTAAAAAATTGTGATGTGGTACAGGAGTACAGGGGGCCTCAAAATAAGTGAGCTTTAAAGTTGCCCATGAAATCTAATAAAGTGCAGGGGAGGCATGTCAATTGTGTGCATATTTCAGCTGTTTTATTCACCCCAGTTAATAGCATTTACTGTGGTCAAGGCACGGCTACATTGAAAGAAAGTTTAAAAAGTTATAGTTGCTCCCCCCATATCAAAATTATTTTGAAAATAGGGATGGAACGTAAGAACTTTCAAGTTAATTATATTTTAAACATGACATGCCTTGCATGGACACTCCTGACAGTGTCAAAAGATCAAAGAGATAATACAGATAGAAGCATAAACCAAATGGAAAGTGTTACAAAACAGAAAAGAAGAATCACGTGACTGCAAGAATGACAGACATTTCAGTGAAAGGAATGCGTCAAATTATGCCCAGCTTTTATAAATGTCAGAATTCCTCATAAAATGAAATGAATTAGTCTATTTTCTCTACTATTCTAAAGTTAATGTGCAAAAGAAAAAGAAATCATTACACCCAGACTTTTTGCCTATGGGAAAAATGGTCATAAGCGCCAAAACACATGTGCCACCTGTGATTTGAGAGGTTACTCACTAACTTTAGGAGGTGTTAATCAATAGTAGAGATGACGATCCTTAAAAAATCCAGGAGTCCCTGGACCTATATTTCTTTACAAATTTGGGAATTTGGGAAAACATTTCATTATCTCAGAAAGGCAACATTCACTGTTGAGGTTGCAGGGACAGTTTATATGTCCCAGAACCACCACTGATCTATAGTGTCTCTCTGCAGAATGAGTGTTGTTTTATAGCATATCACAGTTGAAGAATGGGTGACTGAGCTAATTTAATAATGGATCACTGTGTTCATTTTACAACAGAAGATTGTTATAGTAATATATATTGTAATAGTAGATTGTTATAATAGTTTAGGATCTGCTGGCTTAAATATAGAGTATTAATCACAAATGACATCCTTGTCTGAGGTAATTCTTTTTTAATGGGTTACACCAAGTCTTTTTTTGACTATTTTTTTTTTTGTCATAATACCCTATTGAACACTATTCACACGAGCTATGAGCCAGTAAGGGTAAGTGGGAAGAAGTGGAAAGGATGGAAAAAAGAATATTACAAATTAAGCTAACTCAGGGTATAGGGAGGAGAGAAGGGCTATAATGAAGGAGGGAGGGAGAGGAGATAAAAGCTCATTACATTTGTCACCAGCCTGATGATACATTTTGCACAGAATTGACATTTGACAAATGAAGCCCAGAACTCTGTTCTGCGTAAGTCACATGTGCCAGGTGGGAAACTAGCTCCTGCACACCCAAATGCAAATATCTCAGTATGCGCAGCGATTTAAGCTGGAACTGTGTACATCCAGACTCCTACCACCATGACCACTTCTTAAAGCAGCCGTGGCCAAGTTGGTTGGAGTAGCCCTTTAAATACTTTTTTATTTATTATTTATAATGCATATTTTTCATGCACTAAAATGTTTAATAAATTAGAACATGGGCGGTAAATTCACCCTAGAGTGGGTTCTTTAAAGCAAGGTCGTCCTGCTACAGCAATATGCACATAAGCATCTCCCATGGCTTTTAGACAGATATTTGAGCTTCTATCAGTGTGATAGTGTACATGTGGTATTGAGTCAATTAATGTAATTCTTAGGAGTTAGGTGAATAGCTGATGCTATGCAGCTATCAGCATCTTGTAAAATAATACCAGTGCACAGAGGATATGTCCTTGTTACATGTGTCCTAGATTTACTCACTGGAGATGTACTGACACACTTTCATCTCGTTTTCAAGCTTCTAGACATTAGGTTAGGTAAAGATGTGTGATCAGCATGCCAGCCTCAATGCTAGATAATGTCTATCATCCACAGACAGTCAACAAGTTAAAGGCCCATAAACAGACTGTATTTCCTGTGTATTAATCACAGACAACAGCTGATGACAAACAACACATTAGAATTGTTCTAACATTATAAATAGTGGTCACATACAAGCATAGCCTACTGGATCTTTTGTCATGGCAGTGTGTACGTTATTAAAGTGTTCATGTAGTCTTTATCAATGAACACAGCTACCAACAGTTACAGCTTTAGTATGACAGTCCTGAAATTTGGAACCATCCTAGATTTCCTCTCCGGAAATCTTAGGTGGAAAAGGTGCCCACATAAAAATAAAAAGCCACATGAATTAAAAAGACTCAGGAAATATGAACTCAGTCAGGACTGGGGTGAGCGATAGGTGGTCTAACAATGGAAAACTTTTGTGGCTGCATTAAAATTTATTAGATGAGGTCTCTATTTTACACAGTTGTCACAACTACCTAGATGATTTTTATCTCACAGCAGTTTTTTTGTTAGCGACCCAACACAAAATAACAACGTCACTTTGCAATTATAATAAACACTGTGTTCAGACCAATAATTTCTGTGTTAACCTTATGAAGGTGAACCACTCACAGACCATTGCTTAGAGATTACACAGCTACCATAACTATTCTAGGTCAACTCACTGCTCTCAGCCTTTCATTACCTTTCAAGGTAGAAAGTGTAGAAGTGTAATTCCATTCACCAAGTGGCTGCAAAGGAGCGGGGCTTTGACTTCTGTCTGCTTTTTGTTTTATTGTCAAATTGCTTGAAAACTGAACTCAGAGACTTATAGAACAATAACTACTACACCACGAGACACAAACTCACAAAAAACATTATAAACCCATGTTAGGGAAAAACAAATATTTGGGTGGATCTTTGATGGTGTTCACTATAAAAAATATCACCTTGTAAAAATGTTTGTAATATCAGTTGTTTTTTTTTTTCTTCAAAATTCTTTATTTAGAAAGTGCAATTTTAACATTTTAGAGGCGCTTCAAAGAGGTAATATCAGGTATTTTTTTATAACATTTAATTTAAAAAATGAATGATCACCCTGAGCTGTAGAATAAAAATGGAATTGAATATTGAGACAGATATATATATATATATATATATATATATATATATATATATATACAATGTTGCTCTGATTTTCTGTTAGTGAAATGTATATATAATCTAGGTTTCTAGTGATTTATACAATATTATGTTCCAGGCTGCTGCTCATTGGAAAAAAGTGACACTGTTTAATTTGCAACTCCAAATTAATGACATACAGGAAGCAATCCCTAGTCAAAACATGCTTCAATATAGGAATCAGAATTGAATTGACCTTTACTCTACCAACAGTCAGGATAATCATTTCTGACAATGTATTGTGGCATTATAATTAATTATTCAAGTGGATATGTTTATATTTAATAGCTAGATCATACATTTTTTTCTGGACAATTTTATTTTACAGATCACCAAAGTAAATAGTTTAACTTTCTATAAACAAAATGTCAATATATCCTTCCAGGTAGAACATGCTATAAACAAATCAATAAATAAATGCAGTGCTCTATGCTGTGTTCCTTTAACCCACTATATTTTACACGTTGCTTTCATCTCAATCAGTTTCCTATGCCTGTGGGGAATGTCCGGCATAAACTCCTTCTATCGCCTGGTATTTTAAGATACATAGCTGAGATAATATGGACCTCACACCTGTAATGCTGTGTGGTTAGTGTTGTGATGAAATACCTTTTGCAGTAAACATACAGCCCAGAAAACTACTAGGAGCACATTTTATCTTTGGTAGCTGTATTAAAAGATTAGATCCAAATGCACATGTCTATGAATCACTGACAGTTTTATTTCCTATTGAACAGGATATATCACCAGAGATACAATAATCTTAGATGCCGGATATCCCAAACACGCCCACCATTATATGCATAAAATGGTGTTCATTTCCAGGGTCTGTGGAAATAATAATAATAATAATAATAATATCACATCGTTATACCTATTTAGCATCATTATACAAAATATGAAATAGTAGAGATGTGAGTGTGAATTGTTTTGGAAGAAGGACGGTCACAACTTTATTAGTAATCACACATTATTTGACTCTAAAGTGGCTCTGTCCCCTTTCATCATCTGATTCTTCTTGTCACTCAATGTTTCTTTCTTCTTTATGTCTTGTATTTCTGAAACCACGTAATGAAAAGTAAGGACTACTTTTCCTTATGTGTTTTCTTCAGCTTGACAAAACTTGACAAAGGGCAGAGCTTAAAGGGATACTTGACTGTCCAAATAATAATAATAATAAAAAGATATCACTGTTTAGTAGGTATATCACAAATAAAACAAAAAGCTTTTAATTATGCATTTTTTCATTTGGTGTATAACTAAAAAACAGTGCAGTTCTCTTTTCTGAAGCCTTTGCAAGCCCTCCCCTTCTAGTACAGCCCATACTTTCTGTGGCTGTCCAATCACAACTTCCCAATGCAGCTCAATGTGAAGTCTTTGCAAGGGGGAACCTAAAGCACATGGACTGTTAGTGCCGCTCGTGCATTAGGTCTTCCCCATAGAAAAGCTTTGACTCAATACTTAACTATGGGGATTCTAAAATAAGCTGGACATCCTCATGCAAAGTGTGAGGATGTCCAGCGTTGCTTCCCAGTGTCAAACTCTGTGGAACTGCAGGAAGCGTCTCTGGGAGACAGTTGCAGTTCTCTAAAATTGCAATGCTAAGGGGGACAGGGACACTGCATCCAGACCACTTCAATTAAATAAAGTGGTCTGTGTACTTATAGTGTCTTTTTAATGAGCAAGAACAATGCAAAAGGTTACTACTACTCCAGTTCTCATCAAAAAGAAATACAGTCAATATGCATTTTTTATATCTGACTATTGAGATCAAGAGAGATTGATTATAGAGAAACAATCTATTAGTAGTTTGCCCTTTTCTTAAACATATTCCATATATAGCTGACTCTTGAAAAAAGTCCAAATATAGAACCCCACTGGCAATGTTTACTCCTTAAAATAGTGCATTCTTGGCACTTATAGTTATAAATAAATGCATTAAAAGTAAAAGATCTCTTAACGTTTGCCTGTTTATGCACTAAAAGAAACCATATATAGACTGTGGTTTTGACTGACTGTTTCCTACAACATTCAAAGTTTGTCTTTATTTTATTTGGGTTTAGATCCTTATGAGGCGTGGTGCCCTGTGGTATGTAAATATTTTTGTTTTCTCTACTTGGCATTATAACGCACAGACACTATTCACATCAAGCAATTAAAGTACTGACTTTTGGAAGGGCAGATAATGCTCGTTGAGATTTTGAAGGAAATGGATGCAGTGAACATGTTTTGTTTGAAAAACATTAACCGAGCCAAAGAGGAAGAAAACCTTACAGTGTCAAAGTCACAACATTACCAGCAACAGACACATAATATAATCCCTGTAGAGCAAACTGGATTCCAAGCACGTAATTCCAGCGACCTTTTCAAATCTGTTTGCTTTCTCTAAAAGATGTTTTTGTGCTATTGTTGACTGAATATGAATAATGGCTGCTCTATAACATCACTGGGAGAATGACTAATATAAAGGCATTAATAGCATTCTATTTAAATATGCTTTGTTTACAGTGCTGCTCATAAGACTTTTGTTTTAGTTACACTTTAAAATGTAGACATCCTATTTTAAATGTTGCCAACCAAAGTATGGTTTATGTTACAGCCTCTCCAAACTTAGGAGAAGCTATCACCATTTACAAGTTATAGAGTAGCTTGCCTTGTTAATGCATTAATGGAAACAACCCCTTTAATAGTATGTTTTACTTTCAGTAGTTTTACTGAACCCAATGTTGAACCCTATGGAGCTGGGATTCTGAAGAGTAAGCAAATGTGAAGTTTGGCAGTAGGAAGAGATATATACAGATTGAAAAGTTGTGGACCAGTTCCCAAAAGCATAGAATTGATTTTTCTCCTTCCTGTAAATTACTCTTGGGAGTAAATCTCAAGTTTTCCTTACTTACAATTCCATTAGCTGAAGAGCCAACCTATTATTAGGTCATTGTCATCACAAATTCAAGAACTATGGCTTCAACAATTTCTCCTAAATGACTTCTCAAGTAATCAGGTGCTGCAGAATGATCCATACATATAGTGATAGTTGCGTTTTTTTCCTTGGACGAGAGAGGGAGAAGATGTCCTTTCTGATTCTCTATCTTTAAAGTTCGGGGCAAGTGGAACAAACCTTGGGTAGCTGGGTTCATGGGAAAGGCAAGGGGCACCCGAATATATTGTACTAGCAATATGCCTTTCATCTAAATCTGGTACAGTACATATAAAGACATATTAGAAGTAACTAGTATTATAGAAGAGAAAGTTACTACTTAGCATGTAGTATGACTGGTCTCAAACGTGTGTTCCTATTGTGAATAAGAAACCAGCCGTGTTAAAACAATGACTACTTTTCCATACTGTAAAGAACTAGATTCAAGGTCAGTTCTACAATGTAACTTAACGAATAATAAGTCTATATGCACCATAATATTGCTTTCCTTACAGAAATGTTAAATCATTTGTCAACATTTTACTATTTTTCTACACTCTGGTGATTTTTACAGAGCATAACGCAGTTATTAATTCCCATATGTTGGGTTTTGCTAAAAAATAGCTACAATGGCTGTTTTATATAAAATAAAATATGCTGTATGGGTAGCTCAAGCATACGTTTAATTTTATGCTGATCCTTTAAAAAAAATTTCCCTGCTTAAGCTTGCCAGAGTTTTAACGTACAGGCATTTTTGTCAACAAATCAAAACAAAAATACAATGCATAAACCCTGCCAATTTCAAATTAATATTAATAGATATATTGCATACTATTAACTATTATCAGTTTTTAAGTCATGGTTAAAGGACCACTCTAGGCACCCAGACCACTTCAGCTTAATGAAGTGGTCTGGGTGCCAGGTCCAGCTAGGGTTAACCCATTTTTTCATAAACATAGCAGTTTCAGAGAAACTGCTATGTTTATGAATGGGTTAAGCCTTCCCCTATTTCCTCTAGTGGCTGTCTCATTGACAGCCACTAGAGGCGCTTGCGTGCTTCTCACTGTGATTTTCACAGTGAGAGCACGCAAGCGTCCATAGGAAAGCATTGTAAATGCTTTCCTATGCGACGGGCTGAATGCGCGCGCAGCTCTTGCCGCGCGTGCGCATTCAGCCCAGGAGGAGGAACAGAGGAGGATCGGAGGAGGAGAGCTCCCCGCCCAGCGCTGGAAAAAGGTAAGTTTAACCCCTTTTCCCCTTTCCAGAGCCGGGCGGGAGGGGGTCCCTGAGGGTGGGGGCACCCTCAGGGCACTATAGTGCCAAGAAAACGAGTATGTTTTCCTGGCACTATAGTGGTCCTTTAACAGACTCTTTAACAGTTAACAGTCAAAATGTTCTAAAATGTTTTGACGTCTTAGAATGGGGGCACCAGGACACTAATGACACCAGAACCACTATGGTGTGTACAGTGGTTATGGTTCCTCTAAAGAGGAATCTAACGCTACTTTGATATTGTTTATTTTATTTCAGCAACTGAATCATCAAATGTTGCAATAATGGAATACATACGTTCTAGCTTCTCCACATATAGCTCATTAGAAATAATTTGTGTCTAAGATATATTTCTATTTTATGAAGCTTTTATAGGACATACAATTTTATTTGACATTGTTTTAACATAGGATGTATCTGGTTCTAATAGCACTTGCTTCATCCTCATATTTGATTGACTACATTACTTAAAGGACCACTCTAGGCACCCAGACCACTTCAGCTTAATGAAGTGGTCTGGGTGCCAGGTCCTTCTAGGGTTAACCCATTTTTTCATAATTATAGCAGTTTCAGAGAAACTGCTATAATTATGAATGCCTTTGCCCCTCGGCGTCTGTCACTGTGATACGACGCTAACCGTGATACACTGGGTACGGTATAGGCTGCAAATGCGCCTAAAGCTGGCTGCCAGTAACCATAGCTAATGATCTTGTAGCGCTGCAGCTCTTGGGCGCGGGCGATCGGCATCTTTGGAGGGAGGATGAAGAGCTCTCCCGCCTTAAAAGCTGGAAAACCCCTTTCCCCCTTCCAGAGCCGGGTGGGAGGGGGACCCTGAGGGTGGGGGCACCCTCAGGGCACTATAGTGCCAGGAAAACGAGTATGTTTTCCTGGCACTATAGTGGTCCTTTAAGTGCATGCTAGTTGTCAGATTGCCAATGGTTCGATCATGTCTAGGTGTCCTGGGGAAGTGCCTGATTTGTCTCATTGTTAATTCAGAAAACATATGTAGTCTAGATCAGAAGCCCAAGTCCAGACTTGGATATTTAAAGGGTAGAGAAATTAAGTGGTCTATTCACGAAACAGCAAGTATACTGTGAATTGCAATCTGTTTTAGATGAGTTTGAAAAAACACTCCAAATCATCACATTTTGCATAAAATTTTCCAAATCTGATCTCAAATCACAATTCACTTCATTTAAAAGAACACTGTATTCCTGACCCTATAGTGTTACAGATACCATCTAGCCCCCCTGGTCCCTCTAAATAAAGTAAAATCTTTCTTTTGATCCAGTCTGCTGCGGCTGGCTTTGCCCCTGATCTGGCTGCTTGGCTGACATCATCAGAAGTGATGATCAAAAGCCAATCACAATGCTTTCCCTTAGGATTGGCTGAGACTGACAAGGAGGCAGATCAGGGGCAGAGCCAGCACAAGTCAAACACAGCCTTGGCCAATCAGCATCTCCTCATAGAAATGCTTTGAATCAATGCATCTCTATGAGTAAAGTTCAGTGTTTCCATGCAGGAAGCACTTCTAGTAGCCATCGTGGGAGTGGCCTGTTGAGGTATCCCTAGGCTGTAATGTAAACACTGCATTTTCTCTGAAAACAAAGTGTTTACTGCAAAAAGCCTGAATTGAATACAATAATCTGACATTTTTCTGGTGACTATAAGGTCCAAATATATTTTATAGTGTGCTAAATTCAATACATTTCCCTATTAACTGACAATCTATATCCAGAAATAAATACAAGTACAATGTATAGGATTTAGTGCCTTACATGCAGTTCATAAAATCTGCAATTTCCACTACATGACCTGGAGTTAAGGACACTGTACAGGTGTGTGTGTATATACAACAGGCATAGCTTATGGAGAAAACAAGTCAAAACACAGCATTTATGTCTCAGGTGTCACTTGGTACAGTTCCTTCAGTTGGTGTAATATGACATAGCAACCAAATTATTCTTACATTTATTTTTTTAGTAAAGTTTGATTTACTTTACAGATTTGTAAAAAGCTAAGCCTGCAGTTGCTCGGTTATCTGTCAATAAAGGTTTGCAGGGTTTATGATTTCAATGGGAGTTAAAAAGGAAGCAGTTTGGGGGGGCGTGGCTAGCCGAGCTACAGAGCGGTCGAGGTTTTACTGAGCTCCCGCTCTAGAAGTGCAAAACTGTCTATTTTGCCACAAAAGAGAGCAAATTTTAACGTTGCCGACACCTGAGGGTACCCCCCAAGAGAGAGATGGGGCGCAGACACCGAAGATTTGCCCAAGCCGAGAGCAACAGTCACACAGATATCCGACTGTCCTTCACCAGGCCGCAGCCGCAGGCCCGACCAAACATGGCGCCCGTGGAAACACGCAGCTTCTGAACGATCGCTGGATGAAGAGACATCCCAAGCACCCAATCCCAGCAGCGGGATATACCAGAGGTCTGAATCAGACTCAGACAAATCCCCCTCCACCAAGGGAGATATTAAAAACCTCCTGCGGGATCTGAGGGAGGTATGGAAAGCCGACCTCGCTGGAGTACAGGAGGAGGTCGGAGGCCTGAACCGCCGTGTGAGAGAAGTGGAGTGCAGGGAAGTAGAGAGGGGAAAGAAGCTGGACGATACCAGCTCCCGCCTAAATACACTCACCCAACAAGTACAGCGCCTCTCCCGCACAGTCACCTCCCTAGAGACACGGCACAGACGTAAAAACATCAGGATCTGTGGGGCCCCAGAGTCAATAGGCCAAGAAGCTCTGATCAGCTTTACCCACGAGGTCCTGAGAGAACTCGGAGTCCAGACGGACGCAGAGAGACCGCCAATAGTGACAGCCTTCAGGGTCCGGAAGGCCCCCACGGCACCCGCGGACGCCCCCCGGGACATCATAGCCACCACCAGAGACACCAACGTGAAGTCCTCTATAATGGCACGGTCCAGACAAAGACCAAGTCTGCTCATAGCCAATACGAAAATCACAGTATACAACGACTTACCTTTTGCAATCTTACTTGAACGGCGTAGGTTCGCACCCACCACCCGGATCCTTTGAGACAAAGGCATTAGATACCGATGGGGACTTTCGGGAACACTGGTGGTACCACATGGGGACACTGTACATGTTCTTTCGGCTTCTGAGGACCACACTGAGTTCCTGAGAGGCCTTGACCTGCCGGCACCACCTCCAGCGACACGGCCAGCAGTGGCAGCCCAGTCAACCGCAAACCCCACAGGGGAAAAAGAAACTAGCCGGAGACGCACACCCAATAGAGTGGAAAGACCATCCATAGGACTCTCCAACCCAGGGGTAACCTAGCCGCGATGGCAGGGAGGGGAGGCCAACTACCGCCCATAAGGGCACACCCGGGACTGATCTCTTGGACTTCCAGGCAGCAAATCCCTACCAGCACTAACTGAAGGCTAAACAAGTGCTCCTAATTGCTAATGTATTCTATTCTATAATTTTATTTTAATGTTTTTTGTTCTCTTTTTCTTCTCTCTTTCCGCTCTCTGGTTTATTCATATGTAATGCCATGACTACTGTTATCAAAGACCCAATCACAACCTCAAACACGACTACAGACAGGATGGGACACTCAGAGAGAGGCAAATGTAAACGAGCATTCATAATAGAATACACCACACAACAGACACCAAAAACTACAAGCCCAAAATCCAACGGCACACCTCTCTGACACACCACTCCTGTACCACAACATACACTGCAGGAACTGGGACCCCCACCGTAAAAGCAAGTAAAAACCCCACTACTCCTGGGATATATCACACTGCACTTATCCAAAAAACAAACAATCCAGTACCGATTGTCAAAAGCAACGACTCTCATTTACTTGCTACTCCACGAATTAGTATACTCGACTAGACACCACTACCTAAACAGGGTCTGAGTCTGGGACCCAAAACACAACAAATCCTATGGTTAGGGTCGAGCTGACTGCCCACTAAAGAAGCCCAGATACATGTAGATGGCACAACCCAAGTAAGGGAAAATAACACTCACCCCAGACTGTGGTACCATACCAATGGGTCTCCGGTTTATATGACTCTAAAACATTCCTATCCTCCATACTGAAAAGAGAATGCCATGTACTATGCTGTTGAACGATATTGTTATATTAACTTGCTACACACAAGATCTTTTGTATTTCCATATAATATGCATCTAAAAAATCAAAAATAAAGAATAAAAAAAAAGGAAGCAGTTTGTTCTTTGCTTCTGGTGGCCAGAACAGGTTTCTGCCTCAAAGGGTAAAATCAATGAAAATTAGCTTTTTAATGACTTATTTTCTAACTACAAAGTTTTCTGTGTAGGAACAAAATGTACACATTAGCAGAATTCTAGACTTAGTATGTGAGTTCTAATCACTTTGTTACTATTTTAGCATAAAAATTATACTTACATATAGAAACAAGAACTCCACCTGTGCAGTGATGCAATATAGGTTTTCATATTATTCATGTGGTCACATTTTGTCTTTAAAGGTGAACATACTACACAGAGGCTTCTATATACAAATGGACACAAACAGGGTTATGTATAAGATATCAGCTGGTCTGAAAAGGAAAGCGAAAATGGACAGTCACCAATGAAATTTGCCTGTTGGTTACACTGGTTTCCATGGTGACTACCCCACTCTCCATAACATAATTTTTTTATATAGCCTACATATTCTTGAAGAGGGTCATTCAGTTGTATGATACAACACATACATAATTAGCACATCCAGTAAGTAAAACTCTGACTGAAGTACCCACAAAGTTTACAGTAAAACGGTTACTGAACCAACACAATATCTATTACTTCAATAATTTGGGTTCTTCACAAAATTACTTTTCCAAGAAACTGGTTATAGCTGTACATATATTCTTGCAAATATACACATTTTAAATATACAGTGTATGTGTATATATAAATGTTTTATAATATTACAAGTAATAATTGTCAGAAAGTCAAATTGAATTCAAAGTGAATTTCAAATGTAAGGCCAAAGTAAGAAATGTACCTTTAATTCTTGACAATTATCCCTTTGGCCTATTTTCGCTTTATACTTACACTGTCATGAATTTATAAAATTACATTATAAATAGTAAATACTATCAAGTTGGAAGTGAAAGTAAAATCAGATTTATTTTTTTATTAGCAAGGAAAGGACCCTTTATATAAAGGCGTTAGATTTTTAGTAATTAGTCTGTGAATGATTCATGATTCGAGATGTCAGCACAGTTAAACTACCATTTCCTAACCTCACCCTGCCGGTCCGAAGACACCTAGTGATACACATGTTGTTTTGCTGCCCAGTTAAAGGTTCTAGCCTGCACAGAACACAATTCTCACACTTGAAATTCTTTTGTGAGGAAGGAAGTAAAGTCAAGTGTTTAAACATAACACCAAGTTAAACAAAGGAGATACCATTTTCTACACAACATATTCCCCGTGTGTATAGTCACTTCAAGAGCTGGGGAAAATCCTCTATCATCCCCATGGGGACAATGTTTCTGTTTCAGTGTTTGTATCAATGATTAATAACTGCTAAAATATGGTTTGAAATCATTTTAAATATATAAGGTGACATACGTGTCAAAAGTCCATAATATGTGCTGTATGATATGTAGGCTTTATGGAGTGATGTATGTTATATATTTGTACATACAGCCTCTTTGATTTCTATGGATTAACATATCAGGACACAATAAGAATCATACGTTCCTTTACAGCTCTTAAAACTAGGTAAATACAATCCAACCCAATTAAAATGCTGTTGCGGAACCTTAAAGGGATACTATATTGCTAGGAAAACAAAGTTGTTTTCCTATCACTATAGCTCCCTACAGTGTCACCCCTCCTTTACCCCATTGGTGCAGGAGGACTCCACCTCCACACCTCCTCTTCCGACATCAGACGATGGGGAGGCGGGACCTAATGCGCATGCGCAGCAATTGCCACACTCGCCTTAGGGCTTATCCCATAGTAAAGCATTGTATAAAGTTTTCCTACAGTGTTTTGGGTGATGCTGGATACCTACATGGATAGTATGAGGACATCCAGCATCAGTTAGAAGAACAAAAGTCTAACAGACAGCCACTAGAGGTGTTGTTAACCTTCTAATGTAACTTTGCAATTTATCAAACACTTTCATGAATGGGACAATGTGCATAGGCTGCTGTGGTTTCTTCTACAGAAATCTGTATAGATCTGTGTAATCACATTTCTTTGAAAATCACTGCAATTATAAGTAACTGGGAATACAGAGACATAGATGGGGAGCTTTTCGCACCATGAGTAAGGCACAAAGCACAACATGTTATTATGATTTAATGTTTACATTCACACATTATAGCATCTGATCCTTTTCGTCCTTCAAAACTATATCTGTAACCTACTATTTTCTTCCCCTTTATGGCTTCAGAATCATTGCTTGTTTAGATTTAGTAATTATATCCATCATATTCACCCTGGTTTTGACCATAATGGGTTTTGGGGAAATTGCATTTTGTTCATGTTTTGCTTGGAAAGCAAATCCAGAGCATTACTAGAACTCACTGTAGGGCAATTAACAGAAATAATATCTAAAAAGTTTAGACCAGTAGTAATTCTTGCTGACAAGTTGAATATGGTTTGTAAATGTATTATGCTTTATCATATTTATTATCCCCTAAGTTAGAAAACATTGATTAAATCTACCTTTGGTATTGACAATAACATGGGATATACTTTTGCTCTATTCTTAATTAAATGTGAAGTAAATTTAAGTCCAAATGGCTTAATTTTGTCAAATGGACTTTTACTATTTAGTAAAATACTTTGAATTTCCTGGCAACCTTCA
>OW240916.1:93803516-94166293 GCA_933207985.1 Pelobates cultripes | reverse complement strand
GGTGACAAGGAAGGGTGGGGACAGACAATAATAAGGACTGAGGACCACATGGGAAATTTAAAGGAGTGCCAGCCTCTTTGAACTTGTCTGGAAGTGTTCCTGGAACAATGGGACAACTCCCTGCTGGCATGAGGTGGATTTGAAAAATTACACAATGCAACTATCTGTTGTCACACAGATCAAGATAAGGCGGGTATGGAAGGAGGAGTGAGGCTATCTAGGCATTCGTTAAGGGATTCAGAGAGTGCTAACGATTCACGGGATAAGGGGAGCAATACTTGCCTTGCCCTAGGTGCTGGTAACTCATGCTAAGTCACTGCAGTAGCAAAAAATTGTAGCAAAAAATTGAGTTCCAGGTAGCTGTGACAGTGAGGCAGAGTACCAAAGTAATGCCCAGAGTGTCTGCTATCGCTGGTGGTGGCAGAGATAACTCTGATAATGACATTTGTTTCCTGCACCATTGCAAACATAGCACTTTTCCTTCTAGCTCTTGAGCTACTCGACTGTGAGGAATTTAAAGAGGAAAGCATGGAGAGGACAGACAGCAGCAGAGTCTTTTCTCCAGCAGGTCTTTTAACCTCCTGCATCTTGTCCACCATCTCAAAGTCCAACTGTATCTGCTATATAATCTCTCCTTCTAAAAGAGGCAGTTGTGACACTTAAGGTCGGATACTGATACTACAGGCTGGCTGTGTGCAGAAGCTTTGTTCTTGTCAGGATGTAAGGGGTGAGTGAGTGGTCAATTGCCCACTCACGTTTTCCTTACATTTGTTTTAGTAAATCCTCTATTTTAAACTTCAAATGACTCCTGCTACCATTTTTTTTTATTAATACAAAATAGCAAAAAGAAAGACTACAATCAATAATTATAAAGTCATAAAAGTTCTCACTTCACACCAATCCACTAGATTCTTAATGAAATCTTAAAGAGGAGCTAAACAATGACCTAGTTATTCCTGTAATGAACAGATTTCTCTGCAGAGTACATGTTTTTATGAAATTAGTAATAACTTACTACAATGCTCTAGAGAAAACAATTACATTTTCTAATTTTTAGAAAAATCCACACAAAATGTATTAAAGGGATACTCTAAGCTCCATAGAGTTAGTGGTTACCATGCCAGGAGTCCCTTGGCACCAAACGATAAGTGGTCAAACTGTTTATGAAAGGTTTGAATCTTTTACCTGGTTCTAATAAGTCCTTTCAGTCTGCACTAACTTGCTACAGTGGAATTTGAATTTCATATTTCAGCAGTAGCATAATAACTTTCATATTAACTGAGTGAGAGCATCAGCTGACATTAAGTAAATAACATATTTCAATCCATACCGGCACTACTTTGTCCTATGGGAGTATATAAATCCTCTTTGGTCAGATGTACCACTTATCCAACAAAAGTGAATTATTATGCACTCACAAGTCCTGATGGCATGCGCAAGTGACGGGCATCTAACATAAGACAAAGCAATCCCTTCTTTGTCTAATGTTTTTAACGAGAAATCTATTGGAAAAAAAGAACAGATTTTGAAGAAGAAAAAGAAGAGGAAACAATAGTAGACACATAGATTTGAGGAGACAGTGCCACTTTAGGACTGATTGTTCAAAACCTTCTCAATATACATCTCAGGAAATGTGATGGACTCCTCCTTAATTTTGAAGCACTGATGATGTAGACACAGATCTGTCACCCACAGGAAAGGAGTTAGGGACCAGCATATTTCTTGTATATTGCTAAATGTTTGTTCACCTATGCTGTTCACCATTTACAGTGAATGCCGTTTTGCCATAAGAGTGATGTAATGTTTGTGCATGGCAAGGAGAGTGGGGAGAATTATTATCCAGTGATGAGTACTTTGCAAAAAATTAGTAATCTACAATTGGACCCCCTAAACTTTGGCTTTACATCCACAACACAGAGTCCAAGTTGTAAATCCACTCTCACTGGCTGTCCTCTTCGTAATGACCTTTGCTATTGTTAGGCCCTTAGACAGGAGTGAGCAGCCATTACAAATTATTAGTAGGATTGAGACCCTCACGTTGCATGGATAGCACTGGATGAAAATACTTTATTTTTTAAACCACTGATAATTGTATTCATTGACATTTAGCTAGTTTTGATTATATACTTAAATGGGATTCTTAGTTAGGAAAACATCATGTGAATACAGCATTCTACATGTTCAGACAGACTTGGAGTCTGTTCACTAAAATTCATTTCTAGTGATAACCAACATTCAACATTTTCTCTCTTTTATTGCCCACCCCACCACCACTAACAATCAATCTCACTGTATGTGTTTTACATAACGCTCAATGGCCTTTATAGACAAGATAATATTGATTACATAAACTACTGTTGCAGTTTGCTTCACATCTTGAGCTCTATTTATAGCATGTAGCTGATCAGTAAATCAATAATGTACATATGTGAGGCTCTCTACGTGGATTTTTGACTATTTGAGCCTAACGTTTGAAATTCACTTTGCACTCACTTTGAATTCTCACGTTAGTAAATATGCCTGTCTGTGTCAGTGTGACCTGGTTTTTATACACTGTGATCGTTATGCACTGTGAATATACCACATGCAGTGTTTCACCTAATAATTGAATTTGTCTGCAAAAATAAATGTAAGGAGCTCGGACTAAAGTATAAAACGTAGAACGTTTATGCATGTAATCTTAGTTGACTATTAAAACATTCCTTGTTACAGGCATGAAAGGTGGAACTTTAATTCTATCAAGTCACATGATTTTATCATGTGATACATGACATGGACACTTTCCTTTCGATCACCCAACAGAGGTGTCACACTGTATCAAGCAAAGTGCAGCTGTACTTGGGATGAATTATAGGGTATTTCAGTTCTACTTATGTCATGGACACATCTGTAAGATGGCACGGTCCCACTTACCTATCTCTGTCTCCCAACCATAGACATGTGTATGCTGGCAGGCCTGGTACTGTAAAAGTATAGCTATACCAAACAGTTTCACAACTTGTGGTACTTCTAAAGTGACTAGTAAGTGCCAAGGTGATTTTAAAATTAAGAAAAAATGCTTATATGAAATTTACTTGAAACAAGGTTAAATGTATGTACTTGTTTGCAAAAATCTGCAACATGTTAAATATGGATAAAAACAATTAAACAAAAAAGAAACAGGTTTATTCACTGAATTCACTGAATTGGCATGAATTCAAAGTGAATTTCAATGTATTTATTTTGGCAAAAAAAACAGACAAATTGAGTGGCTATTTTGCTTAAAATTTGAAAGTCACTTTTGACAATTAACTAAATTAATTTGCAATTTAGCGAATCTGTTAAAGGGACATTGTAGGCACCCAGACCACTTCAGCTAATTGAAGTGGTCTGGTTGCTGTGACCCTTTTGCACTTAGTGCTGCAATGTAAAACAATGCAGTTCCAGAGTACTGCAATGTTCACATTGCAGCTCTAAGTCTGCCTTCAGTGGCTGTCTACCTGACAGCCACTAGAGGGCTTCCTGAATCCAAACGGACTTTTGGTCTGTTATCTGACGCTGCATGTCCTCATGGGCCTCCAGTGTCAGATTTTCCCCATAGGAAAGCATTGAATATGGGGAGGTCTAATGCGCCCATGGCTTTGTTTTCCAGGATAGGATCCCTTTAAATAGATTGTTAACTTTTCCATTACTTGTGGTAATGTTGTTACTACACTACAATATGTAAACATTGGTTTTGAAATAGAACATTTTACATTTATTAAAGTTTCTAAAATGTTTGGTCGACTGATATTTTCCTGTGGGGAGGTGTCTCAGTTTTCACATGGTATAAACAAATTTGCATGATTAACTCTTATTCCCACTCAATATAGTACCACACAGACTTTATATTGTGTGTATAACCCTCTTAGCCTTCTAGTTATTTATGTTTCTGTAACAGTAGCGTCTTCCATTATTATTGTAACCTACAGTACACAATTTATGACCATATTCTGGAAAAACGATAACCTAGTAAAATACTTAAAAACACAGGTTTTATTTTACAGCTTTATTAGATAACAAGCTGCCTTAATATGTGAGAGTGACCACCAAACATTTTCAATATAATTTGATGGAACTTTCTCTCTCTGATAGTTCTATATTGCCCTATGTCACCTTTAAAATATTCCTCCACGCAGCTAGATCTAGCGAACTAAATTACATTTTCACTTTACTTTGAAACAGATCTAAAATGCAACTTTAACTCTGGTTCTCCTTTACCTGTCTAAGTTTCAGAGGAGTCTAGCCATTCCCAGCTGGTGTTGTATAATTTATCACACAAGTTAGCAACTGGCTGCATGTATCTGGTGAGGCAAAATGGCTAGATCTAGAAAGTGCCTTTACACATGTATATGGTTGCATTAACAACTCTGGTCAAGAGCCTCTTACATGCCTAGCAAATATGGAAAACACAAAATGTGCTTAGGAAAACAGTGAATGAATTTGTCACCATACAATATGAATAAAGGCTTTCCATTCACACCATTTACAGGCACCAAAGTCTTCAACATCCAGATTCAGAAACCTTCCTGTTGTCAAAGTTTTCATCATAATTGCTGTTCCTTGCAAAAAAGATATTAAGGAAATGTGGATTTCCCTTTTTATATGATTTTATATGGTGAGTTTATGGGATCTCCTTTACACTGTGCCTGAGAACAGAGCATGTTCTAGTATTCTATTCTTAGTTTAGGCATGAATATGTCAATCAAACAAGATGCTACAGCAAACAATTTTGAGTGGAAGGTAAGCTCATTATTATTACTTTAATAGCTTATGATATAGTTATGTAATTGCACCTAGAAAAATCGTCCTCTGTGCTGCAATAGGTGGCAATCACTCAATTTTGTTTTGAAAAGCGTGTCTATATAGACTATTAGAGAGGTCTTTTTAAAATCAGTGGTGGCTTGTGATATTGAAAGAAAATGAGTGCAAGTCTATACTCCTGGCATCTGACACCACTCTATGATCTTTTTACCTAGTGACAACGTTCAAAGCATTCTGGATCTGAAAGTCCAAAGCAAAGCCGATTGATGGCAGAAATTCTGTTACAGCAGACTAAGCATATCTGAAGGGTCTATACCCAGTTAATAGGGCATATTGTCAGAGCCCCCCCCCCCCTCACAAATCTTTACATAACTACTTGTGCCTTTCAATAGTATCTTCAGCAATCAATAAGGGTGTAGTGGAGGAAAACTATTCATGATATGAACAACATATTCTTTTTTTAACACTCACTTAGTACTTCTTACTATTCCAATTGAAAAAAAAAAAACAAGTGTTGCAAGAATAACCGGCGGGTCGCTGCCCCTACGAACAAGTCTCCACTGCATTTAATTTCCAACATCCATTAAAGATATATTTTGATCTGAGTGTGGATATTCTAAAATGTAACCTATGCGGCCCATGACTTTCCACTACCTATAACATAATTCTACATTGAATATATCTATTGCTGCAAAACTGGCAATTGTAAGGGCCTGGCTGCCACTATGAACCAAGTTAATACCCCCTATAAAAGACAATCACACTTGCATGATCCTTCCTCAAACTGGTAATCCTGGATTCCATCTCTGGATGGTAATGGGCAGTTCTCATCCGTTTTCTTACATATATCCTATGGTCCCATATTTCTTTCCTAGTCTTTATTCCTAGAGCAGTGACATACAATGGATATACAGACGTGTTACTACTCTTGCAATTACCATCAATGGTAGATGGGATATATTGCACCAGTTATAAAGCAACACAATTATAACTAGTGCAGGTCACTCAGGCAGAATGAAAGAAAGAAATAACTAGAAAAATCATGTGAAAACATCTGGCAACCTGTGCGAATCGCAAAAACAGGTTCAGTGGATCACTTGTGGATCACAAGCTCGCAGTTGTACAGACATGTATTGATATTAGAAATAGTAAAGTTTATCGAGATCACCTTCCAAAGGCATCTAGCTCATCCAAAGGCATTGGTGGTATATTCCCCCAGCAAGGAAAATAATGTCCCACCATCAGGCTAACAGGAAAGTCCAGAGGTAGTTGTGCAATATACATTTTATTAGAAAAGTAAGGCTAAAAACAATAGTAAAATAGCACACAATAAGTCTCATCCAGTAAATAGGCCTTTTCAAGCACATATATGATATGTACACTTGAAAGGCCTATTTATACCTTTGGATTGATCAAAAACATTTTTGCTCTGAAACAAGTGAATAAATCTCCTGTTATTGTATTTCATTTCAATAACACTGTGTGCACTATTTTATTTTCTGTTTTTATACCACGGTGAGGATTTTAATCCATCCATATCTGAAAGGAGACTGCACATATATCCAAGAGTGGGAATCATTCCACTCCATGCCTTATGCAAGGAGCTATCAGGCTCCATTAAATGTGAGTGTGCACTTATATAAAGTTTATTAACTATCTTGGACATCTAAAATACTACACTATATTAGTGCCTCTATTCTGTTTATATTACACATCTGAACCATACTTCATTGGACCAAGATTTCAGGCCTATATCCACACGAGTGGATTATACCGCCGACGGCGTTATATCTAGAGCTAGCCTATAGCTCCAAACACTGTAAGTGTATCTCTTTTTCTCTCCATATTTAAAGCATCTATTTATTACACTACATTACCTGCCCTTTATGCTCTTGAATTTGAGAAACTCTCTCTGAGATCATCAACGGAAGATCCACAGGTCTAGAGGGGCCTTCTATATATCCCCATTTTGTACTCTTGTTCACAAGCAGAAGTACAATACTAACATGGTTTATGGCAGATGAAAAAAAAAGCAAGAAAAATGGAGGTTTGAAGACTATGATCAAGAAAAAGATAGAGAAAGGTTCAGGTAAGTATAATATCTACTTTCTCACTCTCCCCTCAGGCACCAACCACCATGTAAGAGGATGTATCACTTCGGAGGGGTCTTTGAAACAAAAACTCCAGAAGTTACAGTTCCACTTTTAACAAAAACAGTTAAATAATCACACAAACCTCTGAACATTTGAGGGTCAAGTGTTTTCATTCTAAATTACAATGAAAATTCCCCATCAGTATTCTCAGCCCAGGAAATGTCTGAGCAGCATTATTACAAGTAAAAATTCCTGAGCGATCTCACAGATCTCTGCTGGTGTCAGCTAGGAAGTGGGAGGGAGGAATTTCCTCCAAAAGTTGGATATTTGACAGATCTCCTTCCATGTAGTCCAGCTTTTTTTTTTTTTTTTTACAGCACACATTCACCACGATTGTGTTTAAATCCGTATTGTAACGAATGCTATATTATGCATGTCTAGTACAGGATATGATTTTATCTACTGGGAATGAAGTATTTGTTAGCTGCAAACAGTCTCAGTATGCTATACAGGATATGTGATAAACGGTTAGCATCTGGAAGGGAAGCCTAGCTAAAATAATACTACTGAGAGACTACATTAGGGGTTAGACTTCTGTCTGCCATTGATCTTCATTATTAATCCCTTACTGACAAATAGTTGAGCATATGAGGTCATGTACTGTAGAATAGAAATAAACTTTAAAGGGATTCTATAGTGTAAGGAATACAGAACGTGAGGACATCCAGCATCATTTAGGTGACCTAGAGTCTGGTAAACTCCCGAAAGTGCCTCTAGTGGCTGTCTGGTAGACAGCCACTTGAGGCTGTCTTAGTGCTGCAATGTAAACAATGCAGTTTCTCTAAAAGAGCAGGACTAAGTTGGACAGGGACATTGCACCCAGACCACTTCAATGAGACAAAGTGGTCTGTGTGCCTATGGTGTCCCTTTAATTTTCTCATTATTATGTTCCTTACTTATTGTATGCAAATAGAATTATAATTACAGCAGGATTTCTTTTAGTGCTACCTTTAAATCATGGTGTCAGTTTATGAATATTTAAGTAACAATAAATAGTGCATAACATGCCGTTTTGCCCTTTCAAAGATGGATAGACTAAAATGGAAATATAGCTGAGAAAGGTCAGGCTGTAGACTTAGGAAGAGCCCTAATTGGGACATAACCCACAGACTCCTTGTGCTACAATCACTACAGTATGCTGTAGTGGCTCGGGTGCTTATGACTTCAGATTCTGTTCAATGGATGTGGATAGTGTGATCACTGTTGGACTGGGACACATACTGTGGAATGTTTGTAATGCCAGCTTTTTATTCCATACAGCTTCTCATTTCCATTAGGAGGCTCTGCAGCACAATCAATATGGTCAGGGAGCACTTGCAGGTCTGCATTGCAGGGATATTGGCTGGATTAGGAATACATAATGTATTTTGTTATTGCTAAATATGATATGGGATTGGAGTCATATGGATGCTTTATTCTATAGTTGTCAAGGCAAGCTATGTATATCTTAGGTTAGGGAATTCCTGTAGGTATCATATGTGTCATGTGGATGCAGTATACAGGTGTTGTATCCAATATGGGTGTGCTGTGAGTATATACGACTGTATATACTATGGCTGTGGGACTATGGGACTAGTGTGGGTGAGCTTTAGATGATATTTGGGTGACTCGGGGAACATGATACATTGCAAATGTAGAGCTCTCCTAGTACAAATAATCTTTACAGACTCTGTATTGACTTTTAATATTATGTTACCAAATCACCATCATCACATACTGCAGTATAGGTAGTATATATTTTAAAAACATTTAACTATCTGGTGTTGGAATAGGGGGCTGAGACCGTAGTGGGCATCCGAAAAGCTCTGGGTCTCCAAAATGCACTTTACAATTATTAGTCTTGAGTCTCAAGTCCTGGGGCTGGCTGGGCACTGCTGTTGCAGGCCCCATGTAATGGCACCTGGAAGCTCCAGGCATTTCAGAGCATTGCCGCTGCTTACCACAGAACTGCTCTGAGCTTGCAAGAGTCATTATACAAGGTCTGCAGTGGCAGAGGGTGAGGTCTCCGCACTGGACTACCAGGAAATAGTGTGATGTCCGCTCTCCCTGCTCCAATGTAACCAGAAGGAGGGGGAATAAGCAGTTGTTTTTTTTAAATAAAGTTTTATTTATGTCCTTATCCCATAATGAATCCCCTGCACATACATACTGCAACCCAAGCACACATATTCCATCCAGAAAACACACACACACACGTTCACCCACTGCATCTCCAGCTCACACATTGCATCACCAGCAAAAACCCACAACATCCCCTAAACACCACTGCATCTCCCACCCAAACATACTGCCACCACCACACACACACACACACACTGCATCCCCTGCATTGTCTGTCTATGTTTGTGCCTATGATTATATGTCTGTGTGTGCCTGTAAGTGCCCACCTCTGCCTGCCTATAAATGTCTCTGCCTGTGTGCTTATCTTCTGCCGGTGTATGCCCAATCTGCGTTTGTGTGTGTTGGTGTCTGTCTGTGTGCATGTTAGTACCTTTGTGTGCTGTTTATGTATGTATATGTGTGTCTGCCCGTCTGTGTCTATGCTGCTACTTGCTAAAAGTTGCGACCGGCATTTAGCAAACAAATATTTAGCAGATTGAGTCTTGGAAAAAAGATTTTTAAGATGGTGCACCTCTCTCTTCCTGAGTGATTTCTCATTTACTATTGTATTTATAAGGTATAACATGTTGTGTAATTGGTGCACAAAACAGGAAACAGGTGGGTTTGAGGATGGCCAAAAGAATGAAAACATACATAATGTTTCACAGAAGAGGTGGGCTTTATGCTGGGTCACCAAGTAATTTTTGGCTCTATGACCTAGGTGGTTTTTGACCCTAAAGAATGCCCCTGACTTATACTGCTTTTATATTTGCGTAGGTGAATAAAACCCTATAATATATCTTCATTTCCTCTGAAGTCTTGTTGGCCTTATTTCATGAACATAGGAAGGTAATGTGTTTTGTTTTTTTTCTGTGAGAAATCTCTAGAACGTATGAAAAATGTGATGAAAATCTAAATGAAGGCAGATTAAGACAAATATGGAAATGATTAGCTAAAGCTGTGAGACATATCTTTTCTGTTATTATACAGAAACTGTGTTTTTTATATAAATAATGCTTGGCGTCTGTAAACCTTACTTTTGTTCTCATAGCCTAGATAAAAAAAATATTCTGAATTCATATTCACAAGAATGCTTAAGGAATTTCTTTAATTTCAAAGAAGTGTTCTTAAAGTATCTAATAACTTCCTTTCAGATTTAATGTAATTTATCCATACATGTGGAATTTACTCCAGGTTTGACCTCTGCTCTAGGTGGAGACCAGCACAGTTACACGCTGCCCTGATCTGTCACCAAAAACCCTTGGCTATTTATGAAGCAGAACTGTAACTTCCCCTACATTTTTCCCAGAAGGTGTGTGCCAAGACTGTTCCACATTTCTGTAGCTAAAGACCTCTGAGTAACAGAGTCTGGAACGTGCCCACATATTCTACAAATATACATGGGAATTAAAATAGAACTACAGTGTACTGTTACATCTAGCGGGGATAACTTTTAATGATATTACAGGAAGGCCCCCATTGTTGGCTGCCATAGCAGCAGAAGGCCTATTTCTGGGCCTCCTGGACTAGTAAATTATTCTATTGTACATTGGAGAAGAATGTGATACAAATTTACCACCATAGTTATAATTATAACACATTGAAAGATCTGCTAGAGACAGGCAACATATTAATACAATTAAATCCTTTCCAACCCAGTCACTAAATAACTGATGTGAGCTGTCGCTATTAATAACCAATTGGAAATCAGTGGCTAAGTAGTCTCTTTTAGTGACTCTCATAGAAAATAATAATGGGAGCCATTGGCTATCCTCTAAGTGAATGACTTTAAGTAGCATCAGCCAGTAGCTTCCTGTTGTTATTTGTCGTACTACCGGCACTTCAGCAAACAGCAGCTGGCAAACAAATATTTAACAGATTGAGTCTTGGCGAGATGATATTTACCATGGTGTACATATCTCTCTCTTCCTGAGTGGTTTCTCAGTTGCTATTGTATTTAAAAAGTATAACATGTTGTGTAATTGGTGCACCAAACAGGAAACAGGTGAGGAGGATGCCCAAAATAGTCATCATATACATAATGTTTCACAGCAGGTAGGATCAAATCCTATACTAAAAATGTCATAAAGGAAGACCCCAGACACCAAAACATCATGTAAGATTTGTATAGCTTTTGACCTAAATAATGATTTAGGTCAAAAGTGAAATATTTTTGCATGCTCAGTTTTGTAGAGGTTTTTTTTTTCAGAATTCTTTATTTTTCATTTTCCACTTTATACTGACATAGAAAATGTTTGCTTAACAGAAGCATCAATGATATCAAGTGTGTTTGCTTAACAAAAGAATCAATGTAAAGAAGTACAGCCAGAACAGGAGATGATACTATCAATGGTTATGTAGCAAGGTTTTAATTCTGTAGCCTGCATCCTAACTCCTCTGCCCTATCTCCTCCAACTTAAAACACCTACTTGTTGGTGATATCAGTACAGAGGTCCATGCTTCCCCTTCTATAGAGCAGTGTTTCTTCAATCACCCAATTGTTTATGTCATCAGGAAACACAATAACGTTTTCTAGGCATTGTAGTTAAGCAAAAGAAAATAAGTTTACTACAATTTTTCGTAGGTCCTGCTCTTTCTATAATGATCTGTTGTGCAGGGGTTTATAGCGTGAAGTTGGCACTAGGAAAAATGTCCCAAAAAGCTATAGAAGCCTCTTGATTGGCTTATCATTTTCTTATATAGGCAGTGCATTAAAGACAATGTGAAATCGGTGTAGCGCTATATACATACATATAATAGGGTTGAGCCTAATAGAATAGTTAGGCTTCCAAATGAGGGTAATTCCAATATCTTATAAAGTCCACCTAAAATAAGCAAAGAGAACTCTAATAGTGTAACACTGTAAATTAAGATGATAGTGAGAGTCAAATATAATAACAAACTCACATTCTTCTGAGCTTAATGCCAAGCTCAGGAATAAGTGCGTATAGGTCCGTACAGGCGACCTTCCCCTTCTTCTTATCAGGTGTTTATCTCAGATCGTCTCTAGGACTCAAGTAAAACAGATATATAGTGTAGAATGTCTGTATACAATATTACTACTTAAAGTATATAATATACTCACAAAAATGGAGCCTCTATATCGGCTCAGTCTCTGCACGTTGAATAAAATGTAGAACTTTTCAAAGCAGGAACCAGAAAAAGCCCATATGATAATTTAAAATGTATATAAAATTTATTGCATTACAAGGGTGTAGAAAAAACCCTCTATAGTAAATTAAAACGCCAAAATACAAAGCGCAGAAAAATATAAAATAAAATAAACAAATAAATAACAAATGGGCATAACAATATCGTACACTTCTTTCCAGAATTTTTTGTTAGACTAAAGAGTGTTTAATTTAATGATAGCGCCAGTGTATTACTTGTATTTTTATTAGTGCATTAAAGACATTTGAATGTATTGCAGACGTGAAAACTGAGTATTTAATTTAAATATATATTATTGTTTAGGATTTATTTTTATTTTTAAATTTTTTTAAAGGGGACTCTAAGCACACTATTCAATACAGTACATTGGAGTGGTAATGGTGCAAGAAACTATGGGTACTGTCCAGTGTCGTTTGTCAAACAATTTGGAAGCAAACTGGCAGTGACCAGGGTTTTTCCCAGCACTTCAACATGCTGACATGCTGTGTCATGCTGACACTTTTTCTACTACCGATATCTATTCTATCCAACCTGGGATGATGGGAATGTTGGGATTCAGTTAGCCACTTCAAAATGGTTTAACAAAAAATGTTGCTCTTCTCTGTACCATAATCACTACACTGGCTATAGTTTTAGGAGTGCCCCTTTAAATGCATTATCTTGATAATGAATTAAAAATGAGTAATTTGTACCCTGGAGTTTTCCTTTAAACACCGTTAAACTTACAGATAAAGATATTTTTATGCATTTTGATATAAGGTTTTTTTTTGTAAGACAATCTTGCATAAGTCATCATTAACATTTTAACTTTGGATATTATTAATTATCAGAGTGTCCTGCTCTGAGAGCAGTAGTATGTTCTCCCATTGTTATACCAATGCATACCAACTTTGTACATTATTCATTGGCTGAAAGTGCAATCAGATGGATTTTAATCAATAAATAATGTCAACAATATCTATTTTAGTGCAGAAGACATAACTGCTTTTGCAACAGAGTAAAGGTCAAACAATTTGTAAACAGCTTGACAGCTTACACTGACACCGTGCTAGGGGACTCCAAATACCATAACCATTACAGAGCATCCCTTTAAAAACAGTACCCAATGCCTGGCCCTTTTGCAGATGCTCAGCTATCCTAAGCTCAGATGTCCAAAGCTGTATAACATTGGATGGCTGTGATAGGATGCAAGTGCATTAAAGTTGCATCTTTCTGATTCAAGGTAGCATTATGACAAAGGTTCCATAGGTTTCCCATTAAGCATGCTTCCTACATAGGGGATAATAAGTTTACATATCTTCTTAGATATCAATTTTGTTAACCGAGATTTTAATCCATTTTAGAAAAAAACAAACAAACAGAAAAAAATAATTTCAAGCTATAAAATGTGCTGTGATCTAAGTACTGTGCAGTTTTGTAACAAGAGAAAATAGAATTCCCCAGAAATTGTTCTTACTATAGTGACAGTATGGTCCCTTTAATTACAGATGCTTTAAAAGATGCATCTTGAAGGGCTGCAGTCATTTTAATATAGCCCTGCTGTACACATCAATAACTCTTCCTATAAAAAGTTGATCGGACTGCTTCGAGCATAGCCAATACATGCATGTAAACAACTACTTATATTCTTTTGAATACTTGAATATTCGAATCTCTTATTTTATATGCATTCACAGAACAAATTCATGCAAACTTTTGAATCCACACAAGCAGCTTTTTACATCACCTTCTATTTCTTCCAGAAAAAAAACAAAAAAACATAGTGGCTCTGAGCTAAATCATTGCTATGATGCAGTAAATCTGCATCCATTAATATATAACTTCTATATTAAATGCCACACTCTGCCCCAATGCAGATCTTAGAGTCTCATGTCTGATAAGGTCCAGAGCTCACTGGTCCCAGCTAGCGACTGTTACAGCCATTGGCCCTTTAACAACAAAATATAAAACTATGCATTGCCAGTAATTTTAACCTCCTCCGGCTGGGAGAGTTACTCGTACCAAGCAGCAAATCAGCGTGAGATTAGAAAGTCACTTTTCTAAAATAGAAGTGGATGGTGACATTGCACAGAGCATCCTTAATAACTATGCAGTTTGGGTTATTGCGGTTTCCAAAGGAAGTGTCCTTCAGTCACCCTCTGTAGACTTGGAATACAAACATATGTCTTCTTTATAGACAGAAAAGCTTTCAATTGGGAAGAATTTGTACACTAAAAAGCACAGGTCTGTGCATAGCATAAACACAGTCACATACACCTAGCCACAGCTGTATACGATTGCTGAAATGTATTTATATATCTCTGCCGGTTTACGCAGCACATTATACTCTATAAAAGAAGTATTACAAACTTCATTTAACAAACTGAGACTTAGCTAATGCATGATAAGAGATTATAAAGCAGCTTTCCTTGTGTTTATCCTGCTCACGTAAACCATGATAAAATATTATAAACACATATCATATGATACAGAGAACAAATGAAGCATAACAAATAATATGACATCATAACACGATAAAAAGGGTTATAAATACAGTAGCTCTCTTACTAAATTAGTCATTGATTAAAAGTATATTAAACATTCTAAACTTTTGCTGGGTCCTTCACAGGTCCTTTACTAATTAGACATGCACTATGGCATATATTTTTGTAATACTGTAAAGCACTGTGGAGTTGGAGTTATATAAATACCAATAATAATAATAATAATAATAATAATACTGGGATAAAATTAGAATGCCATTCATTTTAACTGCAAACACCCCCTTTAAACCACTAAGTGCAAGAGAGATGAACATTGTTCACCAAGTATTTTAGAGTACCAAAAGAGTGCACTACCTTCTGTTAAGGAAACTAAAGGTCGATTTTCATATTTTTATCCAAATCATCTGCTGTCACTGCTGCCCGCTTAGCGCCATCCCCAAACTGACCCTCTTGCATAGTTTGCGTACCAGAGAACTGCAGATGTTGCAGGAGAATTGCTGCAGTCTGCTAAAAGTACAGTACCTTGGAGTGCGCAGTGCCCGCTGGCTCCTCTTGACTGGTTGGCGTCCCCTGGTACGTTTCTATAACTGGATAATGATCTCCTATTACAGTGATCAGAGAGCACGTCAAGCACTGCAGCAGCAGGAAGCTCTTCTCTTAATGTTATCTCAACTCCTCAAGCCACAGAGTTATTTGCTTGCAGCTCATCATCAGTGGGTGTGGATGTTGAGCAGGACAGTGTGGGCATATGCAGCAGCAGTCTGACTGCTGTTACATTGAGCTCCCTGTCTCTTCACTACTTCCCAGCCGCTCTTTCTGACTAATAAATAAATGAATGGGCTGGCTAGATGTTTCTCACTCGTTCTGGTGCAATCAAGCCGTATGATCCAAACTAAAAGGGGTGTACGTATACCATGGGATAGGTGCCAGGGCTGCTCAGGTTACAGGATGCACTCCATGGTAAACAGTGCTGCACCGTTATCATATCAGAAAGAAACAGTTAAACAGGGCCTGTTAGGATGCTGTAGGACACTGCCGCAAACAGTGTTTAACCATTTGTGTGACGTAGTTCAGCATGTTTGTTGAGTTACTCATACTGCAGATTCTTTTCACTTAAAATGAAGTATATCTGCACAATCGAATACTATTGTTATTAATGTTATTTATATAGCAGCAACGTATTCTGGAACTCTTGGCAATAGGTAACTGATACATACAAGGGATACTGACAAAACAAGCAAAACAATGGGAACAAAAGCTTGTATGAGGTACCCAGCCAGGTTTTTACAGTATACAGTTATTACATTAATACGTGATGTGTAGAAGTGGTTGTTGGTCAGAAGGAGAATATAGGTTAGAACTGACAGTGGATGGAACTCTTGCTTTGTTAAATGTTTTTTTTTTTTAGTGTTAGATTTATTGCACTTATAGTCTTGATAATTTCTGTTCACCATTTACGACTTTCTGATCTCTACCATCCCCTTACCCTTTAAACCTCAAATGTGTTTCCTCTGCTTTCTTCCTTTATTTTTTTCTCTGCATGCCTCCTCACCTATAATTGCTGTTTTATCTAACCCCACACTCTCTCTTACAGACTATGCCCCAAATGTCAATCTTACGTTTTCACTCAGGACTATCAAGTCTTGCAGCCAAAGCCATATGCAGAGGTAGCATTTCTGGAAGATCAGTTCCTACTCACACCAGGTTACTCACTACCTTTATAGATAACACTAATTACCTGTTCTTGCAAACACGACAGTCACCTGCTCAATCTCTGATCACCTGCTCAAATCTCACCTGCTTTTAACCATTCAATCCTGCACTCTGTCCTATGGTTTTAATTTTCCCATCTAAGCTCCTTATCTAAAATACAAACTCCTTATTCTCCTAATAATGTTGTCCCTTTTATTTTTCACCTTTAACTTCATTCTCTCATTGCAAAAATCTCTCTATTTTTCTGCTTACCTGCTCCTTCAGACACTATCTCTGTTGCTTCACTTTACCGCTTTACTCCTCTCTATATTCACCCCATGCATTTTTCTCATACATAACCACGATTTCTCCACCAACTCCTTCTAAAGCCTCCAAATACAAGTTTTCACTGGTCTCCTCCTTTCTGTCCTGCTGCTGGCAGCTGGTGATGCCTCTTTAAATCCTGGTCCATCCTCCAACTCCACTAACCCACCTTGTGCCTACACCAGAAACCCAACCAATCTTATACCCATCCCATGAAACTTTCCCTCTAAGTCCTCCATTCGCACTGTCCTCTGGAATGCACACTCTGTTTGCAAGGTCAGTTAATCAAAAGCTTTCCATGATTTATTCATCTTAAGTTCCCTAAACTTACCGGAGTTAACTGAAACATGGCTCTCTCCCTCTGACACTGCTACCCCTGCCTTGTTATCTTTTGGTGGTCTTCATTTAACTTATACCCCAAGACAATCTGACAGTAAGTATTCTGCCTCTAACCCACTGCTCCTTCAAACCTTTTCTCACCCCCCCTCCCTTTCCTCTCTTTCTTCTCATTTGAAGTTCACTCAATGTGCGTGTTCAAACTCATCTCTACAAACAATGCTATTTACTAAATACAATGTATTTACCACAGAATTTTCTATTCCTTGATCATTTTGCTGTCTGTCCTCCTTACTTCCTTTCAAATAATATTCCATCACTAATTCATGGACACGTCAACATTCCTATCAACTCACCCTTGGCCTCAGTAACTTCTAAACTACTTTCAATTACTTCCTGCCTTGACTCTCCCAGTGGTCTAATTCTCCCACGCATGTAGCTGGCCTCACCCTAAACCATATTTTTTCACATACATGCACAATCTCTAATCTCAAACACTCCATTCCCCCTTTCAGATCACCACCTCTTATCTTTTGTAAGATTCCTCAAGCTCATCCTCCTGAAATTAGAAGTCTGAATTATCTTGACCTTGAGCAACTGCTAGTTGATATCCACTCCTAACTCTAATCAATACCTCACTTCTCCTGTCCCTCTCTGGCTATCTCATTCTACAACACTGCACTTGGTGCTGCAGCCCATTTTTCATACTTTCAACTCCCTTATTCACTCTGTTGTGGCCACCCTCCCAAACTAACCTTTTAGCTGTCAGCTTTGCATGCTGTTTCACTGACAAGATTAATCATTTAAAAATTCTCCCCCCGGTTCCTTTCCAATGCACCAGACCTTTTCCCCAGCTACTGAACAGGTGGTGGCTATGTTTCCCCTTTCCTCTCACACCACCACTTGTCCACTTGATCCAATACCATGCCACCTTATCAGATCTCCCTCCCCTTGTCTTGTGCCATCCTTGATGCATATGTTCAACTGCTCTTTCTTCTGGCATTGTCCCTGCTCCCCTTAAACATACTGTCTCACCTATCCTAAAAAAAGGTCTTCCCCATCTAACTCTTCCCATATCTCTACTTACTTTCTTCTCAAAGCTTCAGAATGACTCATCTTTACATGTCTGGCATGCTTTCTTAACTCCAACTCTATCCTAGACCATCTTCAATCTAGTTCCGCCCCCTCCATTCTACTGAGACTGCTCTGATCAAATTAACTAATGATGTAATCGCAACTAAATCCAAAGGACACTACTCCATACTAATTCTTCTTGGCCACTCTGCTTCCTTTGACACTGTGGATCATGCCCTCCTCCTACATATTCTTCAACCCTTCAGCCTCCTTTTGTGGTTCTTATCCTATTTTTCCCAACCTGCATTTAGTGTCTCCCCTCTAATGACACCTCCTCCCCTCGCCCTGTCTTTGTTGGAGTCGCCAAAGGCTCTATTTTTGGTTCCCTTATATTTTCCCTTATCTTTTTACATTGCATCTCTTAACAAACATATCCGTTACTTTGGATTCCACTACCACCTGTATGCTGATGACACCCAGATATAGCTCTCCTCACCTAATCTCTCCCCTGCTGTTCTAAAACCCGTTACAGGTTGCCTCTCTTCTATCTCTGATTGGATGTCCTCCCGCTTTGTAAAACTCAATCCTTCTAAAACTGAGTTTTTTATCTTGCCTCTTTATAGTAGTTATCATCCTCTTTATATATTCTGTTGATAGGCAGCCAAAGACCTGGAACACGATAAATGTTATTAACAAAAGCAAGACTTCTTAATAAGGTATATTTGTAAATAAGTTCATATAAAATATTTGGTTCAATGGGCCTGGGACTATGCTTGCAATTACTATTTTTCTTTGTCTGTCTAGAGCTCTATCATTAATTACCTTCATATGCACATACAGTTAAGCCCAAACAAGGACCACTAGTATATTAAAACATAACATGCTGGTGACAGATGACCAGTAGCGGCACAGAACTTTCCTCCTTGCTACCCAAGACATCCCCTCAGCCAGTCCTTCTGAGATGTCCAGATGGATGGGCTTGTAGAAGTCATCTCACAACACATGTGAACCCTTTAAAGTAGATAAAGATGGGTTGACAAGCATGTCAGGTGGGTATGCAATCTTAAGATTAAAACACCACATAGAAACTCTTCATTCCCTGTTACAGGGATCTCCAGATATAGACAGTTGGGTTTGTTTGGTTGGCTGGCTACAGCATGAATGCTAAATTAAAGCTTGTTACGAACTATAGAGTGATGGCGCTGTAGCAGGTACAAAAAAACAGTCTAGTAACTTCATTGTATGAGCACGTATATGAATATTCTTCAGAATGCTGTGTAAATATCACATTAGTTCGTTTAATCCCAACTTGGGAACATCTTATTGTCTTCTGCAGAAAAAGGAAGTCACTAGTAAGCTAATAAGCTAGTTGCTCGTATTACACTATTACTTGATCATATTTAAAGCATTTGTATATCTATGTTTAAACCTGCTTTACA
This sequence comes from Pelobates cultripes, assembly GCA_933207985.1. NCBI lineage: Eukaryota > Metazoa > Chordata > Amphibia > Anura > Pelobatidae > Pelobates > Pelobates cultripes. The sequence continues at coordinate 94,146,739 of OW240916.1, read as the reverse complement.
TTATGACATGAACAGCTATATCTCCAATATGTGCCCCTCATCCAATAAGATTTGTGCTTTTCTCTCGCAGTAGATACAATGTTTCTGTGTAACGTATTAATGTGGCTATTAAAATATGATAAATCATTCTACATATAATGTAAATAACAGAAGGATTCATGTTGTGGGTTTTAGCCCCACAGAAAAAGTAAGATGTTTTATTGTATGGTTGGTCTATTTCAAAAGTTGTAAGTTGATGTAAAGATACTCATTATTAATACATTATCATGTCTTACTAATGTCTTCCCATAGAGGCTCAGGTGCATTACTCACCACAAATTCACTTGACTCACCACAAATGTTAATGGCAGTATAAGGCTAGACTACTGTTATAAGAACACTCAAAGCACCAAAACCACTACGGCATGCATTTTCTGAGCCTTGCGTGTTCTGGCAACACGCAAAGTAAGTAGTCAAACTATTATATAACAGTTTGACTACCTACCTGGGGTCCGCTGGGCACCGCTCCCCGTCTCAATGAAAGCTGTAAGATGGTGGTGGAGTTTAGATCATTGAGAGAGATCAGCTGATGCCGTAAGCCAATGAGCATCCCCAGCATGTCTTAGTTCAGAAGAGCCAATATAAACTCCTATCAGATGCTTCCACCTGTCAGGACCAATATGGAAGGAACTAAACAATAAAATTCAAACATTGGCTGAGCTCTTCTCTAGGACTATGCTTTCAGTTTGGCTACTGGGACCTTAGATTTTAAATTCACTTAGAATTCTCACTTTAGTAAATAACACTGAGACCGTATGGTAGCCCAGGAATGAGAATTACCCCCATGATGGCATTACAAGCCTTATATTTGACTTTATAACTTTTGAAAACACCATAAAACCTGTACATGGGGGGTACTGTTATACACAGGAGACTTTGCTGAACACAAATATCAGTGTTTCAAAACCGTAAAACTTATCACAACAATTATATCGTCAGTGTAAGTGTTGTTTGTGTGTAAAAAACTGCATTTTTACTGATGATATAATTGTTGTAATACATTTTACTGTTTTGAAACACTAATATACTAATATTTGTGTTCGGCGAAGCCTCCCGAGTAAAACAGTACCCCCTATGTACAGGTTTTATGGTGTCTTGAAAAGTTACAGGGTTAAATATAGTGCTAGCAAATTAAATTCCCTGGACTTTTGGCCTGGGTTATCAGGCAGGTCCCACAAATTGTAATTAATAAAATGACTTAATTATGTAAAAATATTACATAGATATATACGTAGAATTAAAAATAAGTCACCTAACATTTCTCAGATCAGCCATGAACCCCACTCAAACCCCTTAGCATTTAAAATGTTGGGAAGTATGTAATCATCACATCTTTAATATTAATGAATTACAGAAAAAAATACAGAAAGTACCTAATGTATGCAAGAAAACCTAATTCATTTTCTCTTGTTTCCTCTCTGACTCTAGAGATTGATGATTAGTAAATGGTAGTCAGTGGAAGCCATGGAGTTGGTCCTGGAAGTGACATTCAATTTTCTATTTGTCATGTACCAAGGGACACAAGTTGGTTTACAGGTTTCAACAAGACTTTACACAATCTATTGTTTAGATTCTAAACATTATTGTGAATTACTTTTATTCAATAAATGCAACACTATGTTTACATATCCTAAAACAATTTTTCTAGGGCATTACAGAGAAACCTAAAGGATACCTCTCATGTCATAGCTTGCTATGGTAACTCTCTAACCAACACTGCTAGCGCTGGCTAGGAAGTATAGGAATATAGTGACAGACATCAGTCTATTCAGACGCCAGCATACTGACAACAAAGTCTTCATGGTGGCATCACAGAGAGTAGGAAGAATATTCTATGAGCAGAGCAAATGTAAGAAGAGCCCAGGCACGGTGCAGGAGGAACAAAGGGAGAACCAGAGGTGGGAGTTAAAACAAGAGTGACACCCATGAAGTAGAGGAAGCGGCAGTGCTAGATTGGAGGTCAGCTGAGTATATGACGAAAGTTTACAATCATGAACACATCTCTATGATATATTTGGATCCAATTTCTAGTTTGTTAAAAAAAAAAAAAAAACTGATGAGCGGTTCATTTTAAAAGGTACAGCACAAGGTTTCTCCTTAACCCCTTAAGGACACATGACGGAAATATTCCGTCATGATTCCCTTTTATTCCAGAAGTTCTGTCCTTAAGGGGTTAATAATACACAAACCATAGATTCAACATCACCACTTAAAATGTGATAAGTGAAAAGTATTAAAGAAAATAAATGACCCCTGAAGTTGTTAATAATGAAACAAATATGCATTCTATGTATCTAAAACATATTAACTTACTGCTTCTTGAGTATTACTGATCTCGTCTTCCAATTCTTCAATATCTTTAAACTGAACAGATTTCTTCTTTAGCTCTGAAATGTAAAAAATATGGGTTAAAAATGTTTTAATTTTATTTTTAAATAAAGATTGCAAATAGTAAACATACTGTATTCCATTACTACATATGCATAAATGGTCAAATCATTATTCTGCCAAATCATTAGTATGCACATTAATAAAAAAATTTTTTTTTAATACACCCGATGTTAATGAATTTCCAGGGGGGCTTTAACACATTAATAAAAAATTTTTTTTTTAATACACCCGATGTTAATGAATTTCCAGGGGGCTTTAACAGCGTGACCGGGCCCCCTGTGATGACATCACAGCTGGGAGGAAGTGACTGCCCATCACTCCTCCCAGCTATCAGAGAGAGCCCACGCGGGAGGAAGGAGAGGGAGTCAGAGTGGGAACTCTAACTCCCACCAGCCTGAGCCACCACTGGACCCCAGGGAAAGTCAATCTCCTGCACCTAAAAGGTAGAAACATGAGGGTGACTTAACCCCTTAAAGCCGTTACGGCGTTCTATGCCGTCGCGGCTTTAAAGGGCTTTAAAGCCGTTGCGGCGGCATAGAACGCCGTAACGGCTTTGAGGCCCAGGGGATCGCAGCTACTTACCTCCGCTGCGATCCTCTTCTGGAGGGCTGCCTGACCGCCCAGGCAGCCCTCCCCCGGCGAATGAGGCCCCCGGGGGCCATGTGATCGCTCTCAAAGAGCGATCACATGGCCTCCTATAGCTGGCTGTGGATCTGCCAGCAGGGGGACTGCTGGTGGGAAATGAAAAAAATAATAAATAAGCATGTGTAAAATAATATATGTATATATATTATATATATAATATATATACATATATATATATATATATATATATATATATAACGTCATACGTTGTGTATTTTAATATTAATATTAGTATATATATTAGTATTAAAATATACTTAGAATGACGTTACATATATATATAACTGGAAGTCATCCGCTTACGCTGTTTACATACCACAGCCAACACAAGAATTAAGGCATGCATTTGTGAAAATGTCATCGTAAATATGCTAACTCCATGTCTTGTGATTTTGTTAATAAATATCTTTGATAACATTATATGGGTATTCCTTTTTGCCCTCTTATTTACAGGCCTACCACACACGTCGGTTTCGGCACACCTCTACCGACTTTTAATTATTATGATAAGTATACTCACTAGCTATTTCATACTATACTGAAATGGCCCCGAATACAAATTGAAAGGCAGGGCCTGAAGTTGTGGGAGGGGCTATATCCCTTTAAAAGGGACTCCCCCTCCTACCTCATTCACCTTCTGGTCCAGATGCTCGTTTGGCCCACCCTCCTCTCCCTCTATTCAAATACTATTTAAGGTGGGCCCTCTTATTTACAGGCCTACCACACACATCGGTTTCGGCACACCTCTACCGACTTTTAATTATTATGATAAGTATACTCACTAGCTATTTCATACTATACTGAAATGGCCCCGAATACAAATATTATATATATACGTATAATTACATTAATAAATCAATAAAATAATAAAATAAATAAATAAAATATTGAAACAAAATTTTATTAAAATTATATATTCATATGTAATTTTATTCTAACTGTATTTTGTTATTAATATATATATATATATATATTGGTAACAAAATACACTTAGAATGACATTCTATATATATCTATCTATATATAAAATACAAATAACCGCAAATATATATATATATAGATAAATACATATAATTACATAAAAGATTACATTAGTATACACGTAAAATTTAAATACCTATAAATGCATATATATTAAAATTCTACGGGTATATTTAAGTAATTTTTTAACATAATTAAGTGATTTGATTAATTAAAATTTGATTGACATGCCTGACAACACAGGGAGAAAGTGCAGAGAATTTAATTCGCAAGCACTATATTTGACCCTGTAACTCTCCAAGACACCATAAAACCTGTACATAGGGGGTACTGTTTTACTCAGGGAGACTTCACTGAACTCAAATATTAGTGTTTCAAACTGGTAAATTGTATTACAACGATGATATTTTAAGTAAAAGTGATGTTTTTTGCATTTTTTACAAATGAAACGCACTTTTATGGACTATATTATTGTTGTAATATGTTTTACTGTTTTAAAACACTAATATTTGTGTTTAGTGAAGTCTCCTGAGAATAACAATACCCCCCATGTACAGGTTTTATTGTGTTTTGGAAAGTTAGAGAGTCACATATAAGGCTTGCATTTCATTTTTTTGACATTGAAATTTGCCAGATTGGTTATGTTGCCTTTGAAACCGTATGGTAGCCCAGGAATAAGAATTACCCCCATGATGGCATACCATTTGCAAAAGTAGACAACCAAAGGTATTGCAAATGGGGTATGTCCAGTAATTTTTAGTAGCCACTTAGTCACAAACACTGGCCAAATATTAGTTTTTTGCTTTTTTCACACAAAAACAAATATGAATGCTAACTTTGGCCACTGTTTGTGACTAAGTGGCTACTAAAAAAGACTAAACATACCCCACGTTCAATACCTTGGGTTGTCTACTTTTTCAAATGGTATATCATTATGGGGGTAATTCTCATTCCTGGGCTACCACACCGTCTCAAAGGTAACATTACTAATGTAGCAAATTTCAATTTGAAAATGGAACGTTCTATATTTGACCCTGTAACTTTCCAAAACACCATAAAACCTGTTAATGGGGGGTACTGTTGTACTCGTGAGACATCGCTGATTACAAATATGTGCATTTGTTTGCAGTAATACCTAACAGTATTATGACATTTACAGCTAAAATGTGAGGCGGAACGACAATTTTTAAAAAATAAAATATCTCACAGTTTTTTACATTTTATTCATAATAAATTATGTTTCATATATAAATATTTGATATGAAATGAAAGCCCTGTTTCTCCTGATCAAAATGATATATAATAAGTGTGGGTGCATTTAATATGAAAGAGATGAATGACGGATGAACAGACATATAGCGCAAATTCCAGTTTTTGTTTACGTTTTGTTTTGATCAGAACGTGTACTATTGACTCCGTCCTGAAGGGGTTAAACATTTTGTTTATGTGTGTTTTTGTTTGTATGTATGTGTTTGTGTGTCTGTCTGTGTCTGTGTATGTGTGTGTCTGTATGTATGTGTGTGTGTCTCTATCTGTGTATGTGTCTGTGTTTGTGTGTGTGTGTATGTGTATGTGTATGTGTATGTGTGTGTCTGTCTGTATGTATGTGTGCTTGTCTGTATGTATGTGTGTGTCTGTCTGTATGTATGTGTCTTTGTATGTATGTGTCTTCTGTCTGTGTGTCTGTCTGTCTGTGTGTATGTATGTCTCTCTGTATGTATGTGTCTGTGTGTGTGTGTATGTATGTGTGTGTGTGTCTATGTATGCATGTGTTTGTGGGTATGTATGTGTGTGTGTGTGTGTGTGTGTCTGTCGGGAGGGTGGGGGGAGTGGAGGGGTGCCAATGGATCAGTTTTGCACTGGGGCCCAATGGATTGTGTGTACGCCCCACTTTAATCATTTCTGAGACAATCAAGATTACTTCAAAGCCATTAATAGATCTGATTTCAAATATTTGAGTGGTTTTTGAACCTTACAAAATGTAACCACACACCATCTTTGCTCAAAAAAGGCACTTGTAACACCACCTGATCCAGTACTAGAATGATATTTAGCATACCGCAATACAAAAATAAAGTGGCTCTATCCTCCTTTTCCTACAGAGCATCACAATTATGGAATAGCCTCAGCGACAAAGTCAAATCTTCATTCAATCTAAAATCTTTTAAGAGATCTATGGCAACATACCGCAGCACAGAATGCACCTTTCATGGTTGAGTATATTTATTACCTGCTATGTATTAAATTTATATTTGTATGAATATATATAGTTTGTATATTGTATTTTTGTAATATTGTATCCTATTGTAACAATGCAATGTTTTGTGGACAAAGACCCAGGACATACTTGAAAACATCTTGAGAAATCTCAATGTATCCCTCCTGGTAAAATATTTTATAAATAAATAATTAAATGTGACTCGCTGTGGTTGCCTGTGTGACTGATAACCATGACAAAAAAAAATTGTCATGACAAAAAAAATTATAGAAGCGGAGTTATAAATGTTTTAATAATCTAGGATTCCCATATCCATTTGTGTCCCTTTATTGAAACAATTTTTCTCCCCTCCTTTTTATATCATACCCTTATCTGTGCTTCCTTCTGATGATGTTAATAATAATCTTGGGAAATGCAAAAATTTGAAAACATGAAAATAAACTCTTGTTTTAAATTGAAATTACAGAAAAAAGACATGACCTCTAGTGCCATGTTACATTTTAGTTCAGGGGAGGCTCTCTAGTGCCATGTTACATTTTAATAGAGGGGAGGCTCTCTAGTGCCATGTTACATTTTAATAGATGGGAGGCTCTCTAGTGCCATGTTACATTTTAGTACAGGGTAGGCTCTCTAGTGCCATGTTACATTTTAATAGAGGGGAGGCTCTCTAGTGCCATGTTACATTTTAATAGAGGGGAGGCTCTCTAGTGCCATGTTACATTTTAGTACAGGGTAGGCTCTCTAGTGCCATGTTACATTTTAATAGAGGGGAGGCTCTCTAGTGCCATGTTACATTTTAATAGAGGGGAGGCTCTCTAGTGCCATGTTACATTTTAGTACAGGGTAGGCTCTCTAGTGCCATGTTACATTTTAATAGAGGGGAGGCTCTCTTGTGCCATGTTACATTTTAGTTCAGGGGATGTTCTCCTGCGAAAATTAGCATAACTTTAAAAAACATTTAAAAACATAGTTTGTGCAACATTTCATAATGTTACGTTAATTGTGTATTCCCCATTTTAGAATGGTTTGACTTCTGGGGTTTGCTGGACAACATCTCCTACCTCCACTACAGCTACAGGAGAGCAGGAACCTCTCAGTCTGAGCAAATCTGACAATGCAGGACTTAGCTCATTGGCTGACAGTTGACAGCTGGGCCAGATTACTGATAAGTGGCATAGGCGGACACCTAGCTCATGGGCACACACAGAGGCCCAAAGGCCCTCATCTAGGCCTGAAGTTCCAGCTCTGATGGGGCCTCCTTGATCCACAGGAGAGATCAAAATATCTCACTGCTCGGCCCTGTGCTTCCTAACTGCTCACGGAAACCTTGTAGTTTGCACCTCTATCGGTTGCGCATTACTTTAAGAGCACCCTCAATGATTCAGCAGCTCAATGACTGAGTGAGGGAACTGTGAGGAAGATCTTAAAGTGATCTACAGCTGTTATATGTACACAGGGACGTATCTTCAGTGAGGCAAACAAGGCATCTGCCTTCGGAGGCACTTTGCAGGGGGCAGGAAATAAAGCCGCCCCTCAAACGCCCAGGCAGATCCCTTGTTTGCCTCGTGTCCTGGGGGGCTCAAGAGCTGGCCAGCTCTTCCTGCTCAGCTCCCTCGAGCTCCACTTAATGAAGCCGGGAGCTGGAATATGATGTCACTCCAGCTCCCGGCATCACTAAGTGGCGTGCGAGGAAAATCAGAGCTCCCTTGCCGCCTACTCAGCCGGTCCACCCCCTGCCTGCCCGCCAGGAACCCCCGCTGGACAAGTGGACAGGTAAGTAATCCACTCCTGCTCTCTCAGGGAGGCTGGGTGGATTTAAAATAAAATTAAAAAAATATTTTGTGAGTGTTGGTGGAAATGTGTGTGTGTGTGTCTGTGAGTGAATGTGTGTGTCTGTGAGTGAATGTGTGTGTGTCTAAGTGAATGTGTGTGTATGTCTGCAAGTGTGTGTGTCTAAGTGCATGTGTGTATGTGTGTGTGTGTGTGTGTGTGTGAATGTGTGTGTGTCTGTAAGTGAATGTGTGTATGTCTGTAAATGTGTGTGTCTATGTGAGTGACTGTGTGTGTGTGTCATCAGTGAGTGTGTGTGTCTGTCAGTGTGTGCGTCTGTCAGTGAGAGTGTGCGTCTGTCAGTGAGTGTGCGTCTGTCAGTGTGTGTCCAAGTAATAGTGTGTGTCTGTCTATCGGTGTGTCAAATCAGTGAGTGTGTGTGTATGTCATTGTTTGTCAGTGTATATGAGAGTGTGTGTCTGTCAATGAGTGTATGCGTCTGTCAGTGAGTGAACGTCTGTCAGTCAAAGTGCGGCCTTGACAGGAAGGGGTGAGAAAATTTAAATTAGGTGGGGGAGGTCCCCGAGCACCGTCCTGCCTAGGGCAGCACAAATCCTAAATACACCAGTGTATGCACATACCATAACTCACCCCCTCCATCAGACATTCAGCCCATAGTGCCACCATGGATAATACCCCCTGCAGCCAAAAAGGTAAGAAGGAAGGGCGTAAAAGAAAACCCTTGTCACACACATTCAGCCACATTCAGACTCCCACACAGATAACACTCAACCAGCACACCTAGGCACACTGCCTCCCCACATTCTTCATTCAGCCACCTCCACACACAACACTCACTCACTACACAAACTTTCACACACAAGACTCAGTCTCCTCCACACACACACAATACTAAGCCACCACACACACAACACTCTCTGAACAGCACCCAGGTCTCTAAGAGAGGGCCACAACATGGCATTCTGTCTAGGAACCTGGGCAACCTTACTCCTGCTCTGGTAATTAGCTGGAGTTCTCAATGAGCTAGCATTTACCTGCATGGCTTATCTCAGTAGAGCTAATGGAAGAAACCAAGCAGGAGCTTCCAGCTTTCCTGTAGCTGTATTGGAGACGGGAAGCTTTGCCCTGCTGCCCCCAGGTAAGAAGACACACTGTTCTAGCACTCTGAAGTGGTTACGGTGTTTGGAAAGTTGTTTGCATTTAACAAGTAGGGAAGACCATCAGGAAGCTAGCAGTATGTTAATAAGACTAGTCAGATCAATGAACAGTTAATGGTCTGTTTCTTAGCTTGCTGCATTTAGATGCACATGATGTTCTATTTTAGAATATAGACACAGGATAATATTAATAAGAATTATTGCGGAACAAAATACCAATGAAGTGACCACCTGCAGATACATGCCCATGGTTTGTTTGGTGCGTGATCCTTATTATTCTGGAACTGCTTCAGGTTTGTTTTTAGAAATATGTCCCATGCTTTCAATTTTGAGCCAGAGACAGGTGGAATAGGTACCCTAATGATAATGATCTTAGAGACATCACTGAAAATGTGATAACTACATTTTTCTGTGATTGTGCTGTGTGATTGTGTTACATTTTACTATACTGATTTAAAACAGTAGGAGAGTTTTGTCGACGTAGGGACAACTTTGAAATAACTGAATAAACTTCACGTTTGGAAGTAGACCTGTGAGTGCCCCTCTCTATTCTTTATATATATACGTGATTCTTTCCTATTAATGGAACACTGTAGTATTCGGAATACAAACATGTATTCTTAACACTATAGTACTAAACTACCTATTTAGGTGTCTGACCCTGCTCAGTAAGGCATTAAAAGGTCTCACTGTGGCTGGCCCCGCCACCATGGGCGTGATCATCAATTTTCTGTATAGGGAGAATTCAGCTCCTCTATGCACACAGTGCAGCACTGAAATAGGAAGCGCCTCTAGTGGCCGTTTGAATGAACATTTCTGAACTAGGCAGCAATGTAAAGACTGCCTTTTCTCTTAAAAGGTGTAGTTTGTAGTGCTAAGACTGCAGGGACAGGCTATAGAAACCAGGACCTCTACATTAAGCTGTTAAGATGTAGTGTTTTTTATGACTATAGTGTCCCTTTAATTAATTATAAGGAGGGCAACATCGGTGGGTATTTTGACATACATATCCCTAACATGCCATTTGATCTCAAGTCAAAGACCGAGCTCTCTGTAATGTGAACAATGAAGTAGTTTAAAACCCAGTAGACTTATAAGAAAAGTGCATTACGGTATTTCTATGAAAATTCTCAATTAGATTGCAGACCAATTAAAATTAAAGGAAAATATGACTGTAAAATGTGAGAAAGTACAAGTCATTCAAGCTTTATGTTAATTAAAATCAACGCACCTTTCACAAAGTCATCCAAACAATTAAATGTATAAAAGCCATGCCAGCATTTTTAGACAGATGCTTGTGATGTGCTCCTGCTTTTAGCCTTTGTAGAACATTGTGCTGACGGCCTGGTTTCTATTTGAACTGCTATTTAATTCATCCACAGGAATTTGAGAGCCTGACAAACAATAGGTGCGCAGAATGGAACAGGCAAAACAAACAACAGACATTTTTTTTTACCTAGTGGTTTAAAGGGAATGATGAGGAAAAAACAAGCTCAAAATATCAAATATAGTATGTACATTTAAATACATAGGGTCGCTCATTTTTCTGTTTCTCAATTAAAAAAACTATATTTAATTTAAAAAAAAGATAAAGGAGAAAAAGCATATATTAGGTATTTAAAACCATTCACATTATTTGTGGGGGTATTTTTCACTATACCATGAACTTTGGAGAATTTGAAAGAGAATTGGTAGTTTCCATAAATAAAAAATAGCTGTTTTGCCATCTCTGATCTTTTCGCCAAACTTGAAAATCTCTGGTCAATTTCCCATAATTTCTGGTTTAGTAAATACATCCTTGTTCTTCTCAAAATAATATGGCAATGTCTGTGTTCACATAAATTACCCTTATTCTCACATTCCCGAATATTATATTTTTCCCATGCTGCACATAAATTAAGTTTATTCACTTAAATGGGAATTGAGGAGAACTGACAAGGGAGATGTAAATTTAGAGGAAAATCAGCCGATTGAAAAGTGGTTGAGTTAAAGATTATTTTCCAGTTTCCCCATTTTGATGTACAATTTGCAATTCCCTTGTCATTTCTCTTCAATTCCCAGTGTAGACATTAAAAGATTTTGGATCTTTTCACAAAACCATGAGTTATGGTAACTTGAGAAACACCTACCTAATAGTAGGAACATTTTTGCAAAATAGCAGTTCAGTTTTCCTTTTCTGGCTATTTTAAACAGAATCTGCTAATTTAGTTGGAAATTTCAAAACAAGGTGACACGATGAGTGACATTTCCATGGAACCTTTAAACTGAATAACACTCCAGTTCCCTTTCTAATACCCAGCAAGGTATTATCCTGACTAATTTGAAGCTATTAGCATTAACCAAAATGGCTCCTAATACACCTAGAAACCCTTAATTAAAACAGATGTCTGTGATATCCATTTCAACATGCATGCATTCCCTCCTCTTTTTTGGTGCAAGTCATAGGGCTATAAGTACAAGTAGGACTGTTAGGCTGTTTCAAAATATATATTTTTTAAATTTATTAATAGTGACATTGTAACAATGTTATCTGTCACAAATCTCTGAATCACAACCCAGGGTATTCAATATGGGGTATGTCCAATCTTTTTTAGTAGCCATTTAGTCACAAACACTGGTCAAAGTTAGCATTTATATTTGTTTGTGTGTTAAAAATGCAAAAAGCAATTATAAACACTAACTTTTAGCCAGTGTTTGTGACTACGTGTCTACTAAAGAAGACTAAACATACCCCTTTTTTAATACCTTGGGTTGTCTTCTTTTGCAAATTGTATGCCATCATGGGGGTAATTCTAATTCCTGGGCTACCATACGTTCTCAAAGGCAACATAAACAATCTGGCAAATTTCAACGTAAAAAAAAACAGAAAATCAAGCCTTATATTAGACCCTGTGACTTTCAAAAACACTATAAAACCTGTACATGGGGGGTCCTGTTATAATCGGGAGACAAAAAACAGTAAAAAATATCACAACAATTTCATCAGTGAAAGTGCCTTTTATGTGTAAAAATTAAAAAAAAATCACTTACACTGGCAATATCATCACTGTGATATGTTTTACTGTTTCAAAACACTAATATTTGTGTTCAGCGAAGTCTCTCGAGTAAAACAGTACCCCCCCACCCCTACCCCCATGTAAAGGTTTTAGGGTGTCTTGGAAAGTTATAGGGTTAAATATAGTGCGAGAAATTAAATTCCCTTTACTTTCGGCATGGGTTGTCAGGCAGGTCCCTCAAATTGCAATCAATAAAATTACTTAATTTTGTAAAAATATTACACAAATATGCAAGTAGAATTTATCAAATTACAGTTAGAATAATATTACATGAATATATATAATTTTTTAAAATTTATTTTTATGTACTTATTTATATTTTATAATATATATATATATATATATATATATATACACACACAATATATATAGTTATTATATATATATATATATATATTATATATAGCTGTGTAATTTAATTATAAGTGTATTTTTATATTAATATAAAAAATACACTTAGGATGACATTATATATATATAAGATATATACATGTATTAAGGCCGTTTGGCCTTTAATTGTGGGATGGGCTTAAGATAATATACTTACCTATATAAGGTACACCCCTTACCTGGCTCCATACCGTTCAAGGTCAGCGTTTGAATGACCCTCCCACCACTCCACATTCTCAACACTTTCTTTCTATTTGCTTTTCTTCTCTTACTCATTGGTGGGCCCTCTTTATTTACAGGCCTACCGTATTGTCAATCTCGGCACACCACAACAGACTTGCTCTTTTATACTGTTCTACGCTTATACTGGAACCTTACTCCATATACGGCTATTTGCCCCTAACACAAATTATATATAGATAGTATATATATATATATATATATATATATATATACACACATTTTTTATTTTATTTATTAACATATTTTTATTTTATTAGTCAGAAGCCTGTCAGTTCAGGCAGTCCCCTTGCAGGCAGATGCATTGTTGAGTATTGCAGCCATGTAACCGCTCTTTTAGAGCGATCACATGGCCCGTGAGGGCCTAATTTGCAGAGGGGGGACTGTCTGGGCTGTCAGGCAGTCCCCCCAGACCGGGAGCAACACCAATCGCCGGCGGGGGAATGGCGGCGATCGGGTAAGTAATAAGGAATGACCGTTTTTTGCTGTGGTCCTTAAGGAGTTAAAATCATAACTCTCAATTTAAGACCCCAAACTGATGCAAAACTGAAAAAAAATACTTAGGAGATACTTTTGTCATCTCTGTTTACAATAACTTTGTGATTTTTGAGCCCATTTGGATCTCTGCCTAATTTTTGACCTTATGTTGTCCTGACTGACCCTCTTGCAGAAAGTTATTGACCTCAGACAATCAGCGACTTCCTCCTGTTATATTTCCCTTTTTCATTTTCTGTTCGTTTATTTCATATACACTGCTTTTTTTAATCCTGTTTTTGTGCTTACAATTATGTCTTTACATCTGTCTTAGGGAAACAATACAGTGTATGTGTACTTTATTCAGCTATTTTATTTTACAGTTATATTTAGAGAATGCTTTTATGGAATCTTAATTGCACCCTTGCCTCTAGTTTTCAAGCCAACTATATCTACATGAGGATGCATAATTAATTCTCCATCTTAGAAAAGTCAAACATTTTTGATTGTGCTAGAAAAAATTATTTGCTTCCTTCCTGATTTCCTCAATTTTTGCATATTTGACACACTGTACGATTCCAGATTTTCATAGCGAATGTAATACAAGTCAAAGAGAACCTGAATAGTTACATATTAATTTTAAAAAACTTACCAAACACCAACTGACCTTCTCAGAAAAAGAAATAATCCCTATTTGCTCAATTAATCCAGTAGCCAAATTGAATTGATCACTAGATCATTATGTAATACGTTTAGAAAAACTTAATTTGGAACTCAATTGCAGGTAAACGAATAACGTTGATACTGTCACTTTAAGAAACTTTGCTTTAATGAAATAAGGTGATTTTGCTTTAACAATCTTCTGCACAGAGCCATCTTTAATGAGGGGCCAACAGGGCAGCTGCCCTGGGCCCAGTTACTCCCGAGTTGGATCGGCGAGAACCCCGAAGTCATATGGGTAAATGCCGATCAGAGAGAAAATAATAAGGAGGAATCCTAAAACATTACATTAGTGCAGACAGGCTTAGTCTTTACTGTCTTTACTGTTGCCAGGCCAGTTGAATATAAGCACAATGTATATATAATCTTCCCATCACTATGAGGTTAGCTACAAGCTCTCAACAAATATACCGCAATCAAATAAAATTCCGGTAATAACAAGTCTACCAAACATTTCCCCAAGGGCACAGTGGGAACTCATCCACATGAACACATAGGACAACATCTAAGGAACTGATGGCATATATAAACTGAGCTATGCTCTGTGCTCATTATTCTGTAATAAGAAAGAGATTGGGCAAAATAGAATACATGCGAGATTTAAGAGACTCAAACCACTGCTAACGCAGGGAAACATTAGAGAATGTGTCATAGTTGACAAGAAGGAACCACATTGGATGTAGAGAGATAAGTCAAAAGTAGAACTCAAGAAGTAGAGGCTTTTGGAAGACATGGATCCTGTAAAGTGTGGCAAAAAGAAAACACAGCATTTTACAATAAGAACATCATACCAGCCCTAGTGCTTTTGTGATGGTGTGTGGATGCTTTGCTTTCTCAGGCCCTGGACAATATGCCATCACTGATGGAACCATGAATTTTGCTGAGCTGCAAGTGTAAGGTGGCAATAATTTTATTTTATAATCTTGAAAGATATTAAATTAAGGTTATGAAGGAGCCTAGTCAAAGTTTAGACTTAAATTCCATTGAGTTGTTATGGCAGGACCTCACACGAGCAGTTAAAGC
This sequence comes from Pelobates cultripes, assembly GCA_933207985.1. NCBI lineage: Eukaryota > Metazoa > Chordata > Amphibia > Anura > Pelobatidae > Pelobates > Pelobates cultripes. Next base: position 94,131,614 of record OW240916.1, on the reverse strand, counting down.
TAGCAAACTCTCCAGTGTTTCTGAATTACAGCATTCTGCAAAGTCAACTGGGTTAAAATTCCTAGACAGTGATGTGAAAGGCTAATCTCCAATTACTGTACTCACATGGTTGCAGTTGTTGCTGCTAAAGGTGTCAAAGCTGTTATTAATTTAGGGGGACATTTACCTTTGAACATGTGAACAAGTGGTGTTGGAAAAGAATAATTCTTAGATAAATAAAACTATAATTCAAAAATGAATTTTGTGTTTACCTGTACCCTCTTCATTGTATATTATCTTTTATAGGATGATTTGAAACCATTCAGTATGGCACAAATACAAAGACATAAGAAATCAAGAACAAGGTAAATACAAATGTTTTATCAGCAGTTTAACTGAGATCCCATTCTCACTCTAGCCCTACAGTCTGCTGGAAACATTCCTTCCTTGCAAACCAGTGACACACCAACTATTGTATTCACTAATCGTTATTACTTTTCCCATTGTCCATGGGATTTGATTGCTGGTAAAATAGTTTTTCTAATTCTTAAAAATAAATTAAAGCATATACAAGAGCTAATTAGCATGTAATTTTGGTGGTGGTTGAGGGCAGACACACCTGCTTATTCCTCCTGACCCTCTGTGTGTGGTGCAAAAATGGTGCAATACTCCCCCACAGTACCATCAATCAAAGACAGTTTATCATTACCCAGTCAAAAGTATCGTCATAGCATTCCTTATTTCAGTTGACTTTGCAGTTTGTTTAGTGTTCATGGGACACATCCTATTCATAGATCTTTGGACGTTAGCTTTAACTGCACTTCAGTGCTTCACTATTTGTGTCCATCGCAGTTGCAATCAAATCAAATAAACACATTGTTAATGTATTGTGGTTGTAATTGTTTTGCTATAGTTACATAGACTGGAGAAAAGACTTGTGTCTATCAAATTCAGCCAATCTCACATGTGCGTCTGCTGTTGATCGAAATAAAGGGGAAATTTCGACCCTGAAATGGCAGTCATAAATAAATAGTTATCTATGTATGTATGTATATATGCTATAACTTGCACTTCCCCTTTATCAGCTGATTTTGTGGGCATACTGTGAGACCTGTCCAGGCACATTGCTTTCTTAATGCTTATCTCTAGAAACTATACATTGATACCAACAGCACAAAACAAAAATCATATACATACTGTATATGTTACATAGAAACATATAATGTGACGGCAGATAAGAACCATTAGGCCCATCTAGTCTGCTCAATTTTCTAAACACTTTCATTAGTCCCTGGCCTTATCTTATAGTTAGCATAGCCTTATGCCTATCCCACGCATGCTTAAACTCCTTTACTGTGTTAACCTCTACCACTTCAGCTGGAAGGCTATTCCATGCATCCACTACCATCTCAGTAACTCAGTGTTAAGTACAGTTGGGATTATAGAATGTTATTTATTTATATTTGACATTAAGTTCACTCGCACAGTAAAGGCCAGACTTCGGCCTTTGGGCACCCTATATGAAACATAGTTGTGATGTCTGTCCAACATGTTATAGGTGTCTCCCTCAATTCCATCCCATCTTGTGGGCTCTCTTCGTCTTATGCTTGGTTGGGTCTCTCCAGCCCCTGCATGTGTCTATTTTCATCACCCACATTCTTGTATGAAGGCCATTCTCTTCCTTTTTACCTGCCACTGTAAATCTATTATTTGGTTCTTTATAACCCCCTTTGAGTGACTCTGTTGGACCCACACACCCCTTTGTATGATTGCTTTCATTTTCCACCTTTATGTGGCCTCATTCTGTGTTCTTCCATTCCCCCTTACTATGGGGACACCTTTCATACTTGTGTGGATTCCTTACATCATCCTCCAAGTGAGCAATTTACAGTTCCCTCTTGTGTGTCTCCTTCAACCTCCCCACCCCATTTATGTGACACTTAACATTCCTTTCCCTTGCCCCTAGTGTGTCTACTTACACTCCTTCCCTTGTATGACTACTTCCATCCCCTCTGTGTGGTTCCTTACATCCCCCACTTGTTTATGTTTTCACTACGCTGTGTTTTGAGGCTCTAGAGTTGTTCTTCCACAATTAGAATCAAGGCTGAGTCATGTGCTCAACTGGGAACACAGCTGTGGAGCCGGCTGACCAACAGTGTGAATTAAAATGGTAGGAACACAGCGTTCCAACCTCTCAACCTCTCGTCCATTGGCTTTGTTTGAATATGGGCACACATCAGATGCGTGCTAGGGCTGTGCTGCGCCATCAACTCAAGGTGTATCCAATGCAATCGCACAGGTTGCAACCCTCTGAGGCCAGCTCTATTCTGACACACCAAAATCAATCTGAACTTTGTAGCTTCTTCTATCATCACTCGGACCTATTGTTTCTGACCACAAATATGAAGGCTAATTAGCCTGTAGTCATTAGAAGGGTTACGAATGTATGCACCTGCCTCTTCCTCTTGTCCCCCTGGGTGTGGAACACTTCAGCACATCACTGCCCACCATGTGCCCCCTTGTTCCTTCACCACTCTGCCTTATTGTCCTCAACCAGAAAATTAATTTATGCTGTGTATTTCCTTTGGAACCAAGGATAGACCACCATTCCAAAATTAAAATAAAACATTTGTCTCATGTATGCCAGGCTGATAGGATATGTTTTTTTTTTACTATTACTTCTAATGTGCCTAGTGATTATGTATCAATCCTAAGTATACTACAGCCCAAACTGATAAATTCCTGGAATGGAGCATTTATTAATTTAGCTGAATCATTGTAAAAAATTTAGCAAGAGGCAATCGATTATCAACCCTTTGAGTGTTAACATTCCTGTAATTTCACTGAAGCCTTTAATCCTTAATCATACCTGTTAGTTCACAGTTTCTGATGACTGAGAGTATTGACTGGTTGTTCTTTAATCAGTAATAAACTCAAAAGGTTTCAAAAATGCAACAACCACATTTCTGCCATGGACTGCACAGTTTCGACCTTACTTCAACTAGCGTCATGCTGACCATTGTTGGTTTCTGGTCACTGTGCTTTTTGGATCACACCCCGTGTTTTGGTTTAAGAAAAGCTGTGTTTAAACAGCTTCCATTGCTTAGGGTACATTCAGACAGGCATGGTAAAATCTGAAAACATGATGCCTGTCTGAGCTCATTTTCATGTCAAGCTAGGACCTCTGGGATAATTGTGGAAACATGAATTCTTGAGTTTCTGTGCCCAAAGAGGACCTTCCCAAAGTCCAACTTGAGATATGCAAGTGATGCACAGCAATAATTTCTCTATTTGCACTGAGGTGAGTTTTATTGTGTTTTGTCTTGCTGCAGAAACATGACAGTTTAATAACGCTACTGAAACATGAGTGGGGTTTATTACTGTTGACAATCGATTGATATAATATCAATGAATTATTTTGTTTTAACTTTATAACCAATCTGAGTCATATTTTGTGATTTTATATGTATTGAATTAGGCTACAATGAATTTTAAAGAAATATTATATATCTATATATTAGATTGAAAATAGTTTCTTTAATTTCCATTTTAATCATTTACACTAATAGTAATGTAAAAGATCCATTACATAGCGGATACAGTTGACCTTAAATTTAATAAAGGTTGTCAACATTGTATTGGGGTTCACTAATGCAAGCATTATTAAAGGGTTAATGCACGGATATATGTTGAAGTGATGCAATAATACCCACATTTGTTGGACTAATATCTGTGTTGCCTAGTTACCACATCTTTCCTTCATTCTTGCCATGGGAAGACTGGCAATGGGGGGACTGCATTGTCAACCATTAGAATATAGAGTTTGTGAGCTTCAGCCTCACACCATTCATTCATGGATTAAAATAGCAGGAGATGCACTGTGATGTCTCTTAACACAGTAATGTAGGAGTCAGACAGCAGCAGGAATTGTATCAAGTTGTAGGTAAGTGCCTTTACTAGCCAAACACAGGGTGTGTTTTCCAGGCCTGGATTGGGCCAAGAGGATATTTCCCTGTGGGCTGCTGTATAAGGAGCTGACCAAGCAGATGTATGACAGCCTGGCTGTGTTTTCAAGTTAGATAAGATAGTGCTCATGACATTCACAATACACACTGGTTGTCATTGGTGATAATGAAGTTGCAGGAAACAGTCTTTGACATACACAGATCTCTGTGACTGCTATCTCATGCTGTACGGATCATACTGATGGAGGTCACAGAGACATATAATATCACACCTCGCATCTACAGCAGCCACCACCTGTAAAACACATATATGACATGCTCCATGTAATTAGAATCACCCCATAGAAGGCTGTGTGAGTTTTGTCTGCAAAAACTAGATAATTTGTTTGTACATGGCACTCAGGCCAAAAGTCTCCCCTAATTCTTTCTTAAATCCACCCTAGAAATCACACCATACCTGCTTGCAGGTATCTTCATGGACCACTCATCCATGCATGTTTATGACAGTTATAAAATATATAACTCTTCCTGTATCTCACTGCATGTCCTCTAAATATGGGATGAAATCAGTCAAGCAAACCACTAACCAATCAAAAGAAAGGGATACTCAAAGCACAATGACCATTAAAGTATTTTGAAGCAGTCAGGGTGCAAGAACCTTGTATAGGCAGCTATAGTAGTTATGTGTGCTTAGAGTAACCGTTAAACTCCACTACGGGAGCTTATATTTTTACTACAACTACAATACAACTAAATTGTTCATGTTGAATGGAAAACATACTTTTAACTCAGCCAAAATTTGTGCGTAGATATTTATATATACATAAAGTCATATTTATGTAAAAATAAACTGGTTTATTTCTGCATTCTTTCCATTTAAAAATAAATAAATATAGTAACGTAACATTTAAAGGGACACTTTAGGCACCAAGACTATTTCATCTCATTGAAGTGGTCAGAAAAACTTGAATGTTTATATTGCAGGGTTAAGACTACCTCTAGTGGTTGACCACCAGACAGTCACTAGAGATGTTTCCTGCTGTCGTGAAGCAATGCTGGACATTCTCACGCTTTGCATGCTTTCCTATGGTGAAGGCCTAAGGCACGCATGGACCTCGGAGGAGGCTGAGATAGAGCCAGAGCCGAGAGATTTCAGAGCTGGAATAAGGTGAGTGAAAGAAAGTGTTATTTTTGTCAGTGTTGTGGAGGGGTGGGGAGCAAAGCGGAGCGCAGAGGACCATTTTAGTGTTAGGTATAAGCTTTTGTATTCCTAACACTATAGTGTGCCTTTAAGTGAAAATGAAATGTATCACTTTTTGTTGCTGTTTTGTATCAAGCAGGCAATATGATTATTTACGTAAAAGAAGCTGTTATGCGAAGGTAAAATTATGAAAGAGCAATCTCTCTAAAAGGTCTGCTCCAGTATTTAGCCTCCAATATATGGTAAGCCATCTCTGCAAAACATGATCTGAAACAGCTCAGTACTCCAATTGTAGAAAAAAAGCATCTCTCTGCACTATTTATTTTTTTGGCCATTTTATATAATGTAAAAATCAATGAGAGGGAAACGCTACAGACCCAGTCTGCAATGCCACAGTATAAATAAACAATCTGCTAGGATAGGAAATCACTATGTTTACAGCAGTCCTTTATGTTGCTTTGTACATTTACAATATGTAATCATTGTGCCATTACACAATAATAAACATGGAGTGCTTGTTCTCTGATTATAACCTTTATTAAAACGGATTTAAAGATTTGTACTCAAGAGAAAACTACAAATAAAAATTAGCTGCTATAGATCTGGGACTGAAAACATTGTGGATGTACAAACTGGGGCATAACTAGAAACTGCAGGGTTTCCAGGCACAAGAAATGATGAGGGACCCCCTCCTCGCCCCAACTGTTGTGTTTGGAGAGGGGTAGCAAACTTTGATGTGTGTGTGCACTGGGGCTGGCTGAGTGCTGTATGTGTGTGTGACATGCTTAGTGGAAATGTGTGTGGAGTTGGTTAAGTGTGTATGTGTGTTAGGTTTGGCTAATGACATCTGTGTGAGATTGGGCGAATGTGATACGTGTAGGTTTGGCTGGGGGAGAGTGTATGTTAAAAGGCTGTACGTGAAACATCCTCCCATTTTTTTCTAATAATTTAATTCATTTTAATTCAAAATTAATTAATTTTTATTTAAATTATGTAATACAAAAAATACTTGAGAAATATAAATTTCACCCCCTTCTGACTACTTTTTTACAGCAATGCTACCAGTAAATACACTCAGCAACCATTCAGTTTAATAAAATAATGTAGTCTGGGGTATGTCCTAGTCATAAAACTATTTTGCTGTGTACTTACTTCACTCCAGTAGATTATAATTACTAGATTTTACTAGTGTCATGATACAAAGTCATGATTTTATTACTGAACATTATGTTCCCCTCTTCCTTTATTTACTTCAAGAGTATCGAAAGATCTCTTGAAAACAATTGAAAACAGTGGGAAAAAAATAAAGTAGATAACATCACACACATCCTCCAATTACAATAATCCGTCAGTGAAGCTGGGAGGGGCTCGAGCACCAACCCTGCGCCAAGGGACTTAGGTGCTGGGATCAGTTAAGTACAATAAGGGTTTATTAACCATTACACTGCCACTGTGGTGGGGTGGGGGCAGGGAGACATGTAGTGCTAGAAATACAACTTTGTCCAAAAGTGTAATTCAGAAACCAAATAGTCTAAAATTAAATTGATTTAAAATGTACCAATAGTAAACAGCAGAACACGAACCGACAAATGACAGATACGTTTGAAGTTGAAGTCTCAGAAGGTAGGTTCTGAAGACCAGTCAGCTGCCTTCAAAATATCTCCCAAACGGCAAGTGAAGTAAGAAGAAAGGGAAGCCATACAGCAACAAATGGAATGAGGGGAGAACAGAGAAATATCAATGCCTGCCAAAGACATCACCCATTAGACTCAATGGGCCAGATTGGGAGGGGAAATGAGTAAGTGTGGTTTGTGAAAGGAAGAGTACGTGTTTCATAAACCTGTAGACATCGAACAGGTCAAACAAAAAGGTCTTAAGGGGAAAGCAGGGTTAAAGACTGAACGTGAAAAAGTTTTTGTTCTACGACAAATATCAAATAGGACACCTTCTGGCATAAAGAAACAAGCATCTGCATCCAAAGCACGCACATCAGAAACCCATATACAAGAGATCTGGCATAATAGGACAACCAGTTTTGCTGAAAGTCCATGTTATCAGGTCAAGATTCCAAAAATTATAAGATGAGGTTAATGTCCCATGGGCAGGAGTGTCAAGACTAAGAAATCGACACACAAAAATATGGCGCCAGACCGGGTTACAATCAATTCCACTGGCGAGATAGCTGAGTGATATTGGTTAATTTTGCAATAAGTTTTACCTCCATCAAATAGGGTGGTTAGGTAGTGAAGAATTGAACTCAAAGGTGCCAAAATAGGATCCAGATGTCGGTCCAGGCACCAACCATGCCATGCATTCCAAGCAGATCTATAAGAATGTCTTGAAAATTAGAGGGTTCAAATGCCAGTCTCTGAGGTGATGAGTGTTTCAATTGGCTGTCATGCTGGAGAGACAGAGGATGTATTCTGCCGTCCCTAAAATTCTGAATTGAAAGGCAAAAATGCCAAAAAGCTCAAGCCATGTTCATCAGAACTTTGGATTGTGTGCCACCTAGGTGGTTGATGTGTCTGACCGCTGATGTGTTGTCCATCTTCAAGAGGATAGAGCAGTGGGTGTGTGTTGGGAAAAGCCAAAATATCTAGCCAAAGTTCTAGGCAGTCGATATAGAGTTTTTTCTCTTAGTTAAACCATCTGCCACCTAGGGAAAAAGTGCCACAATGTGCACCCCATCCGTATAAACTCATGTCTGACTCTATGATCACGTCCAGAGCTGTTGGAGATGGCACGTCCGTTTCAAGCATTCATATGACAGAGCCAACATTTTAGTTCATTTATGCCTCCAGATCCAGGATGATTATGCCTTTGTAAGAAACATGCAGACATTGAAGAGCCATGTCATGGAGGGGACCAGGGAAGATCACCTGGATGGATCCTACCAGGAGCTCGATCATGCAGGATAGCTGTTTGAGAGAAATTTGACCAACATGGAGTAAACTAAATATTTTCTTTTTGATACCCTTCATGTTAGTTGTTGGTAAATGAAGCATTTGTTGTAAAAGTCTTTAAGGAGACACAGAAATTCGATCTGTTGTGTGGGTGATAGAATTTAATTCTCCCAGCTGATGAGGGACTTAGGTTCCGAAGAATATTTATGGTCCAAGAAAGATGGGTGCAAAGTAGTTGCGGAGATTGTGACATTATTAAAATGTCATTGTGATAAATGATGAGATGAACAACTTGACTTCTTAGGAAGGTGACCACTGGTTTTGTGAGCTTGATCAACCACCATGGGTTTTAGGATAGTCCAAAAGGAAGCCAAGTGAACCACCACTTTCTTCCAATATAAACTGAAGGAAGTGTAGTAGGGAAGAATGAAGGTTAATAGAGCTTACCTTAAGAACATCATTCTTAAGGTGCACACCTTACACCTCTTGAAGACCATGGTCTGCTGCATTGAAGAAAGAAGGCCTGAGCAGGCTTCGAGTCAGGAAAAGAGGGTATTGTCCATATATATCCTCTGTTTGTATAAAAAGAACCTCTTGGGATATGGCTGCACAGAAGGTCTTTGAATAGGAACCCTTCAGCTTGCGTCCTGGGTTCGTTTAATGACAAATTGACTAACCTGGGATCTATTTTAATATTAGCATTGTCTATGAAACAAAAACATTTTTTATCCTGACAGTTCCTCAAAGAATAGTCCACCCTTTCCTTGGGTTTCTACCCCATTATACCCTTTAACTATTTGGAGGTCTGGCATTATTGGTGTCTGGCACATCTTGTCGGGCATGGTAGGGCGAGAACATTTTGAATGCAATTTATTAAATGTCACCTACTACAATGGTTTGTGTTCATGCACAGTTAAGTATTGGGCCACATGTTCAGAGGTTGACCATTCAGCTGAATGGAGGTGGTGAAGATCAAACAGGGGTTCACTCTGTGGATCGAGAACCCTCCCATCCTCATTGTCTATAGGATGTGTAACATCAGCAGTTGACATTTTCTCTCAAGTAGGGACATGTGAAGCAGCAGATAAGTTGCTTCATTGGAATCATTCTCTGATTCTTCAAATGGGTCAAATTGGACTTGTTCAAATACTCTTCAGAGTCGCTGAGTTCAGACTCAGATGGACCAGTGTGGGCTGTTGCCCTCTTCCAGAGTCTAGCCGAGTTTTCTAAGATTTGAACATAATCATTTTTTTGGAAGAATGCTCAGTGTTCATCAGGGATTCAGCTGTCAGGGATCACATAGCAACAGTAGCCTGCAGAAAGGCCTGTGACATAGTAGTAGAAAGGGAACTAGACAACAGTCACATAGATTAGACAAGAGCTTTGGTCATAGCTTGGTCATGGAGGAATACTTTGGAACTCATCTGAGACCAAGAAACCAACTTCGTCCCCCGAGGCTGAAGAAGTCTGTAAGTCTGAAGTAGTCTGTGAAATCTCTTGACAGTCAGAAGGGAGAGCCATGTCCTCTGCAGACTACATCAGGAATATAGTAATCAGAGAAGTACTAATAAAATCCAGCAGGGGTATTAACAGCACAGGTTTGTAAGTGCCACAAATGTATGTAAGCAGGGCAACCCAAGGGAGTGATATATCTTCCCAAGCTAAGGAGAAGTCCAAGGGTTAAGTAACTCTAAGACTCCAAGTATAGCCCTAATGTGGAAAGGAAACGCAGAAGTATCCTAGGTGATGGAAAAGCAATAGACAGGGAAACACTCATAGGGAAAACTGTGGAGCAACGAGCTGTGCGAATGTCAGCCAGTGTCAGGGGAGAGATGGCAACCAAGCCAGAAGCACAAGGGGAGGTACAGGGGGCAGTCCCCATGCAAAAAGCATGAAAACTGGCAAAAAAATGTCTGCTCCGACTGTATTCGGATCCAAAATATGGCCACCAAAAAGATGGCTGACGCAAGACTGCCCAAATCAGAGTTGAGAGAAAGAGAGCAAGAAGTGCAAAAAAGAGTGGGGCGGGTCAGGTGAGAGCCTAATATCAGAGCAGAAGGTCAAATACCATAGGCCAGTAAGGAAACAATGAAACAGCAATGGTAATGCAAAGACAATAATATCAGATAATGTGTAACTAATGTAAATAATGCTTTGTAGAGACCTCAGGGTCCCAACAAAGGGAGACGCTGAAAAATCCACAAGGCACAATGAAAACAAATATCAAGGTCCCAGTGAGACCAAGATCATAATACTTAACTGAGGGATGTTGATGGATAGTTCATGCCTTTTATAGAATTGTGTCTTATCTGATTAGATGGTGTGTTACTATGTGTGCTGCTATATGATATTATCTACTTAGTTTTTTCCACCGTTTTCAATTGTTGCTGCTAAGAGAAATAAAGGCAGAGTGTAGCATAATAATGAGCCTCTGTGTCTTTAATAAAAAAAACAAAGCTCCAGGGCCTGACGGTATTCATCCATGAGTACTTAAGGAACTAAGTGTAGAAATAAGTGAACCTCTGTTTTTAATCTTTCAAGATTCTTTTCTTTCAGGAAGTGTTCCGGAGGATTGGAGGAAGGCAGATTTGGTTCCTATATTCAAAAAGGGTTCAAAATCCTTGCCTGGAAATGATAGACCTGTGAGCTTATCTTCTGTGGCTGGGAAAATATTTGAAAGGTTATTAAGGGATAATATCCAAGAATTCCTTGAGAAGAATATGGTTATCAGCAAAAATCAGCATGGTTTTATGAAGCACATGTCAAACTAACATGATTGCGTTCTACGAAGAAGTAAGTAGAAGTATAGATCAGGGTGTTGCAGTGGATGTGATCTATTTGGATTTTGCCAAGGCATTTGATACAGTTCCACACAATAGATTAGTGTTCAAACTCAAGGAAATCGGAAATCGGTCTAGATGAAAATGCTTGTTCTTGGGTAGAACATTGGCTTAAAAATAGAGTACAAAGAGTTGTCATTAATGGTAAATTTTCAAGCTGGACGGAGGTGGCAAGTGATGTCCCTCAGGGTTCTGTTCTATTTAACATGTTTATAAATGATCTTGGAAAAAGCATTGAAAGTCATGTTTCAGTGTTTGCAAATGACACAAAACTCTGTCAAGTAATACATTGTGAGCAAGATATTACTTTTCTGCAGAGGGATTTAGACTGGGAGACTGGCCACTCAAATGGCAGATGAAATTTAATGTTGAAAAATGCAAAGTTATGCACTTCGGTGTAATGAATGCACAAGCAATGGAAACCCTTAATGGAAGCGAATTAGGGATAACAACACAAGAAAAGGACTTGGGAATTGTTATAGACAACAAACTATGCAACAATGTGCAATGTCAATCAGCAGTGGCTAAGGCCAGTAAGGTATTGTCAGGCATGAAAAAGGGCATTCATTCCCGAGATGAGAATATCATTTTGCCTCTTTAGAAATCACTGGTAAGACCACATATTGAATATGTTGTGCAATTTTGGGATCTAGAAAAAGTGCAGAGGCTTACTACAAAATTAATAAAAGTAATGGAACATATGAGCTATGAAGAAAGGTTAATAAATTTAAACCTCTTTAGTTTAGAAAAATATCACCTGAGAGGGGATATGATAACATTATACAAATATATTCGGGGCCAACACAAACCATTGTGTGGAAATCTATTCACAAACCGGACTTTACATAGGACACAAAGTCAAGCATTTAGACTGGAAGAAAGAAAATTTCGTCTAAGGCAAAGGAAAGGTTTTTTAATTTAAGAACAATAAGGATGTTGAATTATCTGCCTGAAAAAGTGATTTTATCAGAGTCCATACAGATGTTTAAACAGCAACTAGATGCATACTTGCAAAAACAGAATATTCAAGGATATAATTTTTCAGCTGCTTGATCCAAGGATAAATCTGGGGTCAAGAATGATTTTTTTCCTAGTTTGTTGCAAAATTGGAAGTGCTTCAAACTGTTTTTTTTTTTTTGCCTTCTTTTGGATCAACAGCAAAAAACAAATGTGAGGAAGGCTGAACTTGATGGACGCAAGTCTCTTTTCAGCTATGTAATTATGTAACTATGTAAATCTGCTGCACTGCTATCTGTATATTTTTTGCCATGGTGCAATGAAATACGGTACTCACTTTGACTCCTGAACCTCCATAATGTCTGCCAAAGGCCTGGGCAACAAATTATGGCTTTACAATATATTGCCTTGGAACTCAGTCACTCACCAAACTGACCAGCAAGTATCTCCTTCCCATATAGGCATTGAGCTTAACACAACTACTCCACCAGGTGCTCACTAAACAGGTTATATGGCTGATATTAAAGTGACTCTGTCATCACAATATTATATGTAATTGTGACGAAAGTAACATTGTCATTGGCTTTTGGAGGGGCCTGTTTGCCAGCCTCCTACCCTGTGACTATGGCCCCTGTGTCAAAGCCAGGTTAGAAACATTGTGTGTGCCTTTTTAAAACTTGTATGGCCACACTTCAAACTTTCGAAGTGGCACTTCGAACTCCCAAACACCCGAAGCTATTCGAAATGCCATTCGAACACGTGTCAGCGGCCATCTTGTTTAGTCGAACGCATCCAGTGGCACAAACACCACTAAACTTTTACCTTCCATGGAGGTTCGGCTATTCGAACGGGAGTCGAAAGGCGTTCGGTAAGAAGATGCCCCAGAATAAGAGACATACACTGACTATATTCACGAACGGCTATGTTCAGTATTTCGAACTGTACTTCGAATCCCTGAAGTGGAACGGCCGCACAGCCTGATTCTCTGGAACTGTTTTAGGCATGGAGCCATGCGTGTGTGCGGTCGCTCGGTCAAAAATATGACTTCCATAGAATTTCTGAACCCCTGAACTGATCTGGGTGATTTTTGGATATGTTGGTCACCCAGATCAGGGGATGTGACCTATGTGGGGATTTTATGTGTTTTTGGGGTGCTTTAGGGACTTTGTAAATTATGTGTGTTTTCTGCCTGGAGATAATTGTGTTAATACAGTATCTGATCCAATTATCTCCCAGGCAGAGGGGAGGGATTGTATGCTACGTGTGGGAGTGTCATGCATTTTAACTCTGTTGTTATTGCTTTACAAGTTTGTGTCCCTGTCCCCAACAAGGTCCATGTGGCTGTCACCCTTGCATGGGGACTTGCATAAAAGGCCAGCTGTGGCTTCCATTAAACAGAATGCTTTAACCCTTCATGAAGTCTTGGCTCATGTTTGGGGGATTGGAGAACTACATACACTCTGGAGATTGCTATATCACAATACTCCCCTGAGTATAATCACTAGCTCTTCTAAGAGCTGGTCCTGCTATGCACTCTGGACTAGGAGAGGTCTACCCACTGGAAACTGGATCTTGGTCTTGGGTCTAGGGTGGGTGGAGGACGGCGAGACCCCAACCAAGCTTCTTGGGGTTTACGGTTATTATGGTGTTCCAGTGCAGTGCTTATAGTACTCATAAGTACTAGGAAGCAGCGATTGACGGAGGTACCCAGTCAGGGTGCCAGGCGGTCCGTCACAGCAATTATTTTATAAATATGTAATATGTATGATATACTCATATTGACTGCATTGGAATTGTATTCTTGTGTTTATAATATGTATGAAAACATGTATGTATGTATTGCATGATGTTCTTTTAAGCAGTAAATATTGCATTTAGCCTACTTACCTCCCATTTTAAGTTTAATATTGAGCCCACCAATATCATACCCCCCAACATCGGCTTCCTGTGAAGCTGAATGTTGGTGGGTGGAGTAAAAGGTGGAAGACTAGTGGTGAGAAACACGTCACTTGTGCAGCCCAAATGGGGCAGACCCTCCTGGAGAGGTTGGGAGTCCATCTGAAGAACTGGAAAGCCAGACAGATGTGGCCCACCAAGGGTAGACTATGCAAGCATCACTGTTTCAGCACTTTCTGCATCGTCCAGGAGCCCTGAGCATAGCATGAGTGCCTCTAATGATGCGCTTGTGCTACGATTTCTAGAGGAGGTTTACTGGTATGCCTAAAAGAAAGACACCAGGGATCAAAGACAGGACTCTAAAATATTGCATGTCCCGCAAACATCAGGACAGTTTGGAGGCCTGCAGAACTAGGGTACTTTGATGCATGGTCATATGGTGTAACTACATAAAAACTACATATATTTGCTAAGAAAGTGATTTTAAACTGTTTTGTACATTTTAACACTGTATGTTTATGTGGACTGTGTCCTTAATGCGTATGTTGCATACATTTGGTCTTTACAGCATCAGTATTATTATGAAATGTATGTGCTGAATGTGAACAATTCACCCCTTTCTAAGTTCATGAACAGTCAGGATACAAGTACATTGTTCTTATCAACAGTCCAAATCTTTACTGTTGTATTTTCTGTTTGTAATACTTCTTAAGCAACATACAATTTACTGGGCAATGGATATGGTCCTCTGACAGATTTTATAGCATATGAGTAATTTAATAGGCATTTACACATAAACCTTTAACTTTTTATGCTTTAATATATTGAACAAGAGCCCCCTGTTTTGGTTGAGCTATTTCCAGGCCATGTGGTGACCAACAATGTCTTGGAGCCAATAAGTGGAAATAGTAAGACCACTAGCCTTCTCACTTTGAGCATTGCACATGCAGGGAAAACTCCTTGTAGTCAGAAAAGGTATATCTACATGAGCACCAAAACAATGCTTATATATTGCTTAACCAGCATGGCAATCTCCATGGCAACCAACAGTCCATCTAGTTGGCGTGTGGTGGGACATTTATTTTTTTGTTTAAAATGCATTGCTTAGAGAATGTGAGTTGGTTTAAATTGGTTGAAACAACAAAAAGACTGCTTACCTGTTTTAACATCGGCTGATATTAGTATTATCTGACTTTGTACGTGAACTCTGAAAAACTCTGGCAAGAGTAAATTGTATCTTTGAAACTGATGACTCAAACTACAGACCCCTATCTATATTCCACAGAATGTTCTGATTTATTGTATCTCACCTATAAGGGCAATCTGGAACCGAAATGTTGGCAAGTTCTCTCTACACGAGACATACAGCAACCTAGAAACATACATAGAATGTGATGGCAGATAATTCAATATTCCATGCGTCCACTACCCTTTCTGTAAAGTAATACTTCCTGAAATTATTTTTAAACCTTTGCCCCTCTAATTTAAGACTATGTCCTCTTGATCATTTGGGCCTCCTTTGGGCCTCGTCAGCTGTAGCTGATAGGTACAGCCCCCTCTAGTCATAGTGAACATGTCTGGACTACCCTTTTAACTTGGAAAGAGACAAGTTAATGTATCTAGCTTCATAACCTTAAAAACACCTTAACCTAACTCCCTAAGCTTAGAGCTCCTAAAACTAATATTTCTAATCCTGAATCTTTAATGTTAATTCTTCTAAACCTAATTCTCCTAAATCAAACACTGATTCATGATGCTTGAGAATAGTATTATCTAGAATTCCACGGCCTATTTATTGTGCCCAGTCCCGTCCTGGAGTACAGGATCAATATATCCAAATGCTGGAAAACCTAAATTAATGTAAATTAATGCCTCAGTTTGTCGGTTTTCAGTTTGTTCATTTTATTTCCCAAAAGTGGCGTTTTAACAGACTTTATTGCTGGACTGATATCCTGCTTGTAAAAGCCTAGCAGCCAACCAGGCAAATTATTTGAAGTATAAATTCCAAATTGCATGTGGTATAATGACATTACTTTTTTGGCCACTTCTTTGCACCATTATCTACCACAATATGTGGGGATATTGTTTATTCTGTGTTTTTCACACAGAGAACTGTATTTTCTGTTTTTGTTCTTCTTTCCCCACAATGTGTGAAAGGTGGCAATTATAGATGAATTGCACAATCTGGCCACACAGGGTTAGCTCTTTTCAAATACTGCTCACATGCTGCATTGAACAACTTAAAGTTCTAGGAAATAGTATTGCCGGTTATCAGAACAATATGAATACTAAACAATTGTTATTTTTACTGGATGTCACCCTGCTGTGCCTTACAAAGGACTCCTGCATAGAAAAGTACAAAGGATTTTTCCCTTTAGCCCTGAAACCTGGAGTTCACAATCTCACCACATTGCATTGGATGATTCTGATTGCCCGCCTGCTGCCTTTAGACTATGGCCCCATGTTGAAACGCTAGATTTTTCCCTGCAAAGACACGAAAGCCGGGTCATTCGGTGCTTGCCCTGTTTGAGCAGTGATACCCCAGATAGCTATGCCATGGAGCCCATTCGTATAATGAAAGGCTATGGGAAAGACTTTGGCTCCATGGCAATTGAACTGTATGTGTGTGCTCTGAGCGACATTCAGTAATAATGTGCGCTCAGATCTGAGCTATCTGGGGATATGTTGAATGTACCTGTTTTATGCAATGGCTGCACAGTTATATATTTTTATGTATTTTATTGTCTTTTGCTGCCATGTGTTCAATGGAGTTTTGCCTCTGTCCTTGGAGATAACTGGATTACTTCCCAATTATCTCCAGGATAGAAGACTCTGTGGAACTGGTTTTGGGCAGAAAAGCCATGCTTCATTTGGTCACAAAGGACTACAATCTATCTTTTGAACCAATGGACCAATTTGGATGATTTTGACATATGTTTGTATTTGGAGTATGCTGATTCTGGAAATGTGATACATACTTTTAAAGTTATGAATAATGTGGAAAAACTGTATTTCTCTGCCTGTGATAATTACATTACCCATTGTGTAAGGTAATTGTATCACAGGCAGAGGGGAGGATTTTGTGTGGGAGTGTCTGAGTGTATTGTACGTGTTTATTGGTTGTTCTCCAAAACCCTGTGGGTGGTACTAATGTGTAAGAATGTGTATATAAGAACAATAAATCCACAGATCTGTCTGTTCCTGCTTGACCCTCAAAACAGAGCCTTGTCTCGTTCTTGGGGGGATTTATTGTATGCTGTTCCAGTTTGACTGCTAGGAGTGTAAACCTATTCGGATGGTTTTTCCTATTCGGCTGTTTATAGCATTCGTATGGTTCCAGTTTGGCTGTTTACAACATTCATATGCTTCTCCGGTTCGGTGGATTGGTGTCTACAGTAGATGTGCCTTGGTCTCTGGAAGGGGAAGATCTACTAAACGGTGGTTTAACCCCTTTATGCCTGGGGGTGCCGTTACACATTAAGTTAAAAAAAATGCAGGAATATGTGTAGTTTTCATTTACTTTTAAATGTAAAGTACTAGCAGTGTGTATGCGGTTATTAACAGATGTACGTTTTTGTTTTCTAATTTAAATACTTTTTCTTTATACACACATTTATAGTTGCTATTGTATCAATTTTAGTATGATGGCTGAGTCTGATAAAATTATATGATTAAATACCAGGGCCACTCTCCAGACTATTGTATTAAGTGACGTCAGGCTATTGTGTGATCTCTTCTGGTTACTGAGTGATGCCTTTCAAGCGCTACTGCATGATGCCTTTAATGTGTTCTTTCTTTAGGATACTGTGTGATGTCTCTCTAGTCTAGTGTTTCAAGGCTCTAAAGGTGATTGTGTGATGCCTCTCTAGGTGACTGTGTGAAGTCTCTACAGGAGACTGACTGATACCTCTCCAGGTGACTGTGTTAAGTCTCTATGAGTGATTATGTAATGCCTCTTCCGGTTGACTGTGTGATGCCTCCCAAGGTAACTGTGTGAATTCTCTCCAAATGACTGTGATTTCGTCACAGGTGACGACTGTGTGATGCCTCTCATGGTAACTATGTAATGCCTCTACAGCAAGCATGTCAAACTTGCGGCCTGTGGGCTGCATGCGGCCCACAAGGACCATATTTGTGGCCCGGCGAGCCGTGAGAACATGCTGGTGTTATAGCAGAGTAGGCACCTGCATTCCCCACATTGCAGGTGCCTACTCTGCTAAACCTTACCTGGCTGGTAAGGGCCAATGAGGGAGCTCAGCGTTCCTGCTCCTCATTGCTCCGTTACGCCCGACGTCTGTAGTGAAGCCGACGTCATATTCCGGCGCCCAGCATCACTAAACCGCACAAGGGAGCAGTGAGGAGCAGATAGAAGGACCCCATGGAGATGCCCCATATTGGCTCCAAAAGGAAGGGAGCAATAAAGTATAGTATGTGTTTGTAAGTGTGTGTGTGTCTGTCAGTGAGTGTGTGTCTGTGAGTGTGTCTGTGTCTGTCAGTGAGTGTCTGTCTGTGTGTCTGTGAGTGTGTGTCTGTGTCAGTGAGTGTTTGTGTCTGTCAGTGAGTGTGTATGTCTGTTAGTGTTGCATTGGATGCGACTGGACAGTGGAGTACCTTGAGGTGCATGGAGGCACGCAACATTCTGACGTGACATCAACATGTTCTACCTTCACAGGGTTTGAAGAAGTAGCGGGAGGATCAGATTTGGCACAGGGTGCGGACAGTGCCATTTGGGGTATACCAGAGGCCGACTCCGGAGTCGCATACTGGCAGCGGCAATGTGAGTGGAGTCTGCTTGTTGGCTAGAGGGGGTGCTGGGATTTAGTAGAGGGGGAGGATTGGGATTTAGTATATGGGGGACTGGGATTTAGTAAATGGGGAGGACTGGGATTTAGTATATGGGGGGACTGGGATTTAGTAGAGGGAGGGACTGGGATTTAGTATATGGGGATTGGGATTTAGTAGAGGGGGGAGGACTGGGATTATATGGGGGGACTGGGATTTAGTAGAGGGGGGACTGGGATTTAGTAGAGGTGGGGGACTGGGATTTAGTATAGGGGGTGCTGTGGTTTAGTAGAGGGGGATGCTGTTTTTTTTTTTTAATACTGTAATTTTCAAAATATACCTACGTTTCTATGAAAATTGAAGGTTGTTTTTTTTTGCGGCCCACATAAACTTAAACCTTGTTTATGTGGCCCGTGCTAGACTTTGAGTTTGACATGCTTGCGCTACAGGTTTCTGTGGGATATTTATTTAGGGGACTGTGTGATATATCGTTAGTCTAGTGTTTGAAGTTTCTAAAGGTGATTGTATGATGCCTCTCCAGATGACTGTGATTTCTATCCAGGTGACTGTGTGATGCCTCTTCAGGTGACTGTGTGATGTCTCTACAAGTCAATGTGTAATGCATCTACAGATGACTGTGTGATGCCTCCTAAGTTAACTGTGCAAAGACTCTCCAGGTGATTGTGCTTTCTCCACCGGTGACTGTGTGATCTCTCTCCATGTGATAATTTCAAAACAAAACTGGAACGTTGCATATATTACGTTATGGCCTAATACAGAGAACTCTCAAATATTGAAGCTATGGCTAGTCAACCACGAAGACTGGTACACAATACATATTTGCACATACATATAATCATGGCATATGTGGTGAGTTAGAGCTACAAACAGTTAAATATTGTATAGTTATTGTTTGCAGTCATATACTCCTGCTAAAAATATATGAAAACGTCACAAGTTTATCAGGTAGGGCTCAGCAAATGGCCCATACACTTTCCTTCCCCCATGGTTGTGGGATGGATGTTATTAATATAGCTATTAGATATGAAGGCCTCTGGGAAAAAAAGAAAAAGAAATGGAGTATGGACTATGTTCTTTTACAATAAAAATATGTTTATGACATGGTGTTTATATATTTAAACCTCCAACATTTCTAATAATAATATATAATAACTTGAATACTTTTATGAAAGAATTTATAACAAACCTCCAATCACTGTAATTCCTGCACCCTGAAGACAAGCAAAACCTGGAATACAATACAAATACCATTATGAAAATTATGAGGATTCAATTCTCAAATAAAAGAGAAATATGCATTTCTGTCTCTAAAGGCACTGCAGGGGTTTCAGTCTATTTGGCTTGTTGACTCCATCGAGTTGGTGTAGTTAATAGAGTCATTTCTATTGTGCCATTAGACCTTAATTGAAGGTAAGAGTTTAAATTCCTCTGAATTCTAGAAATGGAATCATACTTTAGCTGCATTAGATCATCTTCTTAACCTTTATTGAAGTAATGGTGTAATCCCTATTAATTTTTGCTTTTCTGTAACTCCCCATCACAGCATACATGGTTATTTACTGAAGTTAGAATTCAAATAGATTTTTTTAAATTTGGGACTAGAGTAGCCAAACTGAAAACGTAGCTGACTTTTTTAAATTTGGCTATTTTGATCTTAAATGTTGAATTCACTTTGGATTCTCACCTTAGTGAATAACCCTGTTAGCATTGACCTGTAATCTGGCCATTTTATTTTTCATCTCTTCTCTGTAAAATGCTGAAACCAGATCCAGCCTGGGAAACAATTATATCTTCTGGAAAAAAATAAAATAAATTGCAATTTGCAAATACTGTTAAAATAAATATGCTTTTCAAAATGCTACCAGGATGACCATACATGTCTTTGGATGCCAGAGGTATCCTAAAGACATTATAAAATACTTAATGGAATTTAATTAGGATTAATTTGTTGCATTTTTCTCATATGGAAGGACTGGACAATGCTTCTCTATGACAAGACTCACTACTATAGAACTAAAGTTGTCTTGTACATGTGCACATGTAATGCACATGTAGAGTGGTCATTTATTGTGGCCAGCCTAAGGCACACCTGTGCAATAATTATGCTGTCTAATCAGCATCTTGATATGCCACACATGTGAGATGGATGGATTATCACGGCAAAGGAGAAGTGCTCACTAACACAGATTTAGACAGATTTGTGGACATGTTTGAGAGAAATAGGCGTTTTGTGTACATAGAAAAAGTCTTACATCTTTGAGTTTAGCTCATGAAAAATGGGGGCAAAAACAAAAGTGTTGAGTTTATAATTTTGTTCAGTGTATTTGGTAATATGACTCTATTTATTTCAAGCATATTACCTCTATACACACTGCATTTTAAGTAACAAAATTACTTAATTTTGTAAGTTTTTGCTCTGTATTTCCTTCAAAAACTTTTTTAAAAAATTGGAAAAATAAAGGAAAATAAAGCTTATTTTCCTTTATTTTTCCAAATTTTTAAAAAAGTTTTTGAAGGAAATACAGAGCAAAAACTTACAAAATCCCAGGGTAGAGATGTAACATTTCCAGAAATGTTAAAGCCATGAAAAAACCTTGGCTTTAAAGGGACACTATAGTCACAACGTTCGCCGTTGGAGACTAACAGTGTCTTCATGGAAATAATGCATTCTCATTGAGTGAACTCTAATTCTGTCCATGTGGGCTGATCTGAGATGTGTGGAGGAGCTGGAGTCCCAAAAGATGCTGGTCTGTGATCTGTGGGGGAGGAGCAGGTGCGCTCTAGGGTATTACTAATTTAATTATAAAAGTGCTGATTTCGTATAGAAACTTTTATAAACTGGGGTTAAACTAGCATACTCCCCACGATAAAGACCATCAGCTTCCATTTAATCCAGGCCCATGTTAGCATTAAGGAAGGCACTCTAACAGCCTTTGATATGTGTCTGCATTTTGGCGTGTTTTGCTCCATCCTTACTAAAAAATACTATGCCAAGATACTTTTTAACATAGTTGTGATAGGTAATCCCCCTGTTCATTAAAATACATATTTTCTGCTCAATCATTAAATGAGTCAATGTATGTACATGCCTCTGGCTACTTAAACACCAGACTCTGTCGTCCTACTACAGTGTATATAGTGTATTAATTAATTAAAATACAAAGAAGGGACTGGACAAGTAGTGCATCCTTTATGTACAGCACAGCGTAGTCATGTCAATAACATTACACTGGAAGCCCACAAATCGGTCTATAGGATGGAGCATATGTTCAGTGCTATAGCTAGGTACCACAACAACATGCTTAGTAAACAAAATTATACGTGAGTTTTTAGCATAGATAACTCATGTTTTGGTTCCAACAACTCTTTAACTCACCTCATAGTCAAGTTGAAATTTTGCCTTATGGGATAGGTTTATCATATGTTGTGTTGGCAGCGACAGCTACGTATAGTGTATAAAAAGAGCGCAACCATTATTTAGTGATAGCAGCATGAACCACTGTGTGCAAAACAGCCAGGGGGTTGGTGGGTTAGTGCAGATTTATTGTCAATGGAGAGAAAGGAGCCAGAGGCTGCCAAAGGTCGGTCTGAAAGGTAAAACTAGTCAGAAAGGTCGAAAGGAAGAGAAGCAGAAAAAGAGACACAGCAGTGAAAAGCAAGTTTATTTCCTATAGTAATACGATACAGAGGAAATAGAGAAGTCACAATTACAGCATTGAGTGCTGCTGGCAGTGTCACTGTTTGTTTTGTTTTACATGTAAATTTAACAAAAGTATATTTCATTTTACAAAAGACATCAGGTATTCCAGCAAATCAGCATCTAAAAACAATTGGTTAGGCAGACATAGGAATTTCACTTTACTGGATTACATGTAGTCACACAGCATGTACATGTTAAAGATCACATTTCCCACCCATAATCTACATTCACTACAAAGCTTTGATACACACAACATTATCTTTGGCCTCTTAGACGGGAGAAGGTTTTTTGTTTGTTTGTTTCAAATGTAATGGGAGTCCAAATAAATCTTACATTTATGTGTCATATATTATGTGAAATGCAATTTTATAATAGTGATTTTAAATATATACTAATATTTGAATAGTTTTTTGGGATGTTTCAAGCAAAGGAAATACGTGATTAAATACACGATACAAGGACTGTTTTGCAGTTTTGGTTAATTCGGTACTCTACGAGCAGTTCTGTTTAACATTTGTTTTTCTTTTTTCATGAAAGAGTGAAATGCGTTGTTCTGATTCGTTAAGTGTTTTATCAAAATAATACATTTGAATTATTTCAATTGACAATTTAGTACAGAATGCCTAAATGTCTATGTAGCTTACATTTTGCAATCGGATGTTTATATATTAGGCCTAAATGGTTGGAATGGAAAAATTCCCCAAGTAAGATATATTTTTAGTTCAGTTACTCTTGCATACAAATTTAATTTCACGTTCACAGTTCACACTTTAGTGAGTTGCCCTGTGTGACTAATGTCTAAGTAAACCCATTAGTATTCTAAATATATGTCTAACCTGCTTTGTGATGTGGGTCAATGGACATTATTACGGTGTTATAATTGTTGGATATCTCAAACACAGTTCAGGTTTGTCAATGTTACCTCACTGGCATCTAAAGAGACATAATTCTAGGGAGGGCTATAAAACTTCTTATTATTTTGTCTACTTCCCCTGTTGGCCTTACAAGTAAACATAAAAATATAGTGTATTGCAAGGAACAATTCTATAGACCTCTAGGCTCTTGCCAATAAGAACCATCATGCAACATCTCATTCCACACTGGAATGTATGCTTATACTTGACCTAGATTATATTATAGCTACAACTAAAACTTCTCCCTTAGAATCACATACCTCTTTCTCGTTCTTTAAAGTCTGGCTAACTTAGGTGACTTCAAGTGTTGTTCCTTCTGACTTTCATGTGTCTCTAAATGTCTTTTATTGCACAAGCCATGTGAATAAGTCTTTTTTCTGTGTCTGTGGAACGTAGACAATGTCTGGAGGAGGTACACAGTAGCAGGTTTTGCTTCATAAATCAGAAGTTTCAAACTTCATTGTTTACATAATTTTGATATATCTACCCAGGTTTGACTTGCTATAGCTCTGAACTGCAAGAGGAACTCAAGGAGCAGAATTTACTACCTTTTGAAAATGGACAATTGGCTTTTTAGCGATGCATTCCACCTGCTAATGAATCCCTAAGCTACAATCATATCCTTATTACAAGGTCATTGGTGCAAAATCTAATGATATCTGTCAGGTCTGTCTTAATTCCTTTTCAGGAATTTCAAGTGTTCTCCAATGGGCCATACCTACATCTAGTTGTAGTAGGTATGCATAAATATGAGTAGATTTACTTAGTGCCTTTCCAGTAAATTCAATGAGAATAACTGAAGGATTTTTACTGAATTCAAAGTTGCAACCATGAGTTAGTTTAGTTTAGCCACCTAGAAGGATTGCATGGAATCTATGCAGTACCTTTCCTGCTCTATACTAAGGTAAATTGTCAAGTATATATGCGAAAATTGAATGTAGAAATATTTATGCTACTAAATCCTTTGGAAATTATGTCTCCATAATTCTGATTCGTTTTGCATGTTTTCCATGAATTGTTACAGTCTTATTGATTGCAATTCCAAAAATGAAGAGTGTTATATAACTGTAACTAAATGCAATCCAAAATTGCGAAGAATTGGACAGATAAACAAAATGTTCATTATTCGTCATGTGTTTTTAAGTGCAAAAGGCTTTATTAGGTAGCAGCACAGAAGCAAAGTGTAGTTGCATAGACCGTTACTTGCATTCTCTAATATGACTTTGCTATAAAGTAACAAGGCAAGGCAGTGAATGCAGAATATAGAGATTTTTATTTATGCATTGCATTCAAATTAAAAAAAAATGCTGCAAAGGCACATGCAATATGTACGCAATAGGAATCTCCTGAATCCATAATTTTAAATGTATCGGGTGTGATGGCCAGAATGGCATGGAGGGGAAGCAAGTGGCAATCTATTCTTAGAGAGGCACAACCTAAAAAGCAAAAACATGTTTGACCCCAATGCCCCCTCAAAATCAATGTGTGCATTAGCATTTTTTGTGGATCGGCAATATGTACTGATCACCAAAAAAAAACATCCAAAACTCTGCACCTGGGCCGTGAATCACATGGTGGTAGAACTGAAACCTAATTTGTAAAAAAACAAGTAGCCAGTCTGATGTCAACCTCCTGATTTGGTAAAAGCACAGTAAATACATGCAAATTTTAAATATATTCCAAAACACCGCATAGAGGGAGAGTGTTAAAAAAAAAAAGTAGAGTGTATAAGGCACGATAGATGTTGTATGTTATATGCAAGGAATGATACTAATCTTATTGTCCCATGCATGCGTACGCCACTTATTCATATAAATATGATAGTATTGTGAACACTGAACTCCGTAAAACTCTCAAAGAGTTAAACCACTTCTTTTCACCACACATGCATCTGACCATTCCATCAACTGGCTGTTAAACCACATAGTTTGCCAGGGGCACAGACCATGTCTGTGTTTGTTTGACTATTTTAATTTATAGGTTTTGTCACACTATATTTAAAAAATGATTTTGGCTTTTACACCAACATCTTAGAACCTGAAGGAAATATTTCAAGATAAGGAATACGCTATTATCTTGAATACTTTATACATCCTGATAACAATATAACAATAAACAAGATTAAAAGTATATAAATTTATATAATTTTATGTTATCCACTTCAACAATATATACATAAAGTTATTATTGTTTATAATTTCAGATATTTAATGAAAACAGAAGTAAAACTAAATATGTTCTAAACCTGATCATTAGATTTAATAATGAGTGAGAGGTATCATTCACTCACATCAAATCCACTCTAAGCAATATTCTCAAGTTTTCCAAGCAGCTTTGAGAGGCCTCACTCACTTACATCAAATCCAATCCAAACTAATTCCTTTATTTTCCTCGGCAATCTCTAGCTAGCACTGAGGTACTGAAAGCAACTTTGAAGACAGTAAAGAATCATTATTTTGCCTTTTGTTCACTCTGTTTGTGACTACATATCTTTTTTTTTTTTTTGGTCTTTCTTCCATTGTTCCATTTTTCGTTTACTGCTACTTTTTCAATGCAATATTCTGTACATGCTGTTTTTATTGTATTCTGTACATGCAGTCAACACATGGTACATGGGACACAAAGTCTATTGGCCAAACTCTGCATGCTTGTTTCTAATCCCCACCTTTGTTCTTATCTTGCCTCCCCTTCTTCCCCCAGCAGTACATACCTTTAGCTAAATGTGATCTACTCATTCTATCCCATCTAGAGGCCTCACTTACATCACATGCACTCCAAGTGATATCTCTTATTCTCACTAAAAACTTCCCACCCTGGTTTCTGCTTACTTTATAGCATGCCTCTCCAGGTTTTTGGCATCTTCTTCGAATACCTTCTCAATCACATCACATCTAAGCAGTCTGTGCAAATGCTCTAAGGCTACCTTACATAATCGTCAAATATCCCCCAACTCTCTCTGGTTCCAAGTTCCCTTCATAACCTTTAGATAGCAAGTTCTATCTAGCATAGTACTGTGTATAAATAGGCTCTGAATGCTAGATCTATTCTCGCGGCCAGGTTTCCCTTTTTTATTGGTTTGTCAATACTGAACCGTCTATTTTTCCAGAGTGCACAGCACTGCAGATTACGTTAGTGCTTTATAAGTACCAGTAATAATAATACTTTTCCTCTTACATTATTCTCTTTTAAAGTATGTTTCAATATTAAATTAGTGTTTAATTATATTGCACTTACATTATAATTGACAATGCTGCACCTTATATTAAGGTGCTAATCACACAGTATATCTATCTATTACTTATTAAGATTATATAATTGATATCTTCCAATTAAGAGGAGTGACTTACTGTGAGCTATTTATCATTGTAATCTAAAACTACGCCTTCATCCACCAGAAATGCTTTAACTTTATTAAGAAGTAGATATGTAACAAGCCTTAATAATGTCACTGAATAGGTGAGTGTACTGCTTGACACACTCTTTCCAGGC
The DNA here is from genome assembly GCA_933207985.1 of Pelobates cultripes. NCBI lineage: Eukaryota > Metazoa > Chordata > Amphibia > Anura > Pelobatidae > Pelobates > Pelobates cultripes. Next base: position 94,104,967 of record OW240916.1, on the reverse strand, counting down.
CCATTACTGTGTCAGCTGGGCCCATTGCCTTGATATCATATGCATTTAAATCATTTATATTTGCTTATCTTTAGAATAACACATATAGAGGCTTCAAAGAGAATGTTGTGTTTGTACAAATTTTGGCTAAGTAAGAAAAATTAAAAATATAATAATAAAACAGTGTAATGTGTGCAAAACACCTGAAACACCACTATAACAAAGTGTAAATTGGCACATCATACATATGTTTGTAATTTCTTTCAACACTTTCACAAAGTTGAACTCAATGAGATCTGCACACATACCATACATCACTAACAGATATTAATATGATGTTACGAATATAAATTGTTTTGTTGGTTAATGTTAAATTCATTGGAGTTTTTTGATACAACAAAAAGGTAAACAAAACATGCATAAACAATTAAAGAAAATAGCAGTAGACATCCTAATAGCTATAACAAAATATATATAAAAAAAACAAAAACAAAAAACAGATTCTGTTAGGACCTATAGGGAGAATAAAAAATATCAGAAGGGTTTGTGAAGAAATCTACAATATGAAAAATATTGCAAAGTACAAGGAACTGAACTGTTTGGCCACTGAATTAAAATATAATTATGATTTCAAATGTTCAAGGGCTTGTTTATTAAAGTAATAGCCTCAAACTTGTTGCTCTTCACTGGGGCCTACAAATCTAAAGGAAGTGTAAACTATATGAAAATTGACACTTAATTATTTTATTCACTAAACAGGGAATTAGGCTATTCTGCCCTAAAAAGTCTTCAAAGTTCCCAGTTTCAGTGAATGGCCTCTTATTTTTTTTCCAAATGCATCCATCCTGTGTTAACTTAAGCTTTTTGCACATCTACTAAAAAGTTAGTAGGTGGGTTTGCAGTTTTTTTGTTTTTTTTTAGGGGAGTCATACATTTTGTAGTTGTTCTGGTTGTACTGTTGTGGGTTATAATCATATATTTGAAGTGAAAGGTTTATATTAAGCTATTCAAGTTTCCTCTGTTTTAGTGGAAATAAACAGGATATCAAAGTTGTCATGTGAAGTTGAAACCTACATCAATTAGACTGATGTCATGGGGCTTGGGTCCACCAGTCAATTTTTATGATTGATATTCCATATCTGTGTTAGTGGCACAATTATAGATACATTTATATCATGATAAGCCAAGGTGTCCATGATGGTATTTTTTAGAGCCATGCTGTTACTGTATACTTTGTAACATTTTGTCTTCATGGCGGTTTCTTAGAAATGTCTTAAATAAGTACTTTGATGGTATAGATTGTTAATCAGTCTTTAGGGGGGTTAAGGCATATTTTATATATATATATATTAGTTATTTATTTTATTAAGGCTGGAGTGCACTTTGAAGACAACATTTATAAAGGACCGCAGTCATTTCACAATGGTTATTCTGTTTATTACGTGATTTAAGTATTATATTAAACCTAAACATGCCTTTCTCTAGTGACAAACCACAAAACATGTTCTCCTAAAATTAAAACTGTGTTTATATTTATACAAAAAAATAATGTAAGCTATTTGCTAGGTTTTTTCCAAATCTACGCAGAGTGATTCATTATTTACATGTAATAATGGAAATGCAGATTGTTATGTTATGTGACATTCACACATAACACAGTCATGTACGTCTAAAAGAAGGATAATATTATTATGGCCGTCAGTGTGAATAGTCTAGCCGTCAGTGTGAATAATTCTAGCCGTCAGTGTGAATAGTCAGTGTGTTTTGCTACCACCGATCTAATTGTTTTAAAACAGTAGAATAATAAGAAAAATATGCATTTCAAATAATTGTGCCAACAGCATAGACACTTTTATTTTTTTAAATGTCATAAGCACCAAAACGTTAAAATATTAGATGGTGCTGCATACTTATATTTCAATTTCATATACCATTGTGCTCCTAAGGATTATATGTGGTTCCATTAAACTCATTTTAATATGATAACATCTATTTATGTTCCAATAGGCCTTGCTGCAATATGCTGTATAATAACATGGTATTCATGATTGGATAAGTGTATCGTGTCAAGTGTGAATGCCAAATTCATTATCTCTATTTATTTTGCTCTTTTGCCATTCACATTAATTCATAAGGTCCTAATCAGATGTTTATGTTTACATAGTAAAAATATGCTGGCATTGGAATTTGAAAATCCAATAGCACTACAGGCGGGGAAATTCTAGCAGGGACCTTCATTTGTATTTTGAATAGGAGAACATGGAGTCATGCAGGCTTCCAAACTTAGAAACATTCTATATTAGTCTTTAAAGGAACACTACCACCATTAAGTTACATTTATGCATTTGTATAGCTATTTATTGAATTTTTCTAATCTTTATAATATGTTTAGATTTTATTTTATGAAATATTTTGCGTTAGTCTGCTGAATGTAATACACGTATATATGTCAAATACTTGTTGAATTACCCCCCTAACATGACAGCCCAGCACTGCATTCTCTCTATTTCTCTGTAGGTCTCTTAGTTGTAATTAAAGAGGCCAAATTAGCTGGTTGTACAACATACTCACTTCAGCTCCTTGATGCATGTATGCCAATGGTTTTTAACAAATACATAAATTAAGCACATAAAATTGGCTTGTAAATGCAATTGCAAAATTAACTTATTTAATTTTAACGTATTAAATACTTATAGAAATACTAAGAAGCACCTTCATTAGACTCTTCATATTGTGAAAATCAGTAATGCTACATTAAATAATCTATTGTGAGTAGCCACTTGGGGAATATATATATATATAAACTTGGGATATATATATATATATATATATATAATGTGTCTGCTCCAAGAATTGGGAAAACACTAAAATATAGAAACCCAATGACCAAAATGTTACGAACCAATGGCATATACAATGAAAGTGAAATTGTAGACATCATGGGTAGTGTTTTGTGCCATTTATATTCTGAAATACTTTCAGGTGAAAATGTAATTTCAATAACCACAATACATTCCTCATGGGACAAGGCGACTTTCCCTTAGTTAAAGTTTTGTGGTTTCATGGTCAATGCAGTATGAGATGATTTTTCTAAATAACATCTGAACTTTTCTTAATTTGTAGGAGACATGAGTATGTTGACAAATGTGCTGTCTTATTTGTTTATATTACCTTCTGGGTAAATTGCGAGTAGGAAATAAAGTCATGGATAGTTCACTGTGCAAGTGAGGATATTGCACCTAAGATGACTGCATATATTGTATGTCCATTTATATTATGGGTTTTTTTTTTAATTCTTTGTGTCAAATGTTTTTTTAATTGATAATCTAATATGACTCTATATTGTTGACTCCATTATTGTTACGTTGTGCTCCCCCAAAAAAGGTCAAATCTGAGTTAAAAATGCTAACACCAATATAAATATCTAAAAATATATCTTATTCGGTCTGCTTTTATCAGAAACAGTCACAGAGATTGTTGGAATACTTTAAAGAGATTTCAATAATTCATTGGCCTGCCTGTTACAATGAAGACTGGAAATAGCTTTGCCTTGCAAATAAGGCAGATCTTTCCTGATTCTGATGTGCTTAAAACTATCTTTTCTAAAATCGACAAACAAGGAATATGGAAACTCACTGTTTTACCTGTGCATTTATTTTCAGTGCTGCATTTGAAAACAACCATGAATATTAACTAGTGCTTGCAGGCTATGTGATATGTTAACCTTTTTAAGCTGAGGCTAAAGCAAATGCAAAGGCAATTATCACACTTTGCTGACAATATCCAAATATTCACTAAGCAACAATAACCAATTGCAAAAATGGATAATCCTGAAAAATTTAGAATTTGAGGACCAAGAACACTGCTCGGTTCAGAAATATCCATTTCAGCTGGCTCCTACCAGCCAAAATGTTTAAACGGAAATGTAAGCTTTAATTTATGTGTTTATTTTTTTAGGGATACATTTTTCAACACATCTTAGTGACTGTTTCCTTTCCCTCCATAGCGCTCTTTTAAATATTGTGGAGACATATTCTGTAAGGATGAATTAAAATATACAGATGCTTTTATCAGTCACTGAGTTACGCTATGAGTTTTCTTTTTAAGTAGATTTATTTTATATATATATATATATATATATATATATATATTAGCACATAACCTTTTTTATTTTTACTATTGTGTAACAATGGAAAACTCTTAGAGGATTTTGTTATGTTGCTTGAAATAGATAATTTTTTTCTTCATGTCTGCACTTTACACATTATTATTGATCATTTTTGCGGTGAGATGATAACTGACTTGAACAAAGCAGCTCCGCAGAGCTGGAAAAATGTCCAGTTCATAAAAGCTGTAAATTCATTATCCTAAATTATGCACATTTTTTCTATCAACTTACCAAACTTCTATTTGAAGTAAATATGGCAAATTCAGGGCAAGTCAGGAGTAACTCAGTAATGTCTTCTCTGATATGAGTAAAAGCTAGTCTACGAATGAAGCTATATATTATGCATTCTGAGATACATGCCAATGTGTCCTGTGTGGCTAACCTCCATTTTTCAGTGCAATGCACACAGACTGCTAACGGTACAGCTACTGGGACTGTGGTTGCTGCAAGTGAGGAAAAGGTGTCCTGTTTTTTAAAGTGTATTTTTACCCTTAAGGTAGCAACAAGATGCAGGTCGTCTGGGGTTTAGATGGGTTAAAAAGTGTAATAAATCACTAATAGGATACATAACAGTAGGATATCACACTGGTCCAAAGAGCTGTTGTGTGTATACACTGTAGTTCTACCCACGCATACATAGAAATATTGTATCATAAAAAACAACTCACATTGCAACAAATTAAAATAAGAATACAAATTGTGTTTTGTACCAAATACTCTTTAAAAACAGAAATTGATGTGAAAAAAGCATCAACACCATGGAAAAATATAGATTTACCTAAGTAAAACAACAATTTCTTCCCCTTCGTCCCCATATTAAAAATTATACAATTTATCACATACAAGAGATATATTATTACCAGAGATGAAAATGTAACAATCATGAAAAATAAAATACAGTACTTACAAAACAAAAAAGTGAAATGGTACTGATGTATGTTTCTATTCAGTGAGACCTAAAATTATGTAAATTTCCTTTAGAGAAAAATCAAACCATATTAAAAAGAAATAGAAATAAAGTCTTAAATGAATAAATAATGATATATAGCTTGTTTGACAGTTGTTTGGTTCTGTTGGCTGAACACAGTTCTTTGATGACTATCTCAGATTTCTGTAGAACCTCACCTACATCTGTATCAAAGTCTGTGCGATTTCTAGATCACGTTACGTCAAATTCACATCACTCAAACATGTGTGGCAATACTGTAAACTGGAAGATTTAAGGCAAACACATTGTATCCACTCAATTCCCACCTGGAACTTCAAGTTTCCAAATAAAGAAAAAATATGTAAAGTAAACAAAATCGAGTTAAAAAAATGTTTTTGGTTTGTTTAGAAATTTCAAAATGCTAGATTTCTAAGAAAATATAGTGTTCACACTGTGCAAATGAATGCAGAAAACCGAACGTTCGTATCTGTATTATATTGTTCTAATATAATAAGTGAAAATATAATTAAGGTGTGAAAACAAATTGGACACACATATTTACTTCTATAAGTGAGAAATTTCCACTGCACTATAGGTAAAAATCTTACTCAAAGCCTAATGGCACAGCTATCAATCTGTAAACATTGTCAAAGTACCAACAATCTAGATAATGTAGCCTGGTAAAATGAATCACTTCTCATATTGTATGAGAATATGCCGTCCACATTCTTGGAGATGTATAGTTACTAAAGAAGAAATGGAATCCTCCTGTTTGCCTGCATAAGTAATTGCAAACTTCCCAGCATCTAAACTAAACATTGTGATTGTAATCAATACAGAATTTCATTTAGAAATGATGTATGTCCTAAATACATGGATACAAAAAAATGAGTAAAATCAATTTTCACTATATTAAAATATCAACAATGGTAAATAAATAAACCAACTTCAAGGCAATAAAGATATTAACTTCCAGCTCACAGTATTTTAGATTTTGCACCATGACGTAGGATTAAGTGTTGGCAGTGTCTGTGCTGTTTGGATTGAAAGAGAAATAACATCACATGACAACACAGCAGTTACAGCGAGCTTTCTTTTCTGTACCTGTTACGGGTTCTGTGGCAAGGCTTTCTTCTTTGCCTTCTGGGGATGAGGGCTCTGTGGTCTCTGTGAGCTGTTTGCCAGAGACCAGTTCTGCTGCGTTCCCATCCATAGTAGATACGTCAGTCACTGTCTTCTCTCTCAGTGACTTCTCATCATCTTCATCAATGAGAACAAGCTCAGCTTTGATGGTGTCATCGTAGCCCAACACTTTCTTGGTCTCCTCTTCATCATCAATGTTCTGATAGCCCATGAAGATCATGGTTACAGGTTGTTCTAAGGTGGCTTCTATCAGTTCATTTCTGCCACTTCTGGCATGTTGATTTCCTGGGTTGGAAGGCAGTCCTTTATTTGATTTGTGTACCAATTCTAATTTTGCTTCCTTGAAATGCATTTGTTCTTTCCCTTGGATAGGGTTTCCTTCAAAGATTACAGTTCTCTCTGGTAAGGTTTCTCTATCTTGCCCTCTAATAACATTTGTTTGTGCAGTTTTCTGTATAAGATTATCTACATCTCTTGTACTTAATTTATGGACGCCATTCTCTACCACAGTACCCGCATGGTGAACCTCATAAACTACTTTGTTACCATCATCATAGACTTTTACTCCTCTTTGATGGACACTCTCTGGGTCAATGGGTGATGTAGAGAGAATCCTGGTCTCTCCTGTCTTTCTGTCTTTCTCCACATTAATTTCCATGGCGCACAATGCTTGAATGAAAACAAGAAAGGAAGTGTATGTTACAACACACAAAGCAAGTGAATGGTTAATTGGCAAACAAACACGGCAATAAATGTGCACCGAACCAACACATAAGTACAAAAAAGCTACATATGTTAGACTGTGCACGACAAGAGCAAAGACTGTTAAAATCCACAATTATTTTAAGTGGAAAAAGTCCAGACAGACATTTATTGGTATTAAGACAACTCTTATAACAGACCTGGACGATAAACAAGGTGATATTGCCACGTGACACAAGTTGTTTTGCGTGACTAGTGTGACATGCAAATCTATACATCAACTACAGAAAAGTGAGCATACAAAAAGTGCGCACTAACCTATCCACTCTAATCCAACATGCCCCTCACAATCATTGAAAATATCGTCAATTAAACATAAATTTTATCTTTCAGAAATAGACAGTATATATACTGTACTAGACAATATGTTATCTCACTTGATGAACAATACATTATAAAAATATTGTTTTCAGTCCTGTATCATCAGCAGTGGGCTAGAATTTCTGCCATTCGGCTTTACTTTTTGAAAATGTCATGTTTACAGACGAAAGAAAGATAGATAGATAGATAAATCAGCTGCACATAGAGATTGAGTTGGATTTATATCATTACCGTAGAGTGATTCAAGAAGTTTCTCAACTTTTTAAAGATCCGAGTGATGCAAACATCAAGGTGTGCTTGATGCTTTTTTAATGCCAAAACACAATTTTATCTTTCTTATTATTATTCATAGTGCTAGAAACATTGCTAAATTCTTAAAAGCTTTCTAGTAGCTACTCTCCTTCAGTTGTGTGTGTTTAATATGACTGTAAAGTATATACAACTTAAAATAAAAAAAAGACTAAAAAAGGTTTCTTCTAAACATGCTCTGATGGCTCCTCTATACAGCATAACAATATATATTCTCTAATATTCAGTGCTGACTTTAATACAGAGAAGAGTTGCACAGTGGACCACTTAGTGGTGGTATAACATGAAGAGTCTAAGCTTATGAATTTTGCACATAAAATAATTCACAATACTATGATGTAATTTATTAGAACTTCACAACATGAAGAGTGTGGATCCAAGAGAACTTGATTATAAGTCCCAGAAAGCTGCTGCAAAGCATAGCAAATTATTATTATGCATTAACAGATGAATAGGTGCACACAATCAGTACTTAATACTTATTCACACACTGCTTGTCAACTGGAATATGTGATATAGTTTTTAGCTACTAAGTCAAGAATTATGTTTTTTTACATTTTTGAGACAACATTGTATGATGGTAATGTAACAGTGCAGATGAAAACCTCCAAATTGCATCGACATTTCAAGCGGGATGCCAGTGGGCCGGCAGACGAGGGCTGGCCAGTTATGTGAATTATGTCTTTGGTGTCATCTGATGGGGCAGACCCACCCAGCAAGGAGACAGGTCTGCCCAAAGAATTGACCGGTATGCCTGGTAGGAATGCATGATATGCTGCCTGTCAATCATACAAGCAAGCCCACTGAGGGCTGTCAGTGCAGAGAGCATTGTTTCAGTGTTTTGTGCAGGGTCATAGTGCTCTTTTGCGTAGAGCGAGCATGTCTAATAATGTGCCCATTCTATGCCTTTTGGGGATACCAGGGGACTGCCTCTAAAAAGTATAGTGCGAACACATCATTAGACGTGCTTGCAATACACTAAGATCCTGCAGAAATGAAATGAAACATTGGGGACAATGTTAGTACGGTAGTACAGGAGCCTAAAATCGGGACTGTTCCTCCGATATCAGGACGCGTTGGAGGCAAGTAGATGTAAAAATTATGAAAGCCTAGCAAGATGAATCGTTCACATGTCTCTGTTAATCAATAAGAAGGTATAAAACTACACTGAGAAAACAGAATGATGTCACTATTGATCATAATGAGCATGACCAATCTGTTATTACAGTACACTGAATAAGATGTAATGTAAATTAGATTTGCGATTATTCTATTCACGACAAGCAGAAAACTAGTTCTAGGAAGTTCAATGTGAAAAACAAAAATTTCACGCTCACAATACTGTTTTATCAAGTCCAACTGAACCAGGTTAATAGTCCCTAATAAAGAGTTCACACAAGGAATTTTTTAACCCAGCCCAATTCACAACCACAGTCAGCTATTATCGTCCCACAGCCTGTCTTTTCTACCAAGGGACATCTTTGGTTAAGTAGCTTTACTGTCTACACTTTTATAGACACTGCATTTACCAGTAATTCTCAATGGGTTTTTAATTACAGAAAAAAAGTTAGAATAGTCAACAGCAGGCATCAGACCACTGGGAAGTGAGCAGGACAAGAAATATGACTTTCAAGGTTGTTTACTGAAGTTAGCATTGTATTCAAAGTGAATAACACATTTCAGGCCAAGGTAGACAAACTAGGGGGGGGGAGAAATCCATTTCAGCTATGCTTCCAGTTCAAGTACTTTTGCCTTAAATTTGAAATTGAAATAACCCTGTTTCTGTTTGTAAAACTACCTGGAGATGTGATGCTTCAATGCAGAAGGTTATATTTTCTTTTACGACCTATAAAGAGGCTCAGTAGCTATTATGTATTTTGACAGACAAGGCATTCTGAATATTCATGTTGACATATTTCGGTTTTAAAATGTCAAAAGCAGAAATATCAAACGATTATTTCCACTACCATAGTCAGTGTATGGTGCCTAAACAGTTTACTCATGTCCTAATATAAGTGTCATGTATCTTCAGATTGCTTACGAAGATTTAGTTTACTATTTATGACATATACCATATGTCAATTAAATCCTAAAGCTATTATTTCAGTAAAAAACATGTCAAAACGCAATTGTTGAGGTATAAAAATAAATACAGTTTGATGTATTTTTTGTAGTTTAATCTGATGTTCTTTTTTTCTTTTCATCATTGTCATGGTCTATGCATACATTTATTTCATACTTACTAGCTACCCTTGTGGCTCCGTCGCAAGCAGGAGGCGTCTCTGGTTTATGTGAATTGAGATTTGTGAATTCGGGAATCTGAGAGTAGATGTAGCTCACAGCATCTGGAAAGCAAACAGATTTAGTTAGGTTAACAGCATTGTGCAGCCCGGGCAGTCAGTGCAGTGCTTAGACAGCAGAGTGTTAACTTATCAGCCTGTACAATGGGCAACAGAGCATTCTACTGAATCATTGGATAAAAGTAAACAAAGTGCAGATTCATGGCCTTGTGATAGGAGTTCAATAGACTAGCTGAGGTAGGAGGGAACAGGTCCAGATCACTCAAGCTGTATAATAGCCACAACTATTTTTGAGAAATTCTGGATTATACAAAGTCAATGACCTCAAATCAATATCATAAAAACAACCAATCAATAAATATTGAGGGGTTCATCTCCATAATTTTCAGAAAAAAACACAGATTCTGTTGATCAGATCTAATATGACTGCTGGGTTTTTGTTGTAACTTTATTTTTTTGTGCTGTAACACATTTACAGATATTGAGACATTTGCAGGATATTAGGCGAAAACTATCTGGGTAATATAGAAAGACGAGTAAAGACCAAATTTTCTGACAGTAGATCACTTAAATAGCAGGTTGCATAGTTTTAAATCATTCTGAGATTAAATTACAAAGAGCACCTTGCATAGATAATTTAACTATACGAACAGATAAAAACATTTGCATTGGCTAAAATTCAAACTACTTTCTATACCACACTGAGGCCACTGAGGGGACATAAACGTCTCAATATGTTTAAATTGAGGTGTGTATGTTGTCATATTGCACTTGAGTTATTCATGGGTGCTGTAGTTGCTTTGTAATGTTGTATTTGTGCTTATGTGGGCTGTTATGTTGTATGTGTTCATGAATCATTTATGGTATTGTGTATGATACCTATGAATGAGGCATGTGTATGAGGGGCTACTTGTGGAAATGCGTGTGAGGATGATATGTTGTATTGTGTGTTTGGTGGTGTGAGTATGTATGGGGCTGCTTATGGTATTGCATGTGAGAGGCTGCTTGTGGGGTTGTGTGAGTGTGTGTGGATGGTCAGTGTTGTGTTTGTGGGGACTGTGTGTGTTTGCTTGTGAGTGTACTGTTTGTGTTATTTGTATGAAGGGGAAGCTTCTTCTACAGCTCTGTGTATATCTAGCAATGTGGGTAGCTTCAATTGGGTACTGTGGGGACCAGGCTGGGCAAGGAAAGGTCAAAGGCAGGAGCTATGTTGGCTGCTTTGAGCTGCTCTTCTCCAGTTCGGATTCCTGTCCACAAGTGCGGGGAGGAAGTGATCTAAGGTCACTTCCTCTAAGGGTTGCAATGCGTAAACTGAGGATTGTCCCTCAACCACCTGCAATCAACTCTCGTTTGCACTAGCTGATGTATGAAGTCTCACTGGAACTCCTGATAGGCCCGAGTCTGTTTAGTTCTGGCTGCCTTGAGTGCCATGCAAAGGCACCTTTAGTGCCATGCGTGGCACATGTGCCATAGGGTGCTGACTCTTGGACTAGGGTATTTGTTTAGGTATAGGTCCCAAGAGGTTAATCAGTCAATACCAGCACATGGCAAAGCTGGGAAAATTGCAGAAATAAATTTGCTGGGTGGCACCAGTAAAATAGAGACCAGAGCTCCAGCAAAGATCCCAGCCAAATGAGAGCTCACACATATGCTCCACAAGGCTAGCCATGAGGAATATCCAAATAATTTCTCTGGTAGGCAGGGGCGTACCTAGAGCATTTGGCACCGGGGCGGATCCTGTGCTTGGCACCCCCACACCCCCCTCCCCCCAAAAAAAAAAACCTGTAAAAAATGTTAAAGGTTTTATTTCTTTTATTTTTACAATTTCTAAACTTTGCAAAACCGCTGTCAGCCCCTCCTGCCCTGCCCCTCCTACAAAACCTCTGTCCTGCCCCTTCTACAAATCCTGTACTGCCCCATCTACAAAACCCCCGCAACCCCCTTCCACAAATCCCCTGCTTATCCCCCCTTATAAAGACTCCTGTCCCAATACAAAACCCCCACCCCCTTCTACAAAATCCCTGCAGCCCCACACACACATTTACAGGCAGACAGTCACACACTCAGTTACAGACACAGTCACACACTCAGTTACAGACACAGTCACACACTCAGTTACAGACACAGTCACACACTCAGTTACAGACAGACAGTCACACACTCAGTTACAGGCAGACAGTCACACATACACATTTCCTCCGTGCGGCCAGTTTATCAGCTGTTTGCTTGAGTGAGCTGTACTGGCCGCACGGCACCCTAACTACCATGGGACACTGTGCGGCCACAGCTCCCACAGCCCCCTCCAGCCAGGGCCGGTACAAGGATTTTTGCCGCCCAAGGCAAAAGTAAAGTTTGCCACCCCCCATGTGACATCACAATGCCCCAGCCATATGATTTGCCATGTTAACTAATGCCAGTGCTGCAGTGCCGCCGTGTTTACATTAAAAGGCCTGCAGGGACAGGCTATAGACACCAGAACCACTACATTAAGCTGAAGTGGTTCTGGGGACTATAGTGTTTCTTTAATGTGAGGTAAATTAGAGCTTAGTGCCACGAATAATATACTAGATTGTCTACTTACAACCAGATGAGGATGATGATGGGCTCTAGCTGCAGTCTGGCTCCACTGGTGTGGTGCAGAACAGGCTCTCTGGAGGCGGTTTGTAACTGTGGTCACAAAAATCAATGTTCTGGGAGAACGGGAAGCAGCTCCATTTTTTGGGGGTCCTTTACACAGCTCAAGGTCTGGGTCCCAGGGTCCACCTTCATGTTCCACCAATGAGTTTGTTCACAGGGGGTGGAGTGTGTAGGGGATGTCCTGATATGTGTGTAAGGAATGCATTGTGTGAAATTGTGTTTGTATGTGTAAGGACTGCAAGGTGTGTTTCTGTGTATGTATGGGATGCATTGAATGTGTGTAAGGGGTGCATTGAGTGTGTGTAATGAATGCATTGTGTGTTTCTGTGTGTGTAAGGGATGCATTGTGTGTAACGGTTGCATTGCTTGTGTATGTGTGTCTGTGTGTTTTTCTGTGTGCAAGGGGTGCATTGTGTGTATGTGATGAATGTCAATCTCTCCTCCCGCTCCAATTTCCTTCTCCTCCTCCCAATTTCTCTTTCTCACCCCCTCCTAATTTCTCTCTCACCCCGCTCCTATTTTCTCTCACCCCCCTCCTTTCTCTCTCACCCACCTTCTTTTTCTTTCTCACCCACCCCTTATTTCTCTCTTCTCTCTCACCCCCCCTTATTTCTCTTTCTCCCCCCCCTTATTTCTCTTTCTCACCCCCCCTTATTTCTCTTTCTCACCCCCCCGCCCCCCCCTTAGTACGCCACTGCTGGTAGGGCAAAAGCAGAGATCCAGGTTGCTGGGTTTAATGTGTCCATCAGATGACGCTCCATGGCCTTGGGCAGTGTAAGGAGGTAAGTCCCATATTGGCTCTTGTATTAAAAAGTCATGCTGCACACAGCTTGTCAAATGTAGTGAGTATATCATCCTAGTATTAACAGGGCTCCTCTCCACATGGCCACATAGCCATCTTGTATGAAACAGTCACTTGTGTAATCCCACACTGCTGTACAGTGTGGACCAGGATAACTACCGGTTTAAGGAGGAGGAGGAGGACAGGGACACTGAAACAGACTTGCCATGTAAGCTATGGTGAGGTATTGGCCACTTCGCAAAAAGCTCCAAGGATTGCAATCCCGGGCAAGACACACATTCCAGGGCTTCAATCAGGTATCTGCTGGTAACACGTGACAGCTGAAGTGTATCCACTTATGTTTAGTAATAAATTGTCGAATATAACTCGCTGTTAGCTGACAATCCTGTAGGAGCTTGTGAGCCATGCAGCCATCCAGGCCCTTCTCCGAATGATGAATTTCTTAAATATCACAGCCAACATAAAAAAGTCACATATAGCAATAAAGGTGCTTGTGACGAGACCAATCTCGCCACTGTGCATTGGAGGAGCCTGGTTGCCCGCCTGCTGCCTTTAGACTATGGCATCATGTTGAAACGCTTGATTTTCCCCTGCAAAGACACGAAGGCCGGGTCATTCGGTACTTTCCCTATTTGAACAGTGATGTCCCAGATAGCTATGCCATGGAGCCCATTCGTATAACAAAAGACTATGTGAAAGACTTTGGCTCCATGGCAATTGAACTGTATGTATGTGATCTGAGCTCCATTCAGTAATAATGTGCGCTCAGAGCTAAGCTATCTGGGGATATGAATCTACCTGTTTTATGCAATAGCTGCACAGTTATATATTTTTATGTATTTTATTGTCTTTTGCTACCATGTGTTCAATGGAATTTTGCCTCTGTCCTTGGAGATAATTGAATTACTTTCCAATTATCTCCAGGATAGAAGACTCTGTGGAACTGGTTTTGGGCAGAAAAGCCATGCTTCATTTGGTCAAAAAGGACTTTGATCTATCTTTTGAACCACTGGACCAATTTGGATGATTTTGACATATGTTTGTATTTGGAGTATGCTGATTCTGGAAATGTTTTTTTATGTGAATGTGATGTATACTTTTAAAGTTAGGAATATTGTGGAAAAACTGTATTTCTCTGCCTGTGATAATTACATTAACCCATTGTGTAAGGTAATTGTATCACAGGCAGAGGGGAGGATTTTGTGTGAGAGTGTCTGAGTGTATTGTACGTGTTTATTGGTTGTTTTACAAAACCCTGTGGGTGGTACTAATGTGTATGAATGTGTATATAAGACCAATAAACCCACAGATCTGTCTGTTCCTGCTTGACCCTCAACACGGAGCCTTGTCTCATTCTTGGGGGGGGGGGGGATTTATTGTATGCTGTTCCAGTTTGACTTTTCGTATGGTTTTTCCTATGCGGCCGTTTACAGCATTCGTATGTTTGATAGTATTCGTATGCTTCTCCGGTTTGGTGGATTGGTGTCTACAGTAGCTGCCTGTATATCTGGAAGGGAATATCTCCTAAAAGGCTGTTAACCCCTTTCATGCCCGGAGTGCCGTTACAGTGCTTATGCACTAAACTGTGACATGTTAAACTTCTATACAGGCAGGTAGCGACAGGATCCCCCACTCCCCAACCACCGCCCTCCCCCCGTTCACTTCACCTCCCCCTGCCCCATCCCCATCACCACATTCCGTTAACATAGGACAGGTTTACGTATACGAAAAAACTCTGATTTAATCATTTTGTATAACTCTACAGGATCCCCACTATGTTATATTTTTGTCAACCCCTTCTCTATTCTGTACCCCATGCAATGATTTTACGTACTGAAAACACAATAAAAATTATATTAAACAAAAAAAAAAAACTGTGACATGTTGTGATGCGTACAGGTCAACATTTTAAATGGCTAAAAGGGGACTGTTTTTGAATATTCAATAAATATGTAAGTAAAGCTATCCATCAGGGTGTTGCAGAGGAACAGTGACTGTTACATATATTTCAAAATCATGCAAAATACTGTAAAATTGTCCACGATATTATACATGTAAATGTGTGTATTTTTGAATGCATGTTGCCACTCGTAGCAGCAGCACTGACAGAGTTAACTTAATGTCAGCAAGGAATGCTGTGTTATAACATGATGTAAGTCAGAATACATTTTCACATGTGTAGCTTGCGTTCAAGCATAACACATATACATAATATATATATTAACATATAGCGATCTCAGTTCTCTATCATCATGCATAGAACATGTAATTTGATCCTTTATTAAACTGCAAAGATTACTCCTGTCTCACATATCCCAATCATATCAATTAACATATATGATGTCATCTGGACAACACAGCTCATGGTTTGACTGCTTGATGGCTTTCTATTTTAACTGCATTTAAAAATAGCCATAATACTACCAGGAAGTGCACATCATGCTTGGGTGGAGTAGCTAAAGAAACAATACCTAATGTTTTGATAACTAACTGAACAGAACGGTAGATCATGATTTTCGGCTGTTTAAACATAGTCTTGAGTTTTCCACATTAATTTAGCGTTAGTAGCAAGTAGATTGTAATCGCATTAGTGATGTCTTTAATTTGTAATGTTTATTCAATTTAAGGTTATTTTTACAAAACAGAATTAGTGAAACGATCTCTCTAGTCTGTAGGTGATAATCATTTTATAATGCATTAAAATGTGAACTAAATAAAATATTTCAATAAAAGAAAAGGTTAACTTTTGCAATTCTTGCATTTGTTGCAATTCTCTTGAATGTGCAGTTTTCTGTGCCCAGATAAGACAATAGCGGTCTCCTCCCAGCCAATCCTAGCACTCCCATTATTTTCAATGGATGCGCTGACTATATTATCTCAGCTTTCAGCCCCAGTGTCATTCATGAGAAAATGTTAATACAAGTGCTTCTGTATAACCTATACATATAGCATGCATCGCTGTGGGTTCTTGAAGTGTCCTATTAAATTACAGGGTATCACTTTTACTTCTGCTAACGCTGTATACCTTAATTTAAGCTTGTTATTTATTAACAGGTAGCACTACCACACATTAAACCAATAATGCACAGTTCATGAACTCCACAATTCTTACTGCATGACAGAGCAGGATTGAAATATATATATATAATTTTTTTAAAGAAGACTTTATACTACAAATTACATGGCTTTTACAAATGATATGCATCTTACCTTTATCCTGATTTGACAAACTCTGTAAGAAAGGAAAAAAATATTATTGTAGTTGACTTTCAGATGATTTAAAAGAGTTAGTGTACTGCGTGTGAGTATATACTATTGTTATACAATAGTGTATATGTTTTATAAATGTATGTGTGTGAAATAATTTTTATATATGTGTGTATATATTTGTTTATGCAAAATTGTAAGAACAAATACAAAAGGTGTAGTTCAAAAATGTTAATCCCTAAATGCTCCAAACACCTGAGCTGGATCCCCTTTACTCACATCTCAATGATACAACAAAAAATACACAATAGGTGGAGCAATAAATGGCTGTACTTCTCTGGTACTGGATATGAATCATATCCTACAGATAATAAAAAAGAAAAAGGTAGACACAATAGTGTAGAAGTACTGATGGATAAGTTGCATTTACATAGAATATTATCACACTCATAATTTTCCTACTGTGCCATACACTTGGGTAAGTTGGATAAACTGGCTCTACGTTTGTGAGTGCAACAATATTCTCCCTATATGCACCTTATCTATCAATACTTCTACACTATTGTGTCTCCATTTTTTTCTTTGTAGAATGTCATTCATATTCAGTACTAGAATACAGCCATTTATTTCTTCACCTATTTTGCGTTTTTTTTTTGTTTGTGCAATAGAATCAGTGTGTGAGCAATGGACTATTAAAGTGTGCACTTGTGTTTATATATATGTGTGTTATATTTGTTAGTGTGAGATAGATTGTTTACATCTGTGCCAGCCCTATAAGTGATTGTGCCACATAGTGTATATACATGTAAAAAAAAAATAATATATATATATATATAAATAAATAAATAATAATAAATAAAATATATATATATATCCACATACATACATACATGCCCACACACACACATTATATAATACAATCTATATTTATTACATAAACACATAAGGTGGAGCTAAAAATACTTCTCTCTCTTCTTAGTACATCCAGCAATGATGAAACAGAAACAGAGAAGGAAGTATTTTTAGCTCCACCTTATGTGTTTATGTACTATATCGTTTAAGGTATAGGCCCAGGAGACTCCAGTATATATATATATATGTTCCTGGCGTGCCGCCCCCTGGGCCATTGCTGAATTGTATAGTGAAGAGGGGGCCTAGGAGACTCCAGCTTACAAGTCCAGCAGTTCCTCTCATTAGCCATGCCTGTCAAAGTGTTGATGCGTGTTACAGTGACAACACTGCAAAATGCAGTGGCTCGTGAGAGAAGAAAAGGACATGCCAGAGGTGTAAGCTGGTGTCTCCTGGGCCCCACTTCACTATGCAAGACAGCTGGGAGCCACTGGACAAGAGGACATAGTGTTCTTACTACCTCACCCCAGGTAAAAGGTAGGGAAGAGGGGAAATGAACTGAAATATAATTACAAAATTTACAATTTGTAATTATATTTCAATTTACAATTTACATTTACAAAAACACACACTGCATCCACAAACACACACACACACACACACACACTCTCTCTCTCTCTCTCTCTCTCTCTCTCTCTCTCTTTCTCTTACCTTTTGCAAGTCCTCAAATGATATTTCAGTTTCTTTTAGTTTTTCTCTGAGGATTTGCTCTTTGGCAGAAATCAATGATTCTTCACTCTCCAATTGTTCAATGTCTTGCTCAAGTCTAGAAGACAGAATTCATATACATGACCATGACTATTGCCTTTTTTTATTTCCTTTGCATGTTCTTTAAGGTATGAAAGCATAATTTATTATGTAAATACCATGCTGTTGTAAATGTACACAATTTCTTAAAAACAATTTATACATTTAAAGGGTCATTCCAAGAACCAAAGTAACATATGCTTGTTGCGTGGGTTATAGCGCTAAGTAAACTACCACCACTGTGTCCTTGCACTCACTAGCTTATAATTGCAGAATTCACAGATGTCACAAGAGGAAACTTAGGTATGACCTAGAGCAGGGTGTCCCAATTATTTTTACCTGTGGAACCCTTTGACAGAGTGTATCAACAGTGTAAACTCCCCCTTTTCCCCTTGCAAAAAAAAAAAAATAATAATTTTGCGCCGTTGCATAAACCTATAGAGTATAATGTTTTCTTTTTTTGGCAAGTTTTGTTTTTGTACTATATATACACACACGTTAGTGTGTATATATAGTAAAGCGTTAGTGTTTGTTTGTATATAATATCAGCATTTTAATATAGGGATGTGTTTGTATGTAATATTTGGATTTGGGTACAGAGGTGTGTTTGGATGCAATGTTGGATTTTAAATGTGGATGTACATGTGTGTGTAATATTGGTGTTTGAGTGTTTGCATATAATTTTGAAGTTAGAGTTTAGGGGTGTCTTTTTATGTCATGTTTGTGTTTGCAAGAATGTGTGCTGTGTTAGTGTTTGATTGCTAGGATGTCTGTACATGTACTGGAAAATATATACTTACACATTAACAAATTGAAACACACCAACACATACACACTTACACATTAACAAACAGAAACACAGTCATATACACACAAACACAAATACACACTGACACAGAAACAGACACCTTGACACACAGATACACACACTGGCACATACAAACACAGATACACACACATTGACACATAGACACAATCCGGCACATACAAAAACAGATGCACACAGACATACACAACTTGACAAACAGATACACACTAGCACACAACAATAGATACACATACTGACAGATACACGCTGGTACACAGATACACACAGTGACACACTGATATACACACAGTGCGTATATGTGTGTGTGTATCTGTGTGTAAAGGTGTGTATCTGTGTGTCAAGTTGTTTATATCTGTGTGTATGTGCCGGTGTGCATCTGCCAGTGTGTGTATCTGTGTGTCAAGCTGTTTATATCTATGTGTATGTGCCGGTGTGTATCTGTGTTTGTATGGGCCGGTGTGTGTGTGTATCTGGCATATAGTGGCACACACATACACACCCTGACACACATATACACATACCGGCACATACAAACACCGGCACATACACACACACTGGTACATACACACACTGACAGATACACTGACACACAGATGCACACAAGCACATACACACACACAGACACAGATACACACAGATATACACATACAGGGTCACACAGATACACAAACTGGCACATACACACATAGATTCCCACACATTGGCAGATACACACACTGACACAGGAACACACACACACATAGACACATACACATGTGTATATTTGCTGTTCACTTGCCTTTTTTCTTCCTTCAGTACTGCAGGCTGTTGGCTGAGGATGGTGTGCCAGCTGCTTACTCCCCGCTGCTCCCTCCAGCCGGCGAGTTCTGTCTGGGAGGAAGTACTGTCACTTCCTTCCAGCATCCCATACAACAGGGGTCTGGTCGTGGTCTTAGACAACCGCGGTGCCTGACCGGACCCCAGTTTAGCTATACCCAACGGGTGGTTCTAAATGCTTTGGCCACCCAACGGGCAAATCGCAGCAGAACCCCAATTTTGTTCTCGCGTGCGGAACACCAAATGGCAAATGCTGATCTAGAGTCATTGTACACATGTGATTGCAAAATTACATCCATAGTTCTCTTTTCAATATTGTGAATGGGGTTGTTGAAACAACAGCAGCAGTGGTGCAGTAACTATTAGCCTAGGCCGTAGTTCTAATTAGATTATCTTATTACAGACTATACAGCAAACACAGACTCAAAGGAATTCATGTTTAAAATGGAATGAGGCAAACATTTGATTCTTTGTTTAGCTAATTTGCATATGCCCACCCAGAATCCTTTGCAGTAGTAACATCACTGCAAATTTATGATTTCTGTGGGAAAAGCAAGTCTCATGGCTTAACTGACGTGCAGATATTTGTTTAATATTGTATTGACTATCCACAGACTTCAGGTGGAAGGGGTTTTCAATCACAAATTTTTCCCACTATAACTTTTTTGTGTTTTGCTTAGAAAATACGGCCAAGTCTCAATAGCAAGCCAGTAACCAACCTCATGCTGATGATTTGCATTAACAGTGAAACAGCTGTCCATGAGTGGTTCATTTGTTTAACATTGTATTGACTATATATACATATATATATATATATATATAATCGTATTTATTTTGTGTGCTTTTTCCCCATAGTTTTTAACAGAATGCTCCTTGGCTCCAGACTAATATCCATATAAAGGCAATCTATAAGATCTAAAGAATGTGATGTGCTGGAATGATTATACCTCTATCAGGACTTCCTTGTGAATACCCACTTATTTGATGATAAATATTTGGTTGAAATAGCCCATTTTTATATGAGAATTCCCACAACTAAGTATGAGTTAACAGTGTTTCTGCATTTTCTACGCATCATGCAATAACACTTTAGTTCCCGCAAACTCATTTTGTCCCTAACTGCACCAACAATCATAAGACACATTATGTATTGGTGGTAGGGTTTTAGAGATCACATTTTTCAAGTATCCTTTAAGATCCAAAGAGACTCTTTTCATATAAGGTACACTCTTCTCATAATAGACAGCTTCAAACTCATATGGCTGCAGTGCGGAATGTATTCAATTATCCCGCAGTCATCTTACGTGGGCTAAGCAGCCAACCATATCACAAATTGCTGGTTGTGTCTTTCACCAGCCACTTAACTTGTACATAGTACTTTAGTCTAACCAATGTATATAACAAACTGGTTATTAGATTTAGACTAAAGTGTTCTTCAATGCAAATAATTTCTATCCAAAGAATGAATAATCAACAATACAAAATATACAATATATTGACATGTATTCCTTGGAGTGACAATTTCACCAGGACAGAAAACCTGTGTTTAATGAAATAATTTGTAGCATGCACTTGCTATTGTTCTGTGGTGTGGATAATACATTACTACACACATGTTTGCAGTGTTCAGAGCATAACTACATATATATATGCTTTCTTTGGCGAAGTACAAGCACAGACCTAGAAAATGAAGGCACATGCTTTTGGGAAATCCTCATACATTGCAGTTCAGATTTTACAAATATCTAATTAAATAAAGTATTCAAATAGTTCACATTTGGTTTTAAATTGAAAGTTTTTCATTGTAATTTTTATTCAAGTAATCTTTACTTTTTGTATAAATCAGATGGAGTGTCCAAATGAAATATCACCATGAGAAGCCATTTTGGTTCCCCAGGATGCTTAGCTGCAGACAACTTTGCTGTAAATCAAGGGAAATGAGAACAGTATCCCTAAACCTTTAATGCCTTCCCAACCAAATCTGTATATGCACTAGTAATGGATATATGCACAATTAACAGATGTTGGACAGATGTCAAGTTTAATGTATACTTGTATTATACTACCTTTCCAGTCATCAAATGAAATCTGTAAAAGGGACCCGGTGTGATGGGGCAGTACTGAGGGACAAAAACTGTAGACGGGCTGTGCTGGGTGGATAATGGCTATGGTGGGGGGATACATCCTGTGATAAGGATGATAGGGGCAATAATATGAGGGATAGAGGCTGTGATGGTAGACAAGTTCTTCTTCCTTCTCTTTAGCATCTGGACAGCCGTGGATTCTCTTCTTGAGAAGTTCCGGCCCAATAGGGGCTGGCCGTGGCGATCCTTTGATCTACCCTGTCGGCCTTGGTTCAAAGCCATCATGGATCATTATGGACCGGGCCTGCAAATGGGTGTTTCTGCTCCAAGTAATAAAATGTCAAAACTCTGTATTTCTTTGTCCCAGTTATTTTCCCTGCATTCGGTAGATTGATCTACTGAATGCCGACCACCCCCCTGGCTCATTTAACTTCAAAGAAAACCACAAACTTAAATGCTCTCTCTGTGTTGTTTCCCAAAAGCAGGCAGCGGTACTTGGTCGCAGAGTGTCTGGAACTCTAAGTCGGACACTCGACCCCACGAACACCTGCTTCATTTAACGACAAGCCTGGAGAGAACTGTTCGGTAGGATTGTTAGCACAAACCATGTGAACAATCGCTACCTATGAGCCAGAGGAACCGTTCGCCTTTTTGTTCGATTTGGAACTCCTGAAAGTGACCAACTGCTAACACTTTTTCTCTGGAACTATTTTGGGCAGACGCCACATGTACAGTCGAGCAAAACTTTACCCCGCTGGCGATTCGGCTCTATTAGTAAGATCTGAGCACTATTTGGATATGTTGGGCGCTCAGATCCAGGCTATCCGGGGATAAAAGACTTGTGGGGGTCCTATATGTGTTATGTGTATTTTGGGGTATTTTATGTTTTATTTTCTGTACCTCTAGTGCCTGGGAGATAATTAGCTTAAGAAAAGTACACTCAATTATCTCCTAGACACAGAGACTCCTGTGCGTATTTTACTATACTTTTGCTGGAGACCCCATGCTGGGGGTCTGTGTATAATATAATCATTCCTGTTGTACCCTTCATCAAGTCTCGACTGATGTTTGGCTATGCGAACAAAGAAGTGCTTGATTTTAACCACGATCTACTGGGATTTCTGGAGAGTACGAACTAGCGTACTATGTGAACGTGCTATAATCACTCAAACCTCTAACATTTCAGGAGTGTGCGAACGAACGTATCATATGAAGTACAAGGGGTTTGTTACAATGCCAATTTCTATAGAATTCTCTAGAATTTCTATAGAAATTGGCACTTTTACAAACTGTCACAAATATGACAGAGACAATAAAGTTGATGTGGTTTAGGTGTGTGGAGTGTTCCCTTAAGCGCACTCACACCTCACAAAACTATAGGGCTTTTCTGCCCCCATAACAGCACTTGAGCAGAATACTGCACATTGGAAACCCTCAGAGGGAAAGAGGAGCATACCTCTTGGTCAGCTAGGGATATATGCAGGCCAGGCTGATGTACCACTTTTCAGGATCATACATGAAGCCTTAGTAGAGGGATATGAATACTTACTGACTTATTTGTATTAATTAATGGACAAATTAATGCAGGAACTTAAAAACTACTTTTAAGCACTACATTCAACCTATAACAGTAACGGAGTCATCTTCCTTGTGGTACAGTTTAAGGTAGACTGAAGCACAACAACATGTCATGGCACAGTGGATGATAGCCAATAATCCATAATCCATAACATTGGCTCTAGACGCTGGTGGAAGGGGGTAAATGGATGCAGTGTGCCAATGGCTCCACCCAAAGTGGGCAGACCCACCTGGAAAGGGGTCATGTCCACATAAATTACTGACAGTTCAGCCTGGCTTGAATGGACACCAGACTGCCTACCTATCAAGCAGGCCAGCCCACTGACTGCAGGACTTGCAGGGAGCACTGTTCCGCATTCGAGCTACACCAAAAGCTGGACACT
This sequence comes from Pelobates cultripes, assembly GCA_933207985.1. NCBI lineage: Eukaryota > Metazoa > Chordata > Amphibia > Anura > Pelobatidae > Pelobates > Pelobates cultripes. The sequence continues at coordinate 94,081,065 of OW240916.1, read as the reverse complement.
ATAGAAAAGAGTTGGGACTGTCCTCATGACTGTTGGGGAGCATGATAGAGGATGGGTTAGGTGTGCATCTCCAGTTCTCCATTAACCTATAACTTAAGAGGTCCAATCCACTGGACTAAGGTTCCCCAATTAGTCTTCTTTAAGGCCTACTACATTTTATTATTACAATAAACATTAGATTAGAGATTCCTCTTCATAAGAAGTATTTATTAACCCTCTTGAGGTTTAATAACTATGTATAATACCCAAGCCTATTTGTTCTGATCTTCTAATAAATCTAAATTCTCTACATCAGCTTTTTTTGCCTTCATTTTTTCCTTTCAGAAAATTCAGAGTTTAGCAAATAGCCCTGTCAATGCCCCAATCTTTTTAATTAAAATAATTTTGGTCAGAACAAGTAGATTGCCATGACAGGTTGGGCCACAAGATTAGATTTTTTTTTAAATGCACACCTCTGTTATATATTAAGATAATGGCAATTTCCTATTTATAGGCACCTAGACCACTTCAGCTTAATGAAGTGGTCTGGGTGCCAGGTCCAGCTAGGATTAACCCTTTCTTCTATAAACATAGCAGTTTTAGAGAAACTGCTATGTTTATAATAGGGTTAATCCAGCCTCTAGTGGCTGTCTCATTGACAGCCGCTAGAGGCGCTTCCACGCTTCTCACTGTGATTTTCCCAGTGAGAAGACGCCAGCGTCCATAGGAAAACACTGAGAATGCTTTCCTATGGACTGGCTGAATGCACACGCGGCTCGTGCCGTGCATGCGCATTCAGCCGATGACGACGAGGAGGAGGAGAGTCCCCCGCTGGAAAAAGAGGTAAATTTAACCCCTTCCACTCCCTAGAGCCCGTCGGGAGGGGGGCCCTGAGGGTGGGGGGGACCTAGAGACCCTATAGTGCCAGGAAAACTAGTATGTTTTCCTGGCACTATAGTGGTCCTTTAATTGTTAAGCATAAACCTAAAGAGGTGGGTATGAGTCAGTGTGCAAGTGATATCTGGGTGAAGACTTTCCTGCAGGAAGTAATTAATGCTGTCATTAAAATGTATCTAATGTTGGGAGTATATTTATTCATTAGGGTGTATACGAGATGGAAATCATTACGTAGGAAAAATCATTTTCAGATCACACTGGAAATTACGCAAAAGTTGCATTTTTATAAAACTGTCACTAGAATGATAACTATTATGGTAGTAATACAAGCAGTATGTAATGTGTATTTGTGTGATGTGTGTACTGGCTGTGTGTGATGTGTGTATGCTAGTGATAGCTAGATGTGATGTGTGTGATTGATGTATGTCATGCGTGTGGTGGCTGCCTGTAATGCTTGTGGTTGTGCTCTGTGTAGCCCCTCCTGCTTGGATTTTTTCAAGGAAGGGTGGCTATGATTCCTGATGGTCCAGGGGGTAGGTCATACACTCTGTTGGTCAAGCAGGGGTTAACTCTGTCTTATAGTCAAGCGCAGGTCCTTAGTCCCTGATGGCCCAGCATGGGAGCCTGAGATTTTCATCACAGGCTGATGCAGACTTCAGTAATTGCTCCATTGCAGTTTGGAACTTACTCACAAGACAACGCTGGACCGCAAGGGAGCCATTACTGCACCTGTCAGAGGTTTAAACCTCACACTGCCAGCTCTGATCCCATGCCGCAAACCAAGGTAGCCCTGCAGCTTACATGCTGCCAAGGAAAAAAAGAATAAAACAAACTGCTTGCCAAGCCACTGTTCAGGAGCTCCCCCTTTCAGCATGTGCCACACCTTCCTAAAAATATGATGTAAGGTATCCTGCTATACCATTTGTTTGATAGTCAATGTAATGTCTTCCTTCGCAACAATTTGGTGGTCCTGCCATCATATGAGCACTTTAAATAATGCTGCACAGCGTACCCAGGTAAGAAGTCAAAATAATTCTAAAACTAGAATCTCCTATGAGATGAAAATTCCTCAGCAGCGAACTTCCGATAGGTTTCCCGATCAACTGACACTTTCAGCCTCTGTAGTGGTTATGATGCTTGAAGTGTTCCTTTAACATTAAAATGTAGTTTGCAAACAATAGACTCATCCCAATATCAGAGAGGATTTCGATTACACTGGATTAGGCAATACAACTAACAGCAAACAATTCATTGTGGTATTTACCTCCTAGAGTAATAATGCATACAATGTGTTTGTTCCAATCATCAGGGAATTGCTTAAATAGCATGGGATCACGCATTTGGGTTCCAGGAGTTAAGAACTACTGCTATAGATCATACTTAGGGGCAGCAAATATCACTTAAGTTATTTCTGAGCTCAGTTGTCATCCACAGTTGTAAAACCAATTCTTAACTGTAAGTAAATCAGACATCATGTGTTCCATTATATCTTCCAAGAGTTGAAGTGATAATGAAATGATAATGGGCTTAGAAAAACTGCCATAATATTTTTTTTTTATTCTTTATTTTTGTTGCGCAGGTGAGTACAAAAACATTGACAAACGCCACAACAGAGTACAAGTGTGTATAAACAGGCTAAACAGTGGCAGAGACAATTGTGCAATTTTTGTTTTTGAGTAAAGGCTTAACAGAATTATGCTAGCTACATGCCATAATATTTTTACATGTACTTTTTGCCTAGTGTCCCATCATGGCTATATTTGCATTGAAGGTACTTGTTTCAGGCTTTCTTTATAGCGGCACTTTCACCATCTGGGGACTTGCAGAATTTGCAAAGACCCCCAATGGTGAAATCACCTTTGGGGTTCGGTGGCTTGGGGGCGGAACCTGTCTTTGAACCCTTACCTGAACCTGTCCCTTGCGGGTACCGCCATCTTCTTCCAACTGGTCATCTGCACTGCATGTGCGAGTATACAGCATTGAGGCCTATGGAGGATCTGGCGAGAGCGAGGGACAGTGGAAGCAGCTGACTGAGGGACAGTGGAGGCGGTGTACGAGGGAGCTGAAATCTTCCGCCTCTTCTTATTCTGCTCCCTCACACTCCCTGCTGTGATGCTAGGTCCTGGCATTTGATGACACTTTGGCATCACTAAACAGCACGCAAGAGGGCAGAGCAAGAATAGCTTGATGAATTCGGTAGCCACACTGGACCCCAAAGGTAGGGAGGCTGGGTGGTCCTAACCTAAAATAATAATTAATAATGATTTGTGAGTATGTGAGAGAATTTGTGTGCGTCTGTCAGTATATGTGTTTCTGTCTTTTACTGAATGTGTGTGTATGTGTGTGTGTGTCTGTCTGTGAGTATGTGTGAGTCTGAGTGTGTGTCTGTATGTCTGTCTGTGAGTGTGTCTGCCTGTCAATATGTGTGTCTATCTGTGAGTGTGTATGCCTGCTAATGAGTGCGTCTCTTTAGGTGACTGATTTTTACTCACCTTTTTTTTCCCTGTGCCTGTCTCCACCTACATGGCTGAGATCATCATTCGTTATGATCTCAGAAAGCCAATGCTTTCCCATAGAAAAGCATTGCGAGGGTATTGCACATGCGCAGCAAAACACCATGATGCATCAATCAGCATCTCGTCAAAGAGATACACTGAATAAATGCATCTCTATGTGGAACATTCTGTGTTTTCATGCAAAACATAGAGAATGTTTATGGTGCACACTGTGCAACAATAGACTAAGAAGCATGTCTAATGGACTAATGGAATGAAAAGCATATCTATGTGACGGTCTCTAGAGGTGTTATTTGTCAGCAATGTAAACACTGCATTTTTTATGAAAAAGCAGTGCTTACATTGAAAAGCCTGTAGATACAGGCAATAGACACTAGAACCAGTACATTAATTTCTAGTGGTTCTGGTGATTACAGTGTCTCTTTAAGAATTTTATTTTTGTCGTTCAAAATAATGCTTTGTTAGTTGGAAAAAAAACCTTGCTCTTAACTTTTTTAGCTGGCTCCTAGTTTCCAAGCAAGTTTGCCAAGCCATGGAAAAAAACCTGGATATACTTCATTTTGAATACCCTGAGTTGTCTACTTTTGCAAATGCTATACCATGATGGGGTTAGTTTTCATTCCTTGGCTGTCATATGGTCTCAAAAGCAACATAGGCCCAGAAAACCAATCTGTCAAATTTCAATGTGTAAAAACTGAAATGGTTAAGCTCTTTTTGGCCCTTTAACTTTCAAAAACCTTATAAAACTTGCATAGTGCTGTTGTACGCGTGAGACATCCTGACGTCCATAGGAAAATATTGAGTAATGCTCTCCTTTGGGTGGTTTGAATGCGTGCGCAGCGCATGCGCATTCGGAGGACACGCTGATGTCCATAGGAAAATATTGAGTAATGCTCTCCTATGGGTGGTTTGAATGCGTGCGCAGCGTATGCGCATTCGGAGCTGACGTCGGCAGGGGGAGTAGAGGTCACCAGCGCCGAGGGAGCCTGACGCTGGATTAAGGTAAGTAGCTAAAGGGGTTTTTAACCCCTTCAGCCTAGTGGTAAGGGGGCCCTGAGGGAGGGGGGGGACCTAATAACCCTATTGTTCCAGGAAAACGAGTTTGTTTTCCTGGCACTATACACCCTTTTCCAAATTATTATGCAAATTCTATTTGAGTGTCACAAAGATAAATTATTTTGTTTTACAGTTTAACTCATGGATGGCATTGTGTCTCAGGGCTCTTTTGATCACTGAAAACAATCTCGGACACCTGTGACAATTATATACATACAATATAAGGTGGAGTATATTGAGAGTGGTTCTTCCAATATTAGATTCAATGGAAAAATGTCATATAGCAATTCCCTAAATTGCGGGCCCCCGCAACACATGACGGTGGGCACCTGGTCGCAGAGGTTACAGGGCTGCGACCCCTGTGACCGCGGTATGTACGCCAGTGCATGCAGATGCACACACACTTAAAGGACCACTCAAGGCAGCCAGACCACTTCAGCTTAATGAAGTGGTCTGGGTGCCAGGTCCAGCTAGGGTTAACCCATTTTTTCATAAACATAGCAGTTTCAGAGAAACTGCTATGTTTCTGAATGGGTTAAGCCTTCCCCCTAATCCTCTAGTGGCTGTCTCATTGACAGCCACTAGAGGCGCTTGCGTGCTTCTCACTGTGATTTTCACAGTGAGAGCACGCAAGCGTCCATAGGAAAGCATTGTAAATGCTTTCCTATGCGACCGGCTGAATGCGCGCGCAGCTCTTGCTGCGCGTGCGCATTCAGCCGGCGGGGAGAAGAGGAGGATCGGAGGAGGAGAGCTCCCCGCCCAGCGCTGGAAAAAGGTAAGTTTTAACCCCTTTCCCCTTTCCAGAGCCAGGCGGGAGGGGGTCCCTGAGGGTGGGGGCACCCTCAGGGCACTATAGTGCCAGGAAAACGAGTATGTTTTCCTGGCACTATAGTGGTCCTTTAAAGGACCACTACAGACACCCAGATCACATCAGCTCAATTAAGTTGTCTGGGTGTCAGGTCCCTCTAGTTTTAACCCTGCAGCTGAAAACATAGTAGTTTCAGAGAAACTGCTATGTTTCACTGAGGGTTAATCCAGCCTCTAGTGGCTGTCTCACTGACAGCAGCTAGAGGAGCACACTGAACATCCATAGGAAAGCATTGAGTAATGCTTTCCTATGGGCGGTTTGAATGCGTGCGCGGTCTCATTCGGAGCTGAGGCTGAGGGATCCCCAGCGCCAAGGGAGTCCGGCGCTGGAGAAAGGTAAGTGCTGAAGACACACACACTCTCACTTACAGACGCATACACACTAGCTAACAGACACACATTTACTGACAGAGACACACTCAGCGACAGACATACATACACACTCACTTACAAAACATACACTCTCATTGACAAACACACACTCACTAACAGACATCAAACAGACTCACTAACACACACACACTCAGTAAGACACACACAGTAACACACTCACTGACACTCGCTAGCAGACACACACACAAACACTCACTCTAACATTCACACACACAAACACTCACACTCACTAGCAGACACACACACTAACACTCACTAGCAGACACACACTAACACTCACTCTAACACTCACTAGCAGACACACACACTAACACTTACTAGCAGACACATACACTAACACTCATTTTAACACTCACTAGCAGACACACACACTAACACTCACTAGCAGACACACACACTAACACTCACTCTAACACTCACTAGCAGACACACACACACTAACACTCACTCTAACACTCACACTAACACTCACAGTAACACTCACACACACTCTAACCCTCACACTAACACTCACTCTAACACTCACACACACTCTAACCCTCACACTAACACTCACACACACTCAAACACTAACACTAGTTTTTTTTTTTAATGTAATCCCCCCAGCCTCCTTACCTTTTGGAGTGCTGGGGGGATTCCCTGGGGTCCAGTGGTGCTGCTGGGCTCCTGGGCGGGTGGCCGGTCGGGCAGGCAGGCGCGCGAGGGAGCACTCACTGCTTCCTCTTCAGCTCCCTCGCGCGCTGCGTAGGGATGCCGGCGCCGGAAGATGATGTCATCTTCCGGCTCCGGTATCAGTGCGGCGCGCGAGGGAGCTGAAGAGGAAGCAGTGAGTGCTCCCTCGCGCGCCCGCCTGCCCGACCGGCCACCCGCCTTCCGGGTGTCAGCAGGGCCAGCCTCGGGGGGCCCTGGGATGGCCGCCTCCTGGGCCCCCCTGTATGCTGGCCCTGTGGCTACATACCGGGTCGCAGGCCGCGACCCCTGCGACCCTGGTATGTACGCCACTGTCTGTGGGTACTTAGGGACCCACTTCCTTCTTGAGGTGTCTCAAATAACAGCATGTCCTCTCAAAATCAGAAAATGACAGAAGTGCTTTATTCAAAAAAATGCACAAAAATTTATCATAAAATCTTTAAAGGACCACTATAGTGCCAGGAAAACATACTCGTTTTCCTGGCACTATAGTGCCCTGAGGGTGCCCCCACCCTCAGGGACCCCCTCCCGCCCGGCTCTGGAAGGGGGAAAGGGTTAAAAACTTACCTTTTTCCAGCGCTGGGCAGGGAGCTCTCCTCCTCCGATCCTCCTCCGTTCCTGCTCCTGGGCTGAATGCGCATGTGCGGCAAGAGCTGCGCGCGCATTCAGCCCGTCGCATAGGAAAGCATTTACAATGCTTTCCTATAGACGCTTGCGTGCTCTCACTGTGAAAATCAATGAGACAGCCACTAGAGGATTAGGGGGAAGGCTTAACCCATTCATAAAACTGCTTAACCCATTCTGAAACTGCTATGTTTATAAAAAAAATGGGTTAACCCTAGAAGGACCTGGCACCGAGACCACTTCATTAAGCTGAAGTGGTCTGGGTGCCTAGAGTGGTCCTTTAAAAAGTAATAAAAAACCTTACAGTTTAAATGTAGTCCCTGTGGTAAAGTGCAAAACGCGTTTCGCCTCAGTATGAGGCTTCCTCAGTTGCTAGTTATTTTCCCTTGATAGTCCATTTGGCGGTTTTCTCCGGCGTTCCTGGTGTCTATTATTTCCTCTTCCGGTTTCGGCCCATTTGCGTTCCATCCGTGGAATGCAAAGATCACGTGATGCGTTCCGTGAAAATCATGGCATCCCTGGTTGCTGTACTTTCATTTCCTCTCCCGGTTCTAGCCTGTGGGGATAAAGGGAATACCCACACAAGGTGTTTTGAGTATTTGTCATTTTTGGTGTCACTCACTGGGATATTGCTACATAGCTTTTTTGTAATTTACCTGTGACAATTAGATTGCCAGGTGAGCCCAATTTAAGGAAAAACTACTAAAGGAGGGTGTTCCACATTATTAAGCAGAGCACCATTTTCATGCAATATGGGGAAGAAAAAGGATCTCTCTGCTGCCGAAAAGAGTGAAATAGTTCAATGCCTTGGACGAGGTATGAAAACATTAGATATTTTACGAAAACTTAAGCGTAATCATCGCACTATTAAGAGATTTGTGGCTGGTTCAGAGCACAGACGGGTTTGTGCAGATAAAGGCACATTGAGGAAGATTTCTGCCAGATCCATTCATCGGATCAAGAGAGCAGCTGCTAAAATACCATTACATAGCAGCAAACAGATATTTGAAGCTGCTGGTGCCTCTGGAGTCCCACGGACATCAAGGTGTAGAGTCCTCCAGAGTCTTGCAACTGTGCATAAACCTTCTATTTGGCCACCACTAACCAATGCTCACAAGCAGAAACGGCTGCATTGGGCTGAAAAATACATGAAGACTAATTTTCAAACAGTCCTGTTCACTGATGAATGCCGTGCAACCCTGGATGGTCCAGATGGATGGAGTAGTGGATGGTTGGTGGACGGCCACCCTGTTCCAACAAGGCTGCGACATCAGCAAGGCGGTGGTGGAGTCATGTTTTGGGCCGGAATCATGGGAAGAGAGCTGGTCATCCCCTTTAGGGTCCCCGAAGGTGTAAAGATGACCTCTGCAAAGTATGTGGAGTTTCTGACTGACCACTTTCTTCCCTGGTACAGAAGGAAGAACTATGCTTTCCGTAATAAAATCATCTTCATGCATGACAATGCACCATCTCATGCTGCAAAGAATACCTCTGCATCAATGGCTGCTATGGGGATAAAAGGAGAGAAAGTCATGGTGTGGCCTCCATCCTCCCCTGACCTCAATCCTATTAAGAACCTTTGGAGCATCCTCAAGCAAAAGATCTATGAGGGTGGGAGGCAGTTTACATCCAAACAGCAGCTCTGGGTGGCTATGCTGACATCTTGCAAACAAATTCAAGCAGAAACTGTCCAAAAACTCACAAGTTCAATGGATGCAAGACTTGTGAAGTTGCTATCAAATAAGGGGTCCTATGTTAAAATGTAACATAACCTGTTCAAATGTTTAAAAAGTTAAAATGTTGTTATAAGTTTGATTGAAATAGCTTTCGATTTCAGTAAATATGCTGCAAACACAACAAATGACAATTTTCAGTTCTTTACAACCTATAAAGTGTTTTGAAACTTACTGTGCGTAATAATTTGGAACAGTGCATTGTAAGTTTTTTATGTTTAAAAAAAAATACTGTTATCATTACGAGGTTTGTTCAATAGAATTTGAATTGTACTCTTAATAGTTGATAACATGAGAATTATGCTGACTGTTATTTACATCAATTATTTAGGTAAATGAGAAAAATATCATTTGCATAATAATTTGGAACAGGGTGTAGTGCTCCTTTAAAGGGACACTCCAGGCACCCAGACCACTTCTGCCCATTGGAGTGGTCTGGGTTCCAACTCCCACTACCATTAACCCTGCAACTGTAAATATTGCAGTTTTCATAAACAGGCCTGGTCACGCAATACTGTCAAATTCAGGGATGTGCCATTCCTATGGGGCATATTCAAGGTTAGTTGAAGTGTCTCTGGGAAAATCAAGCTAATCAGGAAGCCTTTTGCATTGTGGGACATATTCAGTTTATGGTTTCCACCCTCACATGTTTCCTGTTATTGTTTGAGGTAATGTCCACTGCTGTGTTAATTCAGTCTTACAAATAAGATACTCTATTTGGTCTGTCTGAGACATAAGCCACATATTGATAGGAATTACAACCAAATAGACAAAATGGCTTTTCACAAATTACATAACAATAATAATAAAAAAAAAGTAAAATCGGGTCCTTGGTCTTTACTAACTCCACGGAGATGGCCAAAACAAACGACAATAGGGATTGCTGGTACCCCTGCCACATCAGATATAACCATGCGTGTGACACTTTGAATTGTGCATACTGAACAGGAGAGGTATAAGGTAAATCTTAGTGACATTCATACACGAAGGAACACTAGCAAGAGGAAATGCATTGTGCACATATATGATAAAGGGTTAAGCACACACTGATATAGATCCATTAACCCTTTCATGTGGAATAGGCAGTACTAATGGATCATTGGTCCTAAGGGGTAAATAGAGTAAATTAAATCTCTCCTGGAATCTGCAATATTGTTCTAAAGCAGGGGTGCCCAAAAGGTACACAGATCTTTGTAGAACTACAATTCCCATGATGCTTTGCATGTCTTTGTTATTCCGTTACAATGGCAAAGCATCATGGAAGCTGTAGTTTTAAAACGTCGCTGGATCTACCTCTTGGGACTCATTCCAAGCTGTAAACCAGGCATCCATGAAATTGCAAATAACACTAAAGTGTGTGCTATCTCGAATGGTTTTCCCAGCTTAGTAAATATGATGCATCCAGCCACACAAAAAAGAAGATGCGTTTGCAGTCTTTTACCAATTCTCATTACAGATATAAATCAGATTAATCACATTGTTGCAGCAGAAACCACAATAACAGATGATAGATTTTATTGGGGGTTGGGGCTGTGGTTATGAGAGAGGCATGTCTTGAATAAGTGTGATAAACATTCCAAACTCCTTCACAAGCAGCTGAAAATATTTGTACTTGATGTGGCTGAAATGCTAGAAGAGTTTGGAGGGACACATGCCATAGTCTCTTTTCACTTCTTTGGAATAACAATTTCAGCATATCAGCCACATTGCTGCAGGTGCTGGTGTCTGCTAATGAAAAAGAGTAGCCCTGTCTGCTTGAACACCATAAAAGGACATGGTGACAGACCCAAGCTTGTTTCATGGAAAATTAGAACAAGTCAGATTGTTGTGTGGGAACTGGCTTTAAATATATCTGTTGTTTCTCATCAAGTGAAATGAATGTAGGAAGTCTCACTGGAATACTTTTCTGTTTTAGATTTACTATCACTTTTTGCCAAAAACTACTATGGTTTGTAACCACAGTCATCTGCGGATTGTATGTTCTGTGCAAATAAACATTCACATTTGAGTATATTGGTATGAATCTGAAGATAAATGTCAGTCTGATTGCCATGATGAAGTTTTAGCAATGCATAAATACGTATTCACAGTATCCCATACATGGCAACATTTAATTCCTATTCACCCGTCCAATTTACCTGTCATTAGTTGCAGGGGACGATTTTTAACAACTGTGGACAATGATGCAGATTGCTGGGGCAACTGGATGGATACACATATTGCAAAAATAAAAACAAAACAAGGTTCTCTGATCTGCAACAGTAATTCAGCAATAACAGTAGCAGAGTAACTGATTAATACCTGAATGCCCCGTACTAAAAAGAGCAAAGCTATCTTTGGTTAACTCTGTGAAACGACTCTGGACATCTTAAAGCTTTGAAAAGAATAGCCGGTAGCCAAAGGCGACCAGCCTATGGGTGTGTCTAGAGGATCCCAAAAGGGGGTAACCCTTACATACGTTTGAAAAATAGAAAAGATATAGGAGGATCTAGGTAGAGAGGAGGATACTCCTCGTCCCTACACTAGGTCTACCAAGAAAGGAATCCCCATCCTAATTGTAATGCTGGAAAAAATAAAACTTAACCTTTATTATTATTGGATAAAACTATGTAAATACACAGAAAATTGAAAATAAAAAATATAAAATAATATAAGGAGTGCCACCACAATAACTGTGGATATGGACAGTAAAAATAAAAAGTATAAATAATAATAATAATAATATTCCTTTTCGATGTCCTTCAAAACCACTTATGGAGAGATATCTAGCATGAGACTAGAAGCCAAATAGGGTAAATAGTGGAGAAATGAAACAATTCTGTAGGCTACTTATAGAGAAAAGGAAGGTGATAAGATACTCAAAGGCAAACTGTAACAGAGTATCCAGTGCAAAATAGAAACTAAGTTGCACTATATGCCAGTAACCTCTATGTTGTGAGGGAAATAGATAGTGTAGCTAAGGAAATCACTACAGTATGGAGGGAATAATCTGAATAGAGAGGGATACACAGCATGGATTGAATAAACAAACAAAATCCTACCCTCCTCAAGTTCCCCCCCAAAAAAAACCCTTCCGCTGGTAACAGATATCTGTAACCTAAGTAGCCGTACTCACTTCAAGTTAGCCTACCTAGTGGCAGACTACAAACTGAACTGCCTCTCAAGTCCCCCCAAATCCCTTGCACTAGCGGCAAAATGCTGGAACCTAAATGCTCGTTCTCACTCTAAGCTAAATTCACACGTGGCAAACTCCTGACTAAACTACCTAACGCGCGTTTCAGCGCTTCCAATGCGCCTTCGTCAGAGGTAAAGAGGTAAAGCAACAGTCTGTCCCCCGCCCGGCCCTTAAATAGGTATGCCGGGTCAGCGAGAATTATGTGGGCGTGTCAAAATGTTCGCGCCCGAACGGCGTTTGAACAAGCACCTCCCCCATGTGTGAGTGATTGATAGAGCATGCTAATGTTCCCATTAGGGAACTATCACCTAAACATTGAGCTGGTCTTAAATGAAGTATAAATGAAGACCAGTATATACAATCTGAAGGTTGTTCATTTATAATACTGTCAGATGGATTAACCAAATACAATAAAGTAAAGAAAACTATTTACAGGAATTATGTGCTTTCAAAATAAACAGACAAACATAAAAGAAATATGTTTTTACTAGCACATAAAGAGCTTTTGATCCTAAGCATTCATGGTGGGATGGCATATTGTTGAACAGTAAAAAACTGATGACAACGCTTCACATATAATTTAAGAGGGGACAAGACTTTGCAATCTATTTAAATCAACAAATAACAAAAGTATTTACAAATAATATATGTATGTATATTATGTATATAGTAATGATGCATTAGTAAAGATGTTTATATATTATTCACTGTGAAACTCATTATTCAATGTAGGGAGTAAACGTAAACCCTTCATTTAATCCATTAGGGGCCAATGTGTTGAATTTGTAAATCCAGAAACATTCCCTTTTGAGGAGGGTGCGATCCAGGTCCCCTCCTCTACGACCCAATTGCACCTTTTCGATACCTGCAAATTTGATCCCTCGTGTGTCACCATGATGATCATTTCTGATGTGTCTAGAAACTGGGGTATCTCTAAAGTTTCTGACAGAGTGTATGTGTTCCATGACACGTCTCTTAAAGGGGCGGATGGTTTTCCCCACATATCTCAGGCCACATTCACATGTCAGTAAGTATATGATACCTTTCGTATTGCAATTGAAAAATTGTTTAATCTGACACACTGAATTGTCAGTTAAATCTGAAAAGACTTTTGAGTCTTTCATCATATACTGACAGGCCACACATCTGCCACATTGGTAGGTGCCCTGTACAGAGAGCCAATTTGTGGTGACACTCTTAGTGGACAAATGACTAGGAACCAAAACTTCTTTTAAGTTTCTGCCTCTACGTGCTGTGAGGGAGACAAATGGAGTTACTACTCCTTTGAGTTGGGGATCTTGAGATCAGAGGCCAAAACCTGCCTAATATCCGTTTGGTTAGATCCCATCCAGAGTCAAACGTGGCTACACAACGAATAAGTTCTTGTTTTATTGGGGGCTCTTTGTCTCTTAAGAGATCTCCTCTATCACTCAGTAAGGCCCTCTGGTAAGCATTTTTGAGGCAGCGATTGGGGTAACCCCTCTCCTTAAACCTAGTCCTGAGGAGTTTTGCTTGATTGATAAATTCATCCATAGTTGAGCAATTCCTCCTCAGACGTAGGTATTGGCCAACCGGAATACCTTTTTTCAGGGTGATGGGATGATAACTCTCCCATCTCAGTATGGTATTTGTTGAGGTTGGCTTTCTATAGAGAGTGGTTTCAATCCCTGAATCTTTGGAGATATTGAAGGTGCAGTCTAAGAAATTAAGTGTAGAGCCACCAATCTCCATTGTTAGTCTAAGGTTCAAGTCATTAGTGTTCAATTTGTCCACGAAGGACATGAATGTGTCCCCCGTGCCCGTCCAGACAACAAGGACATCATCGATGTATCTCTTCCACAAGAAGATATACTTTGTGAACTCAGCATTGATGTCTGCAAACACCACATTCTCCTCCCACCACCCCAGGTGCAGGTTGGCATATGATGGGGCACAAGACGTACCCATAGTTGTACCCTGCACCTGGTGGTAGAACTGTCCGTCAAAGAGGAAGAAGTTGTGGGTTAGCACAAACTTAAGCAATTCGATTACGAATCGCGTATGGCATTCATGTCTCGGACCTCTTGTGTCAAGGTAGCATTTGGTGTGTGCCAAACCCAAAGTATGGGGAATTGACGAGTACAGAGCCTCTACGTCGAGACTACACAATATAGCGCCTCTTGGTATGTTAAGAGAGGCTAGGCACTTAAGTGTGTCCTTCGTGTCTCTCAAGTATGAGGGTAGTTTTTCAACGAGTGGTCTAAGTACTTTGTCTATATATAGACTGGCCCTGCTTGTCAGATTATTTGAACCTGACACAATCGGTCTGGCTGTTAAATGAGTAGACTTTTTGTGCACCTTGGGAAGGCAATAAAATGTTCATTCCTGCCCAAGATGCCTTTATCGAATGCTGAGTCCAGAATACCCTTAAGGTCTGACAGAAATTTAGTGGAGGGATCAGAACTCAATGTGCGATAAGTTATATCGTCTTTGAGTATGTTGTTTGCAAGCTGGATATATTGTGTTCTATTTAAAATAACAATGTTCCCCCCTTTATCTGCCGGTTTAATGATGATGTCCTCGTTGTCCTGCAGGCCACGGAGGGCACACCATTCATCCTTTGAGAGGTTGCTATGGGGTCGAGGTTCAAGGGAATCAACTTTAAGCTTTTGTATCATCTTGCATACTGATTCAACAAATAAATCTATGTTTTTAAAGTCTCTAAAGTTGGGTGTAAATTTGCTCCTGGGACACAGATCTGTATAGGGTTGTGGGGAAGAATCATCATTATCTTCCAGAAGGGACACTAGTTCGTTAAGGCATTGGTATTCTCTGACACTAAATCCCAAGTCTTTGGCTCTTTTTTCATTGATAGTAACGAAAAATTTGTGTAGAGCCAGACGTCTACCAAATAAATGGACATCTTTAATCCAATCAAATTTATTAAAAGGGGGTACCGGAACAAATGATAATCCCTTCATCAGGACCCGATGTTGTAATTCGGTTAGTATAGTGTCAGAGAGATTGAGAACCTTGATATTAGTACTTAGTAGCATTTCCGTGCCCTCCCCCTGTATCTTGTCTGTCTGTGCTGTAGGGAAAGTTCCCCCTCCCGGGGGTTCTGCCCTAAAAAAGTCACCCCTTTTTTCAGGATGCCTTTTGAGTGTTCAATGGTAAGGGGCACGGAGGATGTGGTATTATCCTCGTTCTCTGTGTCTGAAGTATCATATTCAGATGTAGTATTTTGATCTGATTCTACACGTGTAGTTTTTCTAAATTTCCTATAGACCCGCTCACTTTTATAATCTTTATGGTCCCTTAGAAATTTTCTATGTTTGCGATTTTTTATGAGGTCCCTATATTTATTCAGATTTTGTTGAAGATTAGCTTCTTGGGTACTAAAGTTAGGGTCTTCTTTAAAATTCTTTGTGGCTTCTACTGCCTCATTTACTTTCTCATAATATCCATGAAGGTTCGAGAACAAAGGTTTGCTGCCTCTTCCCATTCTTTAAGGAGAATGGCATCATCCATGTTGATGTTAGGCATGATCTGTACCCTGAGACCCAGTTATTGTGGTGGCACTCCTTATATTATTTTTTATTTTCAATTTTCTGTGTATTTACATAGTTTTATCCATTAATAATAAAGGTTAAGTTTTATTTTTTCCAGCATTACAATTAGGATGGGGATTCCTTTCTTGGTAGACCTAGTGTAGGGACGAGGAGTATCCTCCTCTCTACCTAGATCCTCCTATATCTTTTCTACATCTTAAAGCTTTGCATGAGGATGTCCAACATCTCCCAAATCCCCATAGGAAAGCATTAATCCAATGCTTTTCTATGGGAGAGGCCTGATGCATGCACGGCACTTGCAGACCTTCCTTAACCAGTCAATAAGTCTTATCGAGAATCATAAATCAGAATTTAAAAACAAAAAAAGCCCACAATGCAAACAAAAATGCAAGATGTTGATGTAATGGAGTCAGTTACAAAAAAAAATGAGACTGGAAATAGTCATTCTAATAGCTCAGCTATTTCATTTCACTAAACGCTCTTCTAGCGCCACCTGGAGTCAGCTAATAAAACAGGCTTCCACAATTCATTTTAAAAATGCATTACAAAATTATCTAAATTAACCCTTAATTTTACCTCTCTACTCTTAATTTGTTTGGCAAAATGCAAACCCTTATGACCTAGACCAGAAGTGGCCAGAAGACAGATCCCCTGCTTTTGTAGAACAACTGCTAAAACGCTTTCTCATTCTTAAGTTGTGTGAGTGGGTCTGGCTACCCCAGAGACTCAAGAGTGACCTAAAGTGTTCCTACTCTTTTAAATCAAAACCATACCATGTGACTTTCCAAAACTCCATATAAATGGGAAACTACAGGTGATACTCGAAAAATTAGAATATGGTGCAAAAGTTAATTAATTTCAGTAATGCAACGTAAAAGGGGAAACTAATATATGAGATAGACGCATTACATGCAAAGCAAGATAGTTCAAGCCGTGATTTGACATAAGTGCGATGATTATGGCTTACAGCTCATGAAAACCCCAAATCCCCATGTAATGCATCTATCTCATATATTAGTTTCCCTTTTACGTTGCATTACTGAAATAAATGAACTTTTGCACAATATTCTAATTTTTCGAGTATCACCTGTCTATAATTAAATCCTTAATTTAAATCTCCATCATAATTTTAAAGAAAAATGCACAAAGTAAGTTTAGGTCTAGGTTACACATAACACTTATTTACAGGCCCTTTAAAATAATGCTGGTTTTAGACTTGGTTCTAATCAAACAGCTGTCTTGAAAGTAGATGATAAGATAGTGTGGGTATAATGGTATAAGAGGCTCCAATAAATCAACTTTGACGGCACTTACCATAAAAGCATATTGTAAATTTCAAGATATTCAAGATATGCATTTATAATTTAGTTTACTGAGCATGCAAATATAACTTTGTGGTCTGTATATATATTTGGGCTAATGCAGAGCACCAAGCACAAGAATGAGCAAACTGTTCTAGTATAGATATAGATATAGACAGACAGAAAGACAGATAGGTTTTGTAGAATATATACGAAAAAGGAGCTGTCAACTTCTCTTTTAATGCAATGTTTATTTTTAAAGTAGCCCTATAGGGCCAGGAACACCAACATGTATTCCTAACCCTATAGTGTTAAAAACACCAGCTAGCATCCCCCCAACCCCTAAATAAAGTAAAATCTTAACTTTCAGTGTTCTGCTGCTGGCTCTCCCCCCGATCTGCCTCCTTAGCTGACATCATCAGAAGTGATGATCTGAGCCAATCACAATGCTTTTACTTAGGAATGCATTGGATTGGATTGGCTGAGGCTGTCAAGAAGGCAGGTCAGGGGCAGAGCCAGCACAAGCCAAGCACAGTCTTGGCCAATCATCGTAGAAATGCATTCAGTGTTCAGTGTCTCCATGCAGAGGGTGGAGACATTGAATGGCAGTACTGCACACTGTGTAGCTCTGCCCCAGGAAGCATGTCTAGGAGTGGCCAGTGGAGATATCCCTATGCTGTAATGTAAACACAGAATTTTCCCTGAAAATACATTGTTTACTGCAAAAAGCCTGAAGGAAATGATTCTACTCTCCAGAACAACTACAATAAGCTGTAGTCGTTCTGGTGACTATAGTGTCCCTTTAACCCCTGACCAGACCACTTTTCAATTTTCTTACCGTTTGGGACCAGGGCTGTTTCTACATTTCTGCAGTGTTTGTATTTAGCTGTAATTTTCCTTTTACTCATTTTCTGTACCCACATATATTATATACTGTCTTTCTAAAGATACAATTATTTTCATCATACCATATAATTTACTATAAAACAAATGATTAAATATGATGAAAAAATGTAAAAAAACCACACTTTTTCGAATTTGACCCCCAAAATCTGTTACGCATATACAACTGCCAATAAAACAACCGTGCAAAATAGTTTCTAAATTTTGTCCTGAGTTTAGAAATACCCAATGTTAACATGTTCTTAGCTTTTTTGGAAAGTTATAGGGCAATAAGTACAATTAGCACTTTGCTATTTCCAAACCATTTTTTTCCAAAATTAACGCAATGTAACACTGATATCTGTCAGGAATCCCTGAATAACCCTTTTCATGTATATATTTTTTAAGAGACGACAATCTAAGGTATTAAACTTGGGGTATTTTGACTCTTTTCATGCAACCATTTTATCATCAATCTATGCCAAATTAAAAACAAACAAAAATAATTGGTGATTTTTTTGACACACATAGCAATTTAGGAATACAGGTACGGAGAACTTTAAGGGTTACTACCAATGAACACCCTAATATGTGTTCGGAAACATCTCCTGAGTACAGTGATACCACCTATGTATAGGTGTGTCGGGTCCTCTGGGGTCTAAAAGACCTTTTTGGAGGGTGTGCATTTCAGTTTTCCAACTTGGAATTTTCACAGATGGTCATCATGCACCCATGTCCAATTTGGGACATTTTTGAGCTGGCCAATGTAATTAAACCCCATAAAACCTTATATTTTTGAAAAGTAGACACCCTAGGGCAGGCATAGGCAACCTTTGGCACTTCAGATGTTTTGGACTACACCTCCCATGATGCTTTGACAGCATTATGGGTGTAGAGCATTATCGGGGATGTAGTCCACAACATCTGGAGTGCCGAAGATTGCCTATCCCTGCCCTAGGGTATTTCAAATGGTGGTATTTTAACACTTCCCATGCACCAATTCTACCACCATTCTTTGTCAACCTTTTGGGTAGTCATTTTGTTGTGTTATTTTTCACACACACTGTACTTTAGGCATGGATTCTCAGGTCCTGTTATGTGTTACTGACAAAGAAACAATATGTGTTCAGCAACATCTCCCGAGTACAACAGTGCCCCAATGTACAAGTTTTATGGGTTTTTGCAAACTTACAGGGGTCAAATGTAGGGGTTTCCCCCTTTTACATGTTTGCACATTGAAATTTGCAAGATTGGTTTGCTGGGCCTATGTTGCCTTTGAGACCGTATAGCATTCCAGTAATGAAAATTAACCCCATCATGGCATACCATTTATAAAAGTAGACAACCCACAGTATTCAAAATGGGGTATGTTCAGTCTTTTTTAGTAGCCACTTAGTCACAAACCCTGGCCAAAATTAGCATATATATTAGTTTTTTTTGCATTTTTAACACATAAACTGCCATTTCACCAATGATATTATCAGTATATTACATTTTACTGCTCTAAAACACTCATATTTGTGTTCAGCAAAGTCTCCCGAGTATAACAATAACCCCCCATGTACAGGTTTTATGGTGCTTTGGAAAGTTACAGGGTCAATATAGGGCTTGCCCAATTCAGTTTGACAGATTGGTTTGCTGGGTCTGTGTTGCCCTTTTGAGACATATGGTATCCCTGGAATGTGAAATAACCCCATCACGGCATACCATTTTCAAATGTAGACAACCCAGGGTATTCTAAATAGGGTATTTCCAGTCTTTTGTAGCAGCCACTTAGTCACAAACGCTGGCCAAAGTTAGTGTTTTTATTTGATTTTATATATATATATATATATATATATATATATATATATAGATATTTATTTTATTTTATTTATTTTACACACACACATATACATATAATATGTGTGTATATAATATGTGTGTGTATGTATATATATATATATATATATATATATACACACACACACTTTTATTTCCTATTTATGTATAATATATTATAAAATAATTAAAGCATTTTATAATATATTATACATATATATGATTTCATTATAAGTGTATTTTGAGATATGTGTGTGTATATATATATATATATATATATATATGTATATGTATATGCATTCATTATTTTATATTATTCATATATAACACATGAATAATATATTTATTATTATTTTTTTGTTGTTTTACTTTTTAGCAGCCTGGGGGACTCGCCGGTCCAGGTAAGTCCAGGGCTCTTATTTGCCGCGGACGTACTAGGTACAGTAAGAATAAAATTAGATATATACATATATTAATATAAAAATACACTTAGAGTAAAATTACACACGTGTATATATATATATATATATATATATATATATAATTTAAAAAAATATTTTTACAGTTTTTATTTATTTTTAATTATAATATATATTTACACAATATATAGTTATTATGTATATATATATGTATGTATATCCACATATATTTATATATACATATTATATATAGATATAATATATGTATGTATGTATGTATGTCTGTGTATATATATATATATATATATATCATAATCTCAAATATATATATTTTTAATTTATTACCTTTATTTTTTTACTTTTTTAGCAGCAGGGGACGGCCTGTCAGTTCATGCAGTCCCCCTGCTGGCAGCACTGTGGACACCTATTGCGACCATGTGACCGCTCTTTTAGAGCGGTCACATGGCCCCTGGGGGTCATAAATTGCAGAAGGGGGGAACGGCGGCGATCGGTAAGTACATGGGAGAGGGAGGGTAGGGGTTGATTTTTTACAATTTCTAAAATTTATTTATTTTTTAAAATGTTTTAATTTTTTTATTTTAACTGAGTACCTCGACCCCTCGACGCACTCAGTACAGGCAGAGCCTCGGAAGCCTACCTGAAGGCTTCCGATGCTCTGCTCTACACTGCCTGGTTCCACATAGATCAACCCACGCTTCCAGTGCTCATATTGGCCGCAGATGTACAGGGTACATCAGTGGTTGTTAACGGACGTTTTTTTGTCTGACGTACCCTGTACGTCCGCGGTCATTAAGGGGTTAACAACTATGTATTAATGAGGTGTGAAAATAACAAGCAATGCAGAGAATAAGAGAAAATAAACAATGTTTGTATTTCTCCTCTTTTTTTTTTGCAATGTTTGCCAGGCCTTGCATTATAACTTGATTATGATGTAATTTGCTAAATCTTTAATATAAATATAAAATAAAACATCCAATCGCTAAGGCTTCATGTCAACAGCACATAGCAAAAATAACTATTTCTAATACAGGTGCAACAATTCCTGTGAGATAGGAAGATTTTCCTATTTTTAACAAATAGAACATAGCGACAGAATACTCGTAGTTTTTGTTGCAGCTATTCAAATTAATTTTAGAACAGATGTTTAGAAAAGCAGGAACAATAAATTATTATATCTAATTTCTATAAGCTAGTTGCCAGTCTTTTAATAGAACAAAAATGTAATTAACACATACCAATTTGCACCTTCATGTTTTTTGATAATCTATATTTTTATTTTACAGTATGTATATACTGTATATACACACAGAAACCCAAGGACCAAGCACTCCAATTCTCAATACAAACTTTACATACCCTCAGGGGAGGGCTGGCACTGACTCACACAGACAGACATGCTGACACACACACACACAGACATACTGGCACACACACAGACAGATATACTGGCACACACACATAGAGACATACTGGCACACACAAAAACTTTCCACTTTTAAAGCCAGCAGTCAGGGGCTGAGAAAGGGTACAGGGCTGTAGTAGGGGGCTAGGGGCTGTAGCAGGGGTGTGAGCTGTAATTGGGGGAATAGGGAATGTAGTGGGGGGGAATAGGGGCTGAAGTAGGTTGATGGCTACAATTTGGGAAAGGGGCTGTGGTGTGGGTGATATGGGTTGCAATTGGGGGAGAGGAGCTGTAGTGGGGATGTTATGGGGACTGTGGTGGGGGGCACGGGGCTGAGAGGGGGTGACAGGAGCTGAGTAAGGGGGACAGGAGCTGAGTAAGGGGGACAGGTGCTGAGGAGGGGGATAAAAAAAACTAAAGTGTACCTCCCCCCCCCGAGTCTTAACTTATGCCAGGGAGGGGTGGGCAGGAGCCAGGAGCAGGGGAAGGAGCTAGCAGTCAGTGGAGTCGGCCAGCCTGTCCTGATGTCAGGAGGAGGGGGCGTGACTTCCTCTGCTCTTCTCCCAGACTCCCCAGCGGTCCTGGGAGAAGAGCAGTGGAAGTCACACCCCCTCCTCCTGACATCATCAGGAGAGGCCGGCCGACTCCACTGGCTGCAGGCTGCAGGGAGAGAGGTAAGTTGAAAAATCAGCCAGAGGCAGGGGACTCAGATTTTTCCTTTATTTGCTGGATGTGGACGGCCTTGAGTTTAGGGCGGCCTGTGACCTATTGTCCGCCCCCGCGGCTCCCACCCCTATTGTCCTCCCCCAACCATGAGCCAGGGGGGGCTGGAGGAACAATAGGCTAACTAGCAGCCAAATTAATGGGCAGAAAAGTCCAGAGCTCATAATACAATACCTAATCTATATATCTACCGGTAATTATATTTTTAATGGTGATTTTGTTCTGGTATACACAGAAATAGAACATAAGAAAAGAAACGCAGTGAGACAGGAACTCTAAATCAGGATGGACTTGTTATTTTATTGTAATCTATGGATAAATGAAGTCAAATTCAAATCAATCTGCCCTTTATAAATATATTAAGATCTGAATAGTCTTTGTGGCAAATTGTTGACATTTAACTTATAATTAAACAGCAAATCTGTACACAATGGGCATAGTTAAATAATGACTTCATAAAGAATTGAATGTCACAAAGTCATAGAAAAATACTGTTGAGCTGTCATACAGTTTACAGACTAATGAAACTCTAATGTCATCAGAATGAGAGCAGCGTGTAAACTGCATGCCTCCCAAGTGTTGCCATTTAGGATGGACAGTGCCTATTTTGAACCCAAATCCCTCTTTTCTAGGAGCTCCATATTATTAGTGTGTCTGAAAGTATAACAGAGCTTCACATCAGTAATACAGTAATTCGTCTGTAAACTACAATAAATGTGTTTAGAAATCCGTCTGTGTAAATAAAACATGTTGTTGTTACAAATTACATTTTAGTTGAATAAATAGTCATTAGTAAGTTCTAAAAACAGACCAACCACATATCACATCCCCACTCACACCCCGAAAATTCAACTGTCCCTCTTTGTCTACTGAAAATTATTGTTACTGTATCTGTTTTTTGATAATTTTATCTATGTAAATTTATATATGACTAAATATCCTATGTCATAATGATAATGTCCTGCAATTATTGTTATAAAAATGAAAAACTTTTCAATAAAAATATTTTAAAATGTCTTTCTCCCCTTCCCAGACCCTTTATATATCTCTTTCTTGCCTTACCTATCCCCTCTGTGTGTCTCTTTCTCCCCTCTAGCCCATTTTGTATGTCTCTATCTCCTATTCCCCATCCCCTCTGTGTGTCTCTTTCTCCCCTCTAGCCCATTTGGTGTATTTCTATCTCCCATTTCCCAGCCCCTCTGTGTGTCTCTTTCTCCATTCTAGCCCATTTGGTGTATCTCTATCTCCCATTTTCCAGCCCTTCTGTGTGTCTCTTTCCCCTTTCCCAAGCCCCTTTGTGTGTATCTTTTTTCCCTTTTCTAGCCCCTCAGTGTGTCTATTCCTTTCAGCCCCCTTTGTGTGTCTCTTTCACCACTAAGCCCATTTTGTGTGTTTTTCTTCCTTTCCCCAGCCCTCATGTATGTCTCTTTCTACCATTTTATAGTGCCTCTGTCTCTTTCTCCACTCCAGCCTATTTTGTGTGTCTCTTCCCCCCTTCCCCAGTCCCTCTGTGTGTCTCTTTCTCCCCTTCTCCAGCTGCTCTCTGTGGCTCTTTCTCCCTTCCCCCAACCCCTCTGCTTGTCTTCCCCCATCCCCAACACATTGCATAGTCCCTCCAGAAGATATGTAGTCCTAAATCTTACGTTTTATTTTACTTGATTAGCTATATTGTCACGCCGCCCGCCGGGTCTGCTACTGTCAGGGAGCGACATGGTACCCGGCGGACACGCATCATTGCGGTGGCATTCCCACACACTAAGGGGAATGCCACCAATCTTTTAACTGCCTGGTCACCTGGTGGGCGCACGTCGCAGTCTGGCGGCCTTCCCACGTGGCTAAAGTGCTGGCTGCCCCACATAGTGCTGGCTCCTTCTCCTCCTTTCACAGTGCCCGGGTCTGTGAACATTAGAAACACCGGTCGCTGCAGCTCTGAACACTTTAAGGTTTTTTTTTATTTTAACCCTTAAAGTGCCAGGTCTAAATGTTTAAATCTTGGTATATTCTCACACCCATTGTCAGGTGCTTCCCTGTAGTCAACCAGGGAGCACCTTAAAATATAAAAGCCTGCTCTGTCTATTGCTCTTTGCCCTGTCGTGGTTTCCAGTTGGTTATCCAAGAGCGCGTTCCTTGTATTGATTTGTTGTGTATCTGACCTTGGCTTCCCTTATTGACTATCCGATCTCTGTATATCGTTTGCGTTATTTCTTTGTCTTGGCTTCTCCCTGTCTTGTGTCTTTTTGCATTATACGTTAAATCTGGCCATTCTAAGGCCCGGTAAAATGTCTTAGGTATTTACTTTATATCTACTTAAGTTCTGCGTGTTGGACATCTACAGTAATCCTGACATATATAGATGAAGGCAATCCTCAATCCATTTACAGACGTGGCATCCGACCCTTGCGCAGAAAAAGGTTGTGTTACGGTATATGCTTAACTTTATTACATGGAGTGAAGGGTTAATGAACAAATGGTAGGGGTACATAGCTCTTCCTAATTGGATGCATACAATTAATTATGTGTTAGATGGCAAAAGGTGAATAAGTTTGCAGTAAAATGAAATGGGATTTATTCACTGAACATAGAATTGTAGGAAAAATTATTACACAACTTTGACTAAAATAGCAAATTATGACTGTAGATGAATTTATCCAAAACAGCTATTGTTGCCATTATATGCTTTTCAAATTAGGAAGTTGCACTAAACATACTTGCTAAGACACTGCTTAAAGACTTCTCACACAAAAGAAATGGCACTTACAAAATGTCTCTTAGAATGTGAGGTTAATCTAATTATAAAACGAGAAAATAATAATGAGGACACTGATTCAGGGGCCAATACTTTTGGCCCATGGATCAGTGTCAATAAGCCCTAGATTACTCTTCCTAAACGGGGACTAACTCCCAGTATGCAATATGTAGAAAGAAAAAGATAGGACTGTAAGGTCCTAGGCAGGAGAGTAAGCGAAATGGGAAGGAATCTACCTTTAATAGTCCTAAGGAAAAAACAGTATAAAATGAACAGGAAAAAATAGGGAGAAAAGTGTAATGGAAGAGATGTGTCAAAACACATCCAAATCCAGACTACTATCCAGCTAAAAATGCCCAGACTAGTCCACTTGATACTGTGCAAGCCTAGGCTACATTAAATCAAAGCTAAAGGATAGAGAAAATCAGGTAGATAGAGGAAAAACACACATCACTGGGCTGATTGAGGGATATTAGTAAATACCTCTTTAAGGGGGATAACCTCCCCAAAGCCCAAACCCAAGCAGAGACCACTGATGAAAGTGTCCTGTCCCTGTGTACCTCAGCACTGTGGTAAACCACAAGTGCCTATCTGCAACCCTCTCCCTTCCTGTTCAGATAGCTAAAAACAAATTGATTAAATTAAATAATTTGTAACTCCATAAGTGCTACAAAGATGAACAAAACAAATGAAAAAAGAAAATAAATGTAAGCTCACGCACGTTTTAATTTCGATGTCTCGCCATCCTGATTTTATTCCCTGGTGTCCAGCATCTGTAGATAACAGGGAGAGTGCTCCCACTGCATGGTCTGCCCTGAGTGGGGATAGCAAGGAGGCAGTGTCTTCTTGTGGGTGTCCCTGCCATCTTTCAGGGCAGGACCATACATTTTGGAAATCATTAGTGACCAAAGTTGCATCACTAGCACTCAAACTCTAGGCCTGCCCAACCCAATCACATTTCCATGTTGTCCAAAGTTGAATCGTATGAAACCATTTTTAAAGTGGAACTATCAATTCTTTGGAATTGACAGTTCCTTGTTCATCTAATGAAGTGATTAATTGGATTAATAATGTCGTGGACATAAGTTAAAAACTTCCTTGTTGCCCATGATGTTCTGGGCATGCTCATGCACACTTGGGCATGTGCAAAGAAATATGGGAGTTAATGCTACTGAGACATTCTCTCAGTTGGGCATGAACATGTACATTCATATGGCACTATGGGGATCGATGTAATTTACATGGCATGCTGATGTGACAAATAATTTAAACAACTGATTTTTTTGCAGATAAAAAAAACACAAACTTTTAGTTAGGTATTGAGATATGTAAAAATCTAATATGTACGGTTTAATACGGTTTCACTCTAAAGGTAAGTCAACAATTTAGCAAATAGGAAAACTAATGGGATTAATTAATTTAAAAAAAAAGAAATAATAGGAGCAACACTAATGTTCAGTAGCAAGAAACCCAGTACCACACAGTGTATAAAAACCTGCATATTGTCATCTTCAGACAGTCTGCAGGAATTTTCTTAAGAAATAAAACAGGCTACAGATACTAATATTACATTAATACAAACAAAATCTAATGGATACGGATGAAATATGTCCATGAAGTCTACAAAGGAGACTAAATGCATTGGCTGAGAGGACTAAAAATTGGCATTCGTGAACTTTCTGTTTAATATGTAATTTCTGCACTTTCTTCAAGTTTTTAAAAAATGTTTTATTAATGTGAGTTTATCTCTTTTATTTGTAAAAAATATAAATTAGATACTATTATGCTGTTTACTTTTTCTGATCCTACTTCCGAGCTTTTAACTGCACATGGAAAGCGAAGATTTGTCACTGTGAGTGTAAATTAGAAGTGTGCAGGTGCGTTAGTTTAAACAGTATCACACTATTATCATTATTTTCTCTTTCCTACAAGCACCCTTCTCTCAACATTTTCCGGATGTTAATGAAAATGTTTATATTTATTATGTTTATGCATAAGGAGTATTGGGCATTATCTGTTTCTTGTCTGGACATTTTAAGAATGACTTTGAAAACAGGGAAATAAATAGCATTTGCCTATAAAGAATACTACCAATTTCATACAATTTAAACACAAATATCTAAGGTAATGCTTCCTAAAGAGCACAAGATTAAGCTTTATAAAAAAAATTTATGGTAATGTATTCAGTGGTAATGTACACTGATTAGCCACAACATTAAAACCGCCTGCCAATTCTCATGTATGTCCCCCTCATGCTGCCAAAACAGCTCTTATGTGTTGAGGCATGGACTCCACATGACCTCTGAACATGACCTGTGGTATCTGGCGCAGAGACATTAGCAGCAGATACTTTAAGTCCTGCAAGTTAATAGGGTGGGATCTCCATGGATCACTGTAGTTGCTCCAGCACATGCCACAAATTCTCAATCGGATTGAGATCTGGGGAATTTGGAGGCCAAGGCAATCCTTTGAATTCTTTGTCATGTTTCTCAAGGCATTACTGAAAAATTTCCTACGTGTCCAAGGGTGTGTTATCCTGCTGAAAGAGGCCACTGCCATAAGAAAATACTATTGCCATGAAGGCGTGTACGTGGTCTGCAACAATCTTTAGATAGATGGTACGTTTCAAAGTATCATCCAAATTTATAAAGAATCCCCCCCACCCCCAGCAATGAAGCTCATTCTGCATGGAGCCCTTGAGAGGCTGACTTGAATTAGTTTTTTTCAAGTGTTTTATTTTTATTATAATAGTAATGTGAGTATGTGATGGCACTTTTTGGGGAGCTTTTTTGGTACAAGTTTTATGCACCTCCTTCCTATTATTAGGGTGAGGGGCAGGTAATACTTATTTATTTTAAATCTTCCAGGCAAATATAAGGGATGTTGAAAAACTGCACTTTTTTTGTAGTAGTGCCATAGCAAGCTAAGTAACATGTCTAAAGGCATAAGTGTGAGCAAAATAGTTGCTTAGAAAGACAGTAGTATGCCAATGTGAAATAAAGAGAAAACTGACATGCCAAATACAAGCTAGTTTGCATCTACAACATCAAAATGAAGGCCAGCCAGGGAGGCTCACGCAATGTAAGGCAGATGATATTAAGAGTAGAGGCCCTGTGTATGTAAAGTAGACTATTAATAAAAAGAAATCTGCAAAACACAAAAACACGTAAAACAACAAATAAAAATAAGCACACTAACTATGGGCAATGGCTTAGGATCCTGCATTGTTACATTTGTGAGTAAGGCAAGTTCCCAAAGCAGTGTTAATCAGCTTATACCCACTCTGGATATGTTATGCTCATATGCTTGATTTGTGACCCGAAGTTAAGGCCACGAGGTAGCCTCAGCTGAAGTCTTTTTTTTGGGTTAGCCAGTACGAACCAGCTGCCATCCTTCAGGCCCCAGGAGGAGATGCAAGACCAAAAGCGACCCCCAGATGTACCAGCTTGTCGCTGTTCACTGTGCCTTCATGCTTGGTGGCCATTTCAGGTAAAGGAATACTGGATTCTCAATGCCTCGAGTTTGGAGGATGTCTCCCCACTCTGACCAGTCTCTGAATGGGAATAGCCTGACCTATTCGCCATTTGGACAAGAGTGAGGCCACATCGGTGATCCCCTTGTTCTTCCTTGGCCTTCAGGAGCATTTAGGTAAGGAAAGATTCAAGACTAACATGCCCTTATTACTTAACACAGGGGCTCTTTAAATTTAGCCACTCGACTGGTGATGCTTACATGGACTGGGATGACCACCAGTCCAGAGGATGCCCTGAATATTATAATTAGGGTCCCCACCAGTTACAAGTGAAAGGGGGCTGGAGGGCTTACACAAAGTCCCCCCCTCCTAAATATTATAATTGGGGCCCAAAAAGCAAGAGAATGATAATTTGTGAATGTGCATCCTGCCAAGCATATTAGTTTTAGTTTTAACAAAACTGATGCTTTGTAGGTATGCAAAAGCACTAATTTTAGTCTGGACACATCCAACTAAAATCCAGTGTTTGGTATATAACCTTAAAATAATATTTTTGGGTTGGAGTAACCTTTTAACAGTTCTTCTTTGGTAATTACTAGTATGCGTAAGAATTATCGGTCTTTGAGACATTAATCACTATACATTTCAATAGTAATTTTCCTACTGATTTATTTATGTTTTGGTTTTCCGTATATAAACCGTGATTACACTATTTCAGCCTTACCGTTAAGTAGCAGTTGGAGCATTAAGTGGTCTAGAGAATTCATCAATGGTATTCCGGATTCTGTGCTAGTGTTGTGACTGTTTGGATACAGAGCTACTCTCAATGTAAATATTAGGTATTTCAGGTATTATTTGGAATGATTTCCAGTGCTCCTGGATATATATAGTCTTCTGCATTTCCCATCACTTCTTTTATTTACTGGTTTAATAAATATGGTAACCACGCAGTAGAAAAGTGGTGTTTTCATGTTACTCCAAAGTAGTATATTACTGTACAGTTTATTTACAAAATTGGGAGTTCCTGAAAAATCAGAAATGAAAGAAATTAATATTTTAGGCAAAAATTAAAAAATTCTAATTCCTTTCAGTTTTGATAATAAACCCCTTTGCCGGGTCTTCAACAACTGGGAAAACGCAAACAAATCTATTTTATATAATATTTGATTATTTAGCAAGATAAAGAACACAATTAACATAAATATTTGTAACTTGTTAAACGTTTCTAAGAATTACTGGAAACTGCACTGGTGAGGGGTCTGGTAGTACTGGGAAACTACATTCCTTACATTTCTTTCTTTAATATGGATCAAAGTTTAAACTCTTAAAATTATGCTATAATAATGTGTCTATATTTATATTTTTTTAGTCGTCAACGTTACATCGACACTACATCACATGATATTGTGGTAGATCAGAGCTCCCAATCTGTATAAGACAATACAATTTACTATAATACTTTAATTTTAGTTTATGAAGTGAATTCTCCTCTGCTTAATGTGACACTAAAGGTGCCCAGACCATTCAATCTCAATGAAGTTGTCTGGATGCAGTGCATTTTGTACAAACGTCAATGATTTCATTACAGGGTAGAACACACTTCTAGTGCCTGCCTTACTGAGTCAAACTGGATGGTGACTGGGAGCTGTGAAGGCCGAAAGAGTAAAAGGTCAGTTAAAAATGCATCTTTGTTGCCTGGGGATATGGAGGTGGGGGCAGTAACCTAAAACAATCAGAAGGCCACTCAAAATATTTACAAAAAGAGCCTACCCCAGGTTGGCCCGGTCACAGATTGCTATAGAATCATTATCATACATGCAAACTGTAAGTCTTTAAAGGGACACTGTAGGCACCATAACAATTTCAACATATTGCTTCCGCCTCGGAACACCATACTAGCTCATACTAAGTACTAGGGCAGTAACTGGCTGAGAGCGGACCTAATACCTGACCGATACCCCTAGTATGGAGTAAAACAGAGGCCAGGCTTCAGACTTCTGGGCACCATACAACTCTCCTAAATTGAGAGTAAACCTTTTAGTGGTGATCCAGGACCCAGCGACCGTGGACTCCAAGCACCATAATCAATTTCTTCAAGTGGTTACGGTGCCTACAGTGTTCCTTTAATGACACATTGGACTGTGCTTTCTGTGGTCGTGTATCCCAGACGCTGGACACCAAATACCAATCTGGGGTGGTGGAACACTTAGAAGCAGAATGTGGGACAGCTGGAATGTATCATCATGCATGTTAATAAATGTGTCAAAGAGGAAGAAGAAAATATTTATATTCTACATTTAAATTTTTATTTCTCACCTAACAAATATATTTTTGTTAAATATAGGGATAAGTATTTGGTTCGCTCCGCCCCTTACATCCGATAGGACAGGAAAAACACCAATGGCTTTAAAAGGAGGTTCTATTCCTAAGGCCCTCAGTCTTTTTCCTGTCCTACAGCCCTTATGATGTGAGCATTTTGCTCCCTTTACGTATGGACATGTATGGTTTTTTCTCTTCATTACTTTATTTGTATTTGCTATTTTAGGGTGCCTTTATATTGTGTTTTTATACTATGGTACTTTTATACTGTGGTGCCTTTATACAGCAGTACTTTGACACTGTGATGTCTTTAAACTGTGGTGCATTATGCAGCTGTGCCTTATGCTGTAATGCCTTTATATTATGATGACTTTAAACTGTGGTGCATTATGCAACTGTGCCTTATGCTGTAATGCCTTTATAGTATGATGACTTTAAACTGTGGTGCATTATGCAGCTGTGCCTTATGATGCCTTTATATTATGATGCCTTTAAACTGTGATGCCTTTAACCCCTTAAGGACCAAACTTCTGGAATAAAAGGGAATCTTGACATGTCACACATGTCATGTGTCCTTAAGGGGTTAAACTATGGTCCATTATGCAGCTGTGCCTTATGCTGTAATGCCTTTATATTATGATGACTTTAAACTGTGGTGCATTATGCAGCTGTTCCTTATGATGCCTTTATATTATGATGCCTTTACACTGTGATGCCTTTAAACTGTGGTGCATTATGAAGCTGTGCCTTATGATGCCTTTATATTATGATGCCTTTAAACTGTGATGCCTTTAAACTGTGGTGCATTATGCAGCTGTGCCTTATGCTGTAATGCCTTTAAACTGTGATGCCTTTAAACTGTGGTGCATTATGCAGCTGTGCCTTATGATGCCTTTATATTATGATGCCTTTAAACTGTGGTGCATTATGCAGCTGTGCCTTATGCTGTAATGCCTTTAAACTGTGATGCTTTTAAACTGTGGTGCATTATGCAGCTGTGCCTTATGATGCCTTTATATTATGATGCCTTTAAACTGTGGTGCATTATGCAGCTGTGCCTTATGCTGTAATGCCTTTAAACCGTGATGTCTGTTGATGTTATTTAGCGTATTTGTTCTTACTGTGATGTCAGATCCCCCCAAACATCTATGTTAGATGTAGGTTATATAAAAGAGTAATAGAATATAGTCATAGAATATAATAAAGTGTTGCTTTACTAATAATAGCAGTGTTATTATAATGTGGTAGAAGGGGTAAATTATAAATAAATAAAGACATAAGGATCTGCAAATTGTAGGCAATATTTGCCACATAGTAAAAAAAAGTCAAACTCTATGGTTTCCAAACAGAATACTTCTGTCTGAAATTCACAATTCCAGTTTAGAACTGAATAGGATAGACCTATCTAACAATTGTGAGAGTAAAATGTACTGTACTAAATCACCACTAGGAGGTGCAGCTGAAACAGTCTTCGTAAATGAATACAGACTGTTTGAGTCCGGGGTTCAAAATGAACTGCAGGGTTCCAGGAATAGAAGCATGGTGGGATTTACTCACTAAACAACATGTGGATATGAACTTAAAAATGTAGGCCAAATGGCCAAACTATTGCTGAGATGGATGGTTTTTAATATCAGCACTTTTTGACTACATTTTGTAATCCAATTCCTAATTCACTACCATTTAGTGCTTAGTGAAAACCCCAAATAATGATATAGATTGTTTTTAATCATCAACTATTAAATTATATGGAGAATAGGTACCAAAATCTCTCACTCTTCATAACGCCTGATTATAAGATGTTATTTTTATAGCAGCAGTTTAACTGAAACCTAAAGGCATGTGATGGAATTTTGTAGAAAATAAAGGCATGTGGTGGTATTATATTAAATATCAGTATCTGTGCTAAGTTTACAGAATTTACGCTGCACACTTTATTTTTCAAGGGTCCCTATTTAGGAGGGACAGACTCTATTTTGGGTCAAAATCCCTATGTCCCTCTTTTCTAGAAGCTCCATACTATCGACGTATCTGGGCATACAGCATTTTTTGTAGTTTAAAGACACATCACAACAGTAACGTGTTTTTCAACTACAATAAATGTGCTTAGAAAGCAATATGTGCAAATAAGACATCATGTTCTTGGTTTAAATTACTTTTTGGTTGCCTAAATTGTCATTAGTAAATCACCTAAATTTTATCAGAACTGGCCTGCCCCTGGTCACAAACCCACCCAAACCCATAAAATTAAAGTGTCGCTCTACGTCCATTTGATATGTTGGTAGGTATGTAATCTCTCTGTAAACCATATAAGCAAAAAAACAACCAAAAAGAACAATTCTTAAAATGTGAATATGAAGTGAATCACTCTTTTTTCTGCAACACAGCAAAACATCCTCTAGTGTACAAATAAGTACTTATCTTGAAACATTATTGCATTTTTACTAGTGATAATAATTTATATTTTATACTGCTCCTTTAAAATATATATATAATTTTATATATATATATATATATATATGTATATATATATATATATATATATATATATATATATCTCAACAGAATACCTCTATTAAATTAAAAACAACTGCTCTAACAGTGGAACACTCATGCAGGATATTATAATATATGTAAATCTCCAGAAACATAATTCACCTAATTCAGCATCTTATGGGTGTTTTTACCAGTATGAATAAGTCGATATAGTGAGAAACCCGTTTGTAAAGATTTTCTTATATTTTCTAATAAATGTATGTGATTAATTATCACAAGCCTTCTTTATTTTTTCTTTTTAACTTTGGATCCGGATTATGTGACACAGCTGGTGTGCTCTTATCATTCTTATCATTTATCCTATTCCCGCGTATCTCATTCACACTTTGTCTCCTTTTCTTGCTCTGCCTCTCACTAAAATTTTCAATCTCTTCCTCTCCTCTGCCACATTTCCGATATCCTTCAAACATGCAACCGTAACCCTTGATTCTGAAAAAGCCCAACCTTGACCCTAATTCCCCGTCCAACTATCAGCCTATCTCGCTACTGCCGTTTGTCTCCAAGATCCTTGAGAGAGTCGTGTATGCAAGATAGACAGACTTCCTAAAATCCAGCTCTCTGCTTGACTCGCTTCAATCTGGATTCCGTGCTTGTCACTCTGTTGAAACAGCTGTGGCCAGAGTATCCAATGATCTTATCACTGCAAAATCCCATGGCCACTACGCTATCCTAATTCTCCTCAACCTTTCTGCTGCTTTTGACACTGTTTATCATAAACAGCTTCTTCTCATCCTCCGTAATCTCGGTCTACGAGATATCGCTCTCTCCTGGTCCTCTTCCTACCTCTCCCAGTACTCATTCAGTGTTTCTTTCTCTGGCTCTGCCTCTTCTCCCCAATCCCTCTCTGTTGTTCCCCAAGTGAATGTCCTTGGTTCCCTATTGTTGTTAATCTTCACTGCCTCCCTTGGTAAACTCATCAGCTCCTTCGGCTTCCAGTATCATTTCTATGCGGATGACACGCACATGTATCTGTCTTCCCCTGATTTCTCACCATCCCTCTTGACTCGTGTCTCTGAATGCCTCTCTGCTATTTCCAACTGGATGGCTACTCATTTTCTTAAACTTAACCTGTCCAAAACAGAACTTCTGGTCTTCTCTCCCTCAAGTGATGCTACTCTTTGACTATGTTGATGATGCTACCATCCTCTCTACCTCTAAGGCACGCTGCCTAGGTGTACTCTTTGACTCCTACTCTCCTTCACCTCTCATGTCCAATCAATTGCCAAATCCTGCCACTTTCATCTCAAAAACATTGCGCACATCTGACCCTATTTAACGCCTGATACGGCAAAGGTGCTTGTCAATGCCGCTGTCCTCTCTCGCCTTGATTACTGTAATCCGCTTCTCAGTGGTCTTATGTGTTCTCAACATGCACCGTTACAGTCTATAATGAATGCAGCGGCAAAGATCATCTTCCTTTCCGCCCGCACCTGAAACAAGACAAAAGTGGCCTTTTATTGTGGCCAGCCTAAGGCACACCTGCGCAATAATCATGCTGTCTAACCAGCATCTTGATATGCCACACCTGTGAGGTGGATGGATTATCTCGGCAAAGGAGAAGTGCTCACTAACACAGATTTAGACAGATCTGTGAACAATATTTGAGAGAAATGGGCCTTTTGTGTACTTTGAAAAAGTTTTAGATCTTTGAGTTCAGTTTATGAAAAATGTGGGCAAAAACAAAAGTGTTGCGTTTAAAACTTTGTGCAGTTTAATAATAATAATAATAATTCACACGGAAGCTTCAAACTCAAGCCGACACAAAGGGGTACCACCTCATGTGATTGTACTGGTTTCTAATATATTTATCAAGTCAGTATTTCGCTATCTATACACTAGGTGTATCAGAGAAACATGAGAAGGAAGTGTATGCAGGAATGGGCCCAGAGGCTAGCACATATTGACCATGTCTCTCCTGCCTGAGTGGTCCATTGTTAGAACACTTTTTTTTTTTTATTAATTTGCAAAATTGGTATTTGGTTTTATATTTTAAAAGGAACTGTCTAAAATATTTCTGTTAGCTAGCATATAGAACTATTCCCCAGAACGCCTATATCACTTGCCCAGATGATGCTCATTTCTAGTTACAGACTCTATAATTGTGAAATAAATGGTCATCTTCTACACACACTGTACTTGTTTAGTGCAGATTGGACTAATATGAAGAAGCTTTCAATTTTTTTAGTTTGAATGAATATGTGAAGATTATTTCTAAATTCAAATTAATAACAGAAACGCTGGGAATGATGTATTGTTTGACATCTTTTCTGGTTGCAATGTAGAATGAAATATAGTCCCATATTTGTTGGAGTAACTATGTGGGATTAAAATCTCCTTATCCATTTTTCCAGCTATCATATTTCTCTTTTAGAGAGTTTACAGTATGTATACCTCCCATCGTTCCTGGATCCAGAGGGACTGTCCTCAGTTTGAGAATCATGTCCCACTGTTTGAAATTACATATCCACAAGAGTATTTACTAAACCGCGAATTGGAGCAAAGTAAAATCTTGAAATTGAAAATTGAAGCTAAAATTGTCAAACTTTGACTGTGTGCCTGTAGCCGAATTGGCCATTTTTTCCATATCAGCGATTTGTGCCTACATTTTGAGAATAACAATGTCAATGCCCAGATTGTGGTAAATGTGGAAAACCACTTGCAAATATGCAAAAGCAATTAAAGTACTTTGTGCATTATAGCCAGGGCTGCCATACAAAATGCTGGGGCCCTTACACAGCTCAAGGCCTGGGCTGCGAGTCTGTCTAGAGGGCCCATTCCTGTATCCACTCACAAGGATGCAGTGTGTGTGTGTGTAAGGAATGCAATGTGTGTAATAGTGGATGCAGAGTGTTTGTGTAGTTACTGCAGTGCATATATATAATGGATGCAGTGTGTGTTGATGGGGTGTTTGTGTGTCTGTGTAGTTCATGCAGTATGTGTGTGTGTGTCTGTGTGTGTGTAAATTTGTGGAGTTGGATAGAGGCTGTGGTGAGTGAGCAGTTTTTAAAATAATTATATTACCGGTAGGTCCAGTGGCACTGTTGTATGGTCCTACTAACTTGCGTGTGTGTATATATATATATATAAATATAAATATATATATACACACACACACACACACACAGTGGGACTCTAGGGCCTGAGCCCGCCTGTATAGCTGAATCAGGTGTTCCCCCTTGAATGGGCACTGAATGTAGCAGAGCTGCTGCTACAAACAGCTCAAATTTGCCTTCAAAGTTTTCAAGGTGTGCAATGATTGATATTTTTGTTTCATCGCAGGGTTCCACAGCAATAGACCTCATTGTACTGTGCATTGTGTAAGCGTATAACAGTGCTCCACCACAATACTGTGCTATGTGTATGAGTGCGTATAGTTCAGCCACGGCACAGTGAAGCATATTTAGTCTAATAAACAGACCCACAACAATAATACAGATGGTAATGTATAGTCTGTGTGGGTGTTTCACCCACAGCAATAAAAGCTGCAACAATGTGTTTTTAAATGGCAACACTCATTTATGGATTTGCTTCTTTATTATCAATAACTCACCTAATTACATAAACAGCAACAGTTCATTGAAGAGAGGTTAATCAACTTTCGTCTGGGAGCTCCCTTAATGAGACAATAGGCTTACCAGGGATGTTATTTATGAAGCCCAAATGTGTAATGGAAAGGTTTGCCTGTTTACATGCTACTAACTACTGCATGCTAGGATGTAAAAAAAAATGATGGATACATAAGCCATTATTCCCTACACATCACAAAAAAAGTCATTTAAAACCCAACTTCTATTCCTTTACACCTTGCATAATAATTACAAGACAAACAAACAATCAAAACAAGAAAGAAGCCTTTACGTTTTATAAATAAGCTGTCATTGTTAACTGTAAATATTAAAGTGAGTTAGGGTTTGAATCTTGTAATTTCTCTGAGTGGGCCAATTACATCACATTGGGATGGCATACTTTGACTTATTTCCATTAGTGACACTTACATAAATGGATTACAGTTTAATAGGTTTTAGAGTGAGGATGGTGAGAGAAAGCTGGCTGCAAATTGTTAGAGGACCATGCCTAGCTGCTTGCTGGCGTGGGTGGTACAATGTATGCAGGCTGTTACATTTACAGAGGCAGACAGTCATATGGTGAACACAAGCATCAGATGGCAGTAATTAATTACAGCAACGGTTTTATCTGCTGGCATTTTCCTCCTCTGCACCGCCAGTGGAAAATTAAACTCAGCAAATAACTCTTTTGTTTGGTTTAAAAACATCTATATGACATTATAATGCAAATGATTATTTATATTTCTGAATAAATAATTTCTTTAAATCACTGTGTATTTAAGAAGCAGTGTATGCTACACTCTCGCAGAGATTGATACACACACACACACACACCCACACTCCATCCCCATATTTCTGTGCTGTATTGAATGAACCTTTTATTTCATACTAAACATGGTATGCATCTGTTATTCTCGTTCAGCCTTGGCACATCAGCAATTATCTATCAAGCCATCTACCCACCCATCTAGGACTAGGCTTAGAGGTCAAGGGGATGTAGTGAATGTGGATGGTTGTGGTATTATCGCAAAGTGACAGTGAAGTGTCCCCCTCTATGTTCAGTGAGACAAACGCTGTGCAATCTGCACTTTATTTTGGTAGGTACTGCCAAAGGCTGTCACAGAATGGACAGCCAGGGCTGGAAGCAGGCAGCTCAGTGGGGAAACATAAGGGGAGATGTAATAAGACACATGGGCTGGTGGGGAGATACACAGAGCAAACATTACTGGGCACAAAGAGGGGCACACACAAAAGGGCATGGAAAGCAACACACACAAGGTGGGCATGGATCTGTCTGTCTATTTCTCTACCAAACAAGCTTAAAAATAATATATTTTTACGTTTTCATGATGAACATTGCGAAAAAGATTTGACCATACAATGCAAATATGCCATACCAGTTACATTTTATACATATATATACACACACAGAAAGAAAGACGAGAGAGATATCTAACAACAATTTCTACATGTGGGTTTCCCGTCCTTACCTGTGGACATTGTCTTCTAGAATCTTTAGCTTTTTCTCATCTTCCTCACACTGCTTTCTCCTTGCTTCTTCTTCTTCTACTGATCCCGTTGGGACTCCCTGCAGCAGCCATTTCTCTCGAAGTAATTTGGACTAGAAATAAGATAAGATAGCTGTGTAATTCTTGTATCATCCACCTTAAATTAGATTTACAATTTCATTAAAAAAAAAGAGTAGTGCAATTGCTGTGTTTTCAATAAGCTGATGCAGTGTTTTGATTTTATTGTGTAGTCAAACATTAGTGCTTACTAAATCGACCTGCAAACGTAAAATATTCTTGGAAAGGGATTACCATGTTTCTCTTGTATGTCTTATTGCATATTCATCCAGGAAATACTGCTAAAGTATACAGTTGTGTTACATCACATAGAAATGTAAGTTGAAGTGTAAATATTTAGGCATGCAAAATACTGTGAGCACCATAACCGCTACAGCTTACTCTAATGGTTTTATGGCTAAAGTTTACTCTAGTGCTTATGGTGCCATAAGCAACCTTTTGAAATGTATCTTTCTTCAAATCCATCACTCATTATTTATCTTCAGATAAGAGAGCACTAAGCACTAAGGCATTCTTTTTATTTTTATTTTTCCATTCAGGTGTCCAATTACATGTACCGAGATAGCATGCACTGCTTGTGAGAGAGTAGCATGGTACACATACAGAGCATGTAAGTAACAGTAGGAAAACAAACAGACCCAGTCGAACAGCGCATTCATTCATTCAAATATACAAGCATTCATGCAAATACACTTCTCTAATCATTGGCCATAACGTGAAAATAATCAGAGCAGGAAAACCATAATTCGTGATCTATTTTTCCTTATTTTCTTTTTAAATAGTCCCAATACAATATTTGACAATGTTATATGTAAGAAAAAAATAAATTGAAAGATAACCAGAATTTAAAAAATCTTTGAAAAAAGACAGGAATTTTTACAGAAATTTAATTTTTTTTTCCCCATAATTCATGTGCAGGCTGGCTAGCAAGACTGTGTTAGGTTTGGCATCTATTCTGGGTATTGGAGTGAGCATTTTCTGGTCAGCAATATAATGGGGAGAAAATTAACTCAGAATTATCCATTTAAAATGTGTATTTTTTTATACAATATAGGATTCTTGCCCATTATGTCAGAAGACTTAAAAGAAACAGTAATGTCCGCAGAATACGTAGGTGCAATCAATTTCTTATTTTTAATTATATGACTGCACTGACATCTCTATCAACCTAGTTTGGTTAACCTATAAGGCAAATGTAAGAGGCATATTCCTAAAAAAAAATTCCACAATAAATAGTAACAACAAGTCTTCCAGGCCATGATAGTTAGCTGCTATCAAAAAAAATCCAAAACAATCTAAATGCTTATAATGCGCAGCAAATCAGTTTTATTCTGCAGAGTACTATAGTAACCAAATCAACTTTAACTTAATGAAGCAGTTTTGGTGTATATATCATGCCCCCACAGTCTCTCTGCTCAATTCTCAGTCATTTAGGAGTTTTGTGTGCCCTAGTCACACCTTCCTGCATGTAACGGGCACCGCCTTCCTAAAGACTTCCTGTAAAGTGAGATCTAATGTTTACACTTCCTTTATTGCACAGTCTGTTTAATTTAGAATGTATCTTCTGCTCAGTTAATAGCTACACCTTACAAGAGCCTCTTGTGTGTGATTAACCCCTTCAGACCGGAGGGCGTACTATTACGCCCTATTATAGGAGGCTCTAAACGCCGCCGGGCGTAATAGTACGCCCTCCGGTCTTTCGGTACTTAACCGGTCGCCGGCGGTCCCACGCCGACACTTCCGTCCTCCACGAAGCCCCCCGGCCATGTTAGAGTGGGGTCCTTGCGAGGACCCCACAATCACATGGCCGGGGATAGCTGGCTTCTGTATTGCCAGCAGGGGGGCTGCCTGTAATGACAGGTGGTCCCCCTGCTGGTTGAAAATAAAATTAAAACAAATAAATGGTGTAAAAAAATAATAATATATACTTAGATCATATATATATATTTACAAAAAAGAGAGCAAGGAACACAACGTTCCAAGTCCCTGTATAGCCGCCGCACCCACCACCTCAAAACCTCCCCAAAAGGGGGGCAGTGGCTGCAGGGGTCACGCAGAGACCAACGTACCAGTATGAGACTCCAGCTGTCTCAGAGGGGCTTAACCCCAAATATAAACACAAGAACAAAGAAATATGCAGACCGTCTCAATTATATGAATGAAACTTACTGCATTGACTGGAAAAAATATATCTATGTATAGCGCGATGTTCCAAATATAGAACCTGGCTATTAGAAATAATATGGTCAGAGACCCTAATTAAACAAAGTATATACAAGTGAACCTACAATCCTATGCCAGCCCAGGGTAGTATAGATCAAGAGGTAGTAAAAAAGATAACCTCACTCCCCCTTATAATTAAGCTTTATTGTAATCTGCTATAGGGATAGGAGTATACACTAGCTAAGTCTCTATAATCCATGCATCCTAGGAAGTATCCTGGTCACACTAGAAACATATTAAGAAAAACAGAGAGACGAAGGTGCATCTCTCTGCACCGAAACGTACGTTGGGCGTTTTTTCTGCACTGGGCACTGGTGTTTGGAGCACCATGATCACCATTTAATTTAACTTTATTTTATATCGTTTTCTTCTTTTCTTTCCTATGCCTATCTAGCTAGCTTTACAGGGAGAGAGGCTTTATTAATGCTAATTATCAGTCTGTTTTTGACTGATTTTTTACTTCTATTTTCAGTCCTTATCTCTCTCTGTTTTTCTTAATATGTTTCTAGTGTGACCAGGATACTTCCTAGGATGCATGGATTATAGAGACTTAGCTACTGTATACTCCTATCCCTATAGCAGATTACAATAAAGCTTAATTATAAGGGGGAGTGAGGTTATCTTTTTTACTACCTCTTGATCTATACTACCCTGGGCTGGCATAGGATTGTAGGTTCACTTGTATATACTTTGTTTAATTAGGGTCTCTGACCATATTATTTCTAATAGCCAGGTTCTATATTTGGAACATCGCGCTATACATAGATATATTTTTTCCAGTCAATGCAGTAAGTTTCATTCATATAATTGAGACGGTCTGCATATTTCTTTGTTCATATATATATATATTATATATATATGATCTAAGTATATATATACACATATACATACACACATGTACACCGTCTAGGTGTATTTTACTATTAATATATATATAATTATATATATATATATATTAATATCAAATTACACGTAGACTGATACTGATTAAATATATATATAATTATTGTTATATATATATATTTATATATAATATAAAAAAAATAAAAATGTAAATACGTAAAAAAATAAAATTAAAAATAAATCATTAAAAAATATATAGATGTGTGTTATTTCGTTCTAACTGTATTGTGAAATTAATATATATATATATATATATATCAAAATAAACGTAGAACAAAATAATATATATATATCTATATACATAAATATATACCTATATATCAATATATATACCTATATATAAATAAAAATAATTTTTAAAAATTATATAGATATATACATATATATGCACATACGTATATATATATACATATATTAATTCTACATATATATTTATGTAATATTTTTACATAATTAGGTATCTTAATTAATTACAATTAGCAGGACCTGCCTGACAACCCATGCCGAAAGTAAAGGGAATTAAATTTGCTAGCACTATATTTAACCCTATAACTTTCCGAGACACCATAAAACCTGTACATGGGGGGTACTGTTCTACTCGGGAGACTTCGCTGAATACAAATATTAGTGTTTCAAAACAGTAAAATGTATTACAACGATGATATCGCCAGTAAAAGTGAAGTTTTTTGCATTTTTCACGCACAAACAGCATTACACGGACAATATTATTGCTGTGATACTTTACTGTTTTGAAACACAAATATTTGTGTTCAGCGAAGTCTCCCGAGTACAACAGTACCCCTCATGTACAGGTTTTATGGTGTTTTCAAAAGTTACAGCGTCAAATATAAGGTTTGTGTTTCATTTTTTTCACATTAAAATTTACCAGATTGGTTACGTTGCCTTTGAGACCCTATGGTAGCCCAAGAATGAAAATTACCCCTATGATGGCATACCATTTGCAATAGTAGACAACCCAAGGTATTGCAAACAGGGTATGTCCAGTCTTTTTTAGTAGCTACTTAGTCACAAACACTGGCCAAAATTGGCGTTTTTTGCATTTTTCACACACAAACAAATACTAACGCTAACTTTGGCCAGTGTTTGTGACCAAATGGCTACTAAAAAGACTGGACATACCCCATTTGCAATACCTTGGGTTGTCTACTATTGCAAATGGTATGCCATTATGGGTGTAAATTTCATTCCCGGCTACTATACAGTCTCAAAGGCAACGTAACCAATCTGGCGAATTTCAATTTCAAATGTAACATGCTATATTTGACCCTGTAACTTCCCAAAACGCCATAAAACCTGTACATAGGGGGTACTGTCTTACACGTGAGACTTTACTGAATACAAATATGTGTATTTTATTGCAGTAAAAGCAAACAGTATTATGACACTGACCATTAAAATGTCATGTAGAACTAAAAAAAATCGTATTTTCTCCCATTTTTTTCATATTAAATTATGTTTCATAGCTAAATATTTGATATTAAATGAAAGCCCTGTTTCCCCTGAATAAAATGATATATAATAAGCGTGGGTGCATTTACTATGAAAGAGGTGTATTACGGTTGGACAGACATGTAGCGCAAATGCCAGGTTTTGTTTACATTTTGTTTTGTTCACAACGTGTACATTTGGCTCCGTCCTTAAGGGGTTAAAGTTCAATTTACATAGCAGGAGATAAAAGCTTCTAAAGGAAGTTAACGTCTAAATGAAAGTGAAACCATTTTTTTCATGCAAGATGTGTCAGTCACCTCCAGGGGAGGTATGGCTAGAGCTCCATGGATAGAAACAAAAGTGATTTAACACCTGAATGTCATAGAATTGACCAGTGAGACTTCAGAGGAATGCCAGACACACATACTGAGGCACAAACACAACTACACAATACCAGACACACACACATACAGGTAACAATATATTGCACTAATATAATAATTCATAATGGACGTTCATTTTAAGGCCAGAGTAGCTGAACTGAAAGCATAACTGATTTAGGGAATGATTCCATTTTGGCTATTTTGACCTCAAAATGACACTATAGTCACCAAAACAACTTTAGCTTAATGAAGCAGTTTTGGTGTATAGATGACACCCCTGCAGTCTCACTACTAAATTATCTGACATTTAGGAGTTAAATAATTTTGTTTATGCTGCCCTAGGTACACCTCCCTGCATGTGACAAACACAGCCTTCACTTCCTGTAAAGGGTCATCTAATGTTTATACTTGATTTATTGCAAATTCTGTTTAATTTAAAATGTATTTACTCCTGCGCTGTTAGCTTGCTCCTGTATGCATCCTGTATGCAATTAAAGATCAATTTACAGAGCAGGATATAAAAACATATAAAGTAAGTAACATCTGATTGAAAATTAATCCATTTTTTTCATGCTGTC
This sequence comes from Pelobates cultripes, assembly GCA_933207985.1. Lineage (NCBI taxonomy): Eukaryota > Metazoa > Chordata > Amphibia > Anura > Pelobatidae > Pelobates > Pelobates cultripes. The sequence goes on along the minus strand of OW240916.1, from coordinate 94,037,234 downwards.
TGTGTCAGTCACAGGGGAGGTGTGGCTAGGGCTGCATAAACAGAAACAAAATTTAACTCCTAAATGACAGAGAATTAAGCAGTGAGATTGCAGGGGCATGATCTATACGATAAAACTGCTTCATTAAACTAAAGTTGTTTTGGTGACTAAATTTGAAATTCATTTTGAATTCACCTTGAATTCTCGTGTTAGCAAAAATGTTGTATAAGGTATACTTACTTATAGTATATTAAATGAAAGCCATGCATGTCCTTTAAAAACAATATATATATGTTATAAAATATACTATTATTTTCATTTTTTTTTTCTAACATGCATTTCACACTGAGGCATTGTTGATCTTGAGTGACATGAAAGGATGACAATACGTGTTACAGGCTCTTTTTATTTCTAAGTGTCCATGGAACATGGGATGACCTAATAGGGTTATTAGAATTGCCAACAAGAATATTGTATCAATAGCATTAACTTTGTAATACTTGCACACCCACTTTGGTGGTGTATATATAGAATGTATTATTTTCATTCCTCATTTCATAAGGGGGAAACAATGAGACAAAGAGTTTGAGTCACAGAACATCAAGGGCAAAGTATCTCCACACTCTGAATGTCCAGCATATACCATCAGCTGTTGACCATATTAACATCAATGACGTTGTAAGAACTGACTTTGAACTTGCGAAGCAAGAAGAATAAATCAGTTTTTATAAAAAAAAGCAGAGGAAGTCTGACTGTATAGTATTTTTATGTAACAAAGAAGAACATATGTATGTATATGATACCAGGTGAGCCTATTTTACCAGAAGAAATAAGAATATACATACATATGAATAAGTACCAAGTAGAATTATTTCCTTTTTCTTTTTCTACATATGTATTGGTACAAACCCTTAAAGGATCACTATAGGGTCAGGAACACAAACATGTATTCCTGACCCTATAGTGTTAAAACCACCATCTAGCCCCCCTGGGCCCCTCATGCCTCCATAAATATAGCAAAATCTTACTACATTCAAGCCTGAAGTTGTAACTCTGCATGCTGTTTGCCTAAAAAAAAAAAAAAAAAAGCAGTCTGCTGACATCATCAGAAGTGGTAGCCTGATCAAATCACAGTGCTTCCCCATAGGATTGGCTAAGACTGACAAAGAGGCAGATCAGGGGCAGAGCCAGCATGATTCCAACACAGCCCTGGCCAATCAGCATCTCCTCATTGAATCAATGAATCTCTATGAGGAAAGTTCAAGGACCACTAAAGTGCTAGGAAAACATACTCGTTTTCCTGGCACTATAGTGCCCTGAGGGTGCCCCCACCCTCAGGGTCCCCCTCCCGCCCGGCTCTGGAAAGAGGAAAGGGGTTAAAACTTACCTTTTTCCAGCGCTGGGCGGGGAGCTCTCTGCCTCCGATCCTCCTCCGTTACGCCCCGCCGGCTGAATGCGCACGCGCGGCAAGAGCTGCGCGCGCATTCAGCCGGTCTCATAGGAAAGCATTTACAATGCTTTCCTATGGACGCTGGCGTGCTCTCACTGTGATTTTCACAGTGAGAAGCACGCAAGCGCCTCTAGTGGCTGTCAATGAGACAGCCACTAGAGGATTAGGGGGAAGGCTTAACTCATTCATAATTATAGCAGTTTCTCTGAAACTGCTATAATTATGAAAAAATGGGTTAACCCTAGAAGGACCTGGCACCCAGACCACTTCATTAAGCTGAAGTGGTCTGGGTGCCTAGAGTGGTCCTTTCAGTGTCTGCATGCAGAGGGAGGAGATACTGAATGTTTGGATGCATTTTAGGCAGCCATGACCCAGGAAGGATCTCTAACAGCCATCTGAGGAGTGGCCAGTTAAGTTATCACTAGGCTGTAATGTAAACACTGCATTTTCTCTGAAAAGAGTGTTTACAGCAAAAAGCCTGAGGGTAATGATTCTACTCACCAGAACAAATTCAATAAGCTGTAGTTGTTCTGGTGACTATAATGTCCCTTTAAAATATGGTGGAACAAACACATAGCACACATTCCTGGTTTTGTTTTTGTTTAGGAGTTGGACAGTTAGCTCCATCCTTAAAGTGAGTTAGGGTTTGAATCTTGTAATTTCTCTGAGTGGGCCAATTACATCACATTGGGATGGCATACTTTGACTTATTTCCATTAGTGACACTTACATAAATGGATTACAGTTTAATAGGTTTTAGAGTGAGGATGGTGAGAGAAAGCTGGCTGCAAATTGTTAGAGGACCATGCCTAGCTGTTTCCTGGCACTATAGGGTCTCTAGGTCCCTCCACCCTCTGGGCCCCCATCCTGCCGGGCTCCAGGGGGTGGAAGGGGTTAAATCCTACCTGTTTTCCCCGCCAGGCTCCATCGGCACGGGGAACTCTCCTCCTCCTTTTCGCCGTCATCGGCTGAATGTGCATGCGCGGCAAGAGCCTATGGACGCTGGCGTCTTCTCACTGTGAAAATCACAGTGAGAAGCGCGGAAGCGCCTCTAGCAGTTGTCAATGAGACAGCCACTAGAGGAGGCTGGATTAACCCATTTGTAAACATAGTAGTTTCTCTGAAACTGCTATGTTTACAGCAGAAAGGGTTAAACCTAGATGGACCTGGCACCCAGACCACTTCATTAAGCTGAAGTGGTCTGGGTGCCTATATTGGTCCTTTAAAGGACCACTCTAGGCACCCAGACCACTTCAGCTTGTGAAAGAGTAGTCTAGATACCTAATCCAACTAGAGGTAACCCGACCCACCTATAAACATAGCAGTTTCAGAGAAACTGCTATGTTTATGAATGGGTTAAGCCTTCCCCTATTTCCTCTAGTGGCTGTCTCACTGACAGCCGCTAGAGGCGCTTGCGTGCTTCTCACTGTTAAAATCACAGTGAGAACATGCAAGCGTCCATTCAGCCAACGGGGAGGAGAAGAGGAGGATCGGAGGAGGAGAGCTCCCTGCCCAGCGCTGGAAAAAGGTACGTTTTTACCCCTTTCCCCCTTCCAGAGCCGGGCGGGAGGGGGTCCCTGAGGGTGGGGGCACCCTCAGGGCACTATAGTGCCAGGAAAATGAGTATGTTTCCTGGCACTATAGTAGTCCTTTAAGCTGACAATAGAACATAACTTTGGGAAAAAAGAGCCAATATAGCTTTCAGGGAAACAATTACATTGGAATATATTTAGAAAGAAAAGATAAAAAAAAATTCTGATTATATTTGATGTAGGTACAGCTGTTATGAGGCTGAAAGCAGGTATTCTAGAATCCAGTGTAGCTATTTATATTACAGTGCGGGGTAGGAAATATCTGGATTCCTTTTGCAACTCTTTTGTGTGCCCAGTCATGACATCGAAGGCAGCAGAGTGAGTAACTACTTATAAATATGGATTTCGTAGGAGTTATCCACATAAGTAAATTAAACACCTGGCATTTAACAGCATTTGTGCAAGACAAAAGGGCAATGTGAATTAAACGTGGATGTCTGGTGCTAATTAACTGGTGCCTATACTGGAACCAGAGAATAATGGGTAGTTGTACCATCCTAACTCGCAATGCAGACTGAGCCTCCATGCTTTAAAAGTGAATCTCTTTACTTCCTGTTCCATATTTAATTTTCTTCTTTTTTTATAGAGAACATTATTACAGTTGATTCCTTTTTAAGGATTTCCTCTAGGCAGTATTAAGAAGACACAGGTATGGCTTTCTCATGTCACACTAGACATATGTCTCGCTGTGGTACTTCATCTTTTTTGACATTGATCCAAATTATGTACATGACATTAGCTTGGTGAGTCATTTTTCAACTATACCGAATAGCTCATTCACCAAGGCTACAATAAACAAGATCTGTTAAAACCAATTATGCAAAAAACCCACAGTAGTATCATTTCACAGAAGCTGATTAAAAAGTAAGAAAAGTCCCAATACAACCAACGGCATGGGCGTCCGCGGTGGGGGGGTAAAGCGGGGCACTTGCCACCCCCTGGATTTTTCAGCTTGTGCCGATATTTTTCTTTTGAGATTCAGAATACACTGCAATACCGAAGCCGGCCAGTAGGTGGCGCTGTGTGTGGAGAAAGGCAGGGATAGGAAGCTACATCTTATCCCTGCTTCTCTCTCCTGACTGAATCCGCAGGGGAGCAGCACAGAGTGCAGGCAGTAACTCTCAGAGAGAGAGCCTACAGATCAGTCAAGTGTGGGATGGGGGGAGGCAGCCTACAGATCAGGTAAGTGAGTAAAGGGGGGGGGGAGCAGCCTACAGATCAAGTAAGTGAGGCATGGGGGGCAGCTTACAGATCAGATAAGTGAGGAATGTTACAGATCAGATAAGTGAGGAATGTGGAGACAGCCTACAGATCAGGTAAGTGAGGCATGTTGGGGCAGCCTACAGATTAGTTAAGTAAGGCATGGCGGGGCAGTCTACAGATCAGGTAAGTGAGGGATGGGGGCAGCATACAGATTAGTTAAGTAAGGCATGACGGGGTAGTCTACAGATTAGGTAAGCGAGGGATGGGGGGCAGCATACAGGAAGGGTCAGCAAGGAGCAGGAAGGTAAAGTAGGAGAAGGAGCAGAAAGGAGAAGGAACAGAAATGAGCAGGAAGGGACATCAAGGAGCAGAAAGAGTCAGCAATGAGCTGGAAGAGACAGAAGGAACAGAAAGGTAAAGTAGGAGACGGAGCAGAAATGGGCAGGAAGGGGCAGCAACGATCAGGAAGGGTCTGCAAGGAACCAGAAGGGGCAGCAAGAAGCAGGATGGGGCGGCAAGGAGCAGGGAGGGTCTGCAGGGGGAAGAAAGGGACAGGAAGGGACAGAAGGAGCACAAAGGTAAAGGAGCAGTAAGAATCAGATAGAGCACAAAGGTAAAGTAGAAAAATGAGCAGAAAGGGCCAGCAAGGATCTGGTAAGGGCAGCAAGGAGTAGAAAGAAGCTGGAAGGGGCAGAAGGAGTGCAGAGGTAAAGTAGGAAAAGGAGCAGAAAGGAATAGAAATTAGCAGAACGGGACAGAAGGAGCAGGAAGGTAAATGAGCAGAAAGAATCGGAAGGAGCGCAAAGGTAAAGTAGGAGAAGGAGCAGAAAGGGACAGCAAGGAGCAGGAAGGTTATGTAGGAGAAGGAGCAGGAAGGAGAAGGAACAGAAATGAGCAGGAAGAGACAGAAAGGGGCATCAAGGAGCAGGAAGGGGCAGAAGGAGCACAAAGGTAAAGTAGGAGAAGGAGTAGAATGGGTCTGCAAGGAGCAGAAAGGGATCAGAAAGAGAAAGGAGCAGAAGGGCGCAAAATAAGCAGAAAGGAGCAGAAGAAGCCAAGGAGGAGAGAAGACAGTGTCAGAAGAATAAGAAGACTGTGTCAAATGAAGGAGAGTGGAGCAAGAAGAACAAGTGAAGTGGTCCCTCCACTTTATTCTGGAAACCATATCATAAGCCTTTGAAATCTGGGCATGGCAGGGAAACTTTGGACCTTCTAATCTCCCCAGGTAAAAAATATTAGTGTTAATGTGTCTTTTATTTACTGAGTGTTAGGAAGCATAGAGTGCCGTTGGGTAGGGGTGTCGCTGATTGGCTAGAGAGGTCAGCTGGCACTCTAAGTCAGTAGCTCCCCATTCATAAAAAAAGTAAAACATTTCTATGAAACGGGAACTAGCGATTGGCTTAGAGCATCAGCTGACTCTAGCCAATCAGTGGCACCCTTGCCTGACGTCAATCTGGACTTCTTGACACTCCGTTTCAGAAGCCGAATACCACTGAGCGACCGGGACATCTGGAGCTGGAGGAAGTCTTTGGGGTTAAACCATTTCAGAGAGGATTAAGGAAAGAGAGTGCACAGGGACCTCCTGGCATCATAACATTTTCATTTAGATAAAGATGTTACGGTGACCAGAATGTTCCGTTAATTTGAACATGTATTCCTGACACCATAGGTGTAAAAATACGCTATTCACCCTGGCTTTATGTGATAATGACTATGCCCCTCCCCTTCATGACAGTGTCAAAAAGGGACCAAACATGGATGTCATTATAAATATGCCCCCCTTCCCCCCCCCTGGAAAAATTCCTGCGGACGCCAATGACCACTGGGCCTCCGTGTGAAAACTGCCCAGCCCCCCCCAATGTGTTTCATCCCTCCCACCCAGCCCGTCCATGTGTCTCATGCCCCCAGCCCCTTCATGTGTCTCATGCCCACCAGCTCCTCCATGTGTCTCATCCCTCCTCAACCCCTCAAAGTGTCTCATGCCCCCCCAGCCCTTCCATGTGTCTCATTCCCTGGCCCCAGTCCATCCATGTGTCTCCCAACAACCCTCCACGTGAATCATTCCCTACTCCAGCCCCTCCATGTGTACCATCCCCCCGCTTCTACATGTGACCCATTCCTTCCCCTTGAGCCCCTCCATGTGTATCATTCCCTCCCCTGGGTCTCAGTGTATAAAAGAGCTCCACAGCAATAATACTCATAGTAATGTCCCTTTCAGGACCAAGGCTATTTTGTGATCAAGGGCTTTTTGTCACATTTGCCATGTGTTCATACTTTCACAATTTCACTCTTTCTGTTTATATATGCACATTATATATATTTTTTAATGTAGAAATAGGATTTTCATTTGATACTATGTATGTATGTATAAATAACACCATATTAAATTAAAATTAAATATTAACAATTGGGGAAAAATACAAAAAATATAGGGTTTTACATTTAATCATTTCTACATACCAAGTCCAACTAGAGAAAACTAATTCAAAATAGATCTACTAATTAGTCCTGATTGTTAAAATGCCCAAAATGTCTAGCCTTTCAATTAAATTTTAGAAGTAAGAAAACTTCTTTTTCAATTATGCGAATTATGGCTTTACAGCTAAAACTTTGCAAAATATTATACCGTTTATAAAAATCACATAATCCAAAACTGTTCCACTAAAGAATATATGTATAAAAAGTTTTTTTAAAGGAACACTATAGTTACCTAAATTAATTTAGCTAAATAAAGCAGTTTTAGTGTATAGATCATTCCCCTGCAATTTCACTGCTCAATTCACTGTCATTTATGAGTTAAATCAATTTGTTTCTGTTTATGCAGCCCTAGCCACACCTATGATTGACAGAGCCTGCATGAAATAAAAACTGGTTTCACTTTCAAACAGATGTAATTTACCTTAAATAATTGTATCTCAATCTCTAAATTGAACTTTAATCACATACAGGAGGCTCTTGCAGGGTCTAGCAAGCTATTAACATAGCAGGGGATAAGAAAATCTTAATTAAACAGAACTTGCAATAAAGAAAGCCTAAATAGGGCTCTCTTTACAGGAAGTGTTTATGGAAGGCTGTGCAAGTCACATGCAGGGAGGTGTGACTAGGGTTCATAAACAAAGAGATTTAACTCCTAAATGGCAGAGGATTGAGCAGTGAGGTTGCAGGGGCATGTTCTATACACCAAAACTGCTTCATTAAGCTAAAGTTGTTCAGGTGACTATAGTGTCCCTTTAAGGGTTATAACTCCCTCTCATCTCCCCTTCCCCTCCTCTCTTTTTCTTTCCCCCTAAACTATAGAATCACATGAGAAATTTCTCATGTTCTTTCCTTTTCAATCCACAAAGTTAACGGTTAACTACACAAGGAAAAAACAATATAATAAAGTAATTGTACTGTTGTTACTATAAACTAAACGTTTTGGTTTTGTTTGTACTATTTTTGTACATTTGATTTATGAATCTCCATATACAATTCATCTTGTATGTATTTAATATAAAAGTACTGCACATATTGATGTAAAAATATAAAACCTGTATTAAAAAAATATTTGAAAAGAAATCACAAGGTCAATATGAAGCCGAGGTCAAACACAAAAAATCCCTAGGGAATCTCTAGGAGCACAAATGGGAGGATCTTTACAGAAACCACGATAGCGCAATGAATGGGATCTAAAACAAGCCTTACATAGGCTTACTTATGTTCTGATAGGCCAATGTCATAATTGCGACTCAAAATAGATTAGTTTTGCAATGATGACATGGTGACTTTAATAATGGGCGTAACATCACGCCTTCTTTCTATCAATAGATGTCCTGCCGCGCAGCTGCATGGATTGGGCGGATCAGCCCTCCTCCTGCCGCGGCTCCATGGATGTAAGTACACGTTACACTGCAATTTAGGAGTAAAATCACTTATTTTTCTGTTTATGCAGCCCTCACAAAAACTTTTTGGGGCTTTGACTCACACAGCCAACATGAAAACAGGGTTTCATTCTCAATCAGATTTTACAGCACAGTGTGTTTACTTTAGAAGTTATGATAATTTGTAGTATACCTACTTAAGTGCCCCTGTGGCTTGGCCTATGTGGTTGAGAGGGCATTTATCATCTGGATCAAGGAGTGCAAAAGTAACATTAGGACTGGCAGGTTGTAATACCCTGTTGTGCATCATTTTCTGGAAATTAATCTTGCTGTTTCTCAGTTACATTACACGGTCAGGAGGGGTAGTGATAGAGTACACCTACTGAAACTGTGTGAGTTAAATTGGATATACGAATTGAGGACCTTGTTTCATAAGGGACTGAATTAGGAAAGTAACTTGACTCCCTATTTGTAAGGTTAATTACCCTACAGAGGTCTGTTTGGCAACTTAGCTTGAGTTTCTTTGCATGCAATTGTGATTTAGATTTACTTTCATGAGGATTGGATTGATATCACTTTGTATGAGAATCAGATGTAATTGTGTGACCCTAACAAGTCTTTATGTTATGAATATGTATCATGTTATGTTAATATGTTATATAACAGACAATACATATCTGATTGTAATGGTAATCAACATCACCTGGGGTTTCATAAGGACATTTTATGTAGGACCCTGGACTATTCCTATGTTTAAGTCACCCTGTGTCCATTGTGGGTGCAGGTTGTGTGTAATGTGGTTGTTTGGGGTTAAATGTTAGTGTGTTCTCCTGTATTGCTAATGCTTGCAATCAACTAGGTGGATTTGGCTGTTGAGCCTGTGCAGCACCACCTGTTTGGTTGCAAGTATCTAGCAACCGCTGTATGCATGACCTGAATAGCAAGGATTGCTCAATTGCATATTTAGGTAAATTTGCATATTGCTAATTCTGCAGGCAGTAGAGATATGTTCTGTTAATTAATGTCTTCCCCATCCCTTTATAAATATGTTGTGACATGTTTTGGTTAGTTGACTTTTATTATCTTTGCAGCAATGTGTATGTAATGAACATATGGGCTAGTCCCAAGTAAAATAAAGTATTGAATGTTAGTTCCCTTTGGAACAGTGTGCCATATGGATTTTTAGGGATCCCAGCCACAGAGTTGTCGTACCTGTTGGCTGGTTGCTTGATCCATTTAGCCCTGGGATAAATCAATAGAGCTAAGCCTGAGAGCCACAAGTGCCTTTGTAAAGGCAATAGAAATCACATTGCAGGCAGAGGTGCATACCTGCCTGGAAGAATGGCTGCAGTAGAATAGGCAGAGGGGACATTACCTGCCTGGAAGAAGAGTTGCAGTGGAAGAGGCAGAGGGGACGACACCAGCCTGGAAGGAGAGCTGCAGCCTGGTCGGGTGGAAAAGCTCCAGAAAGACCCCAGTCAAGCAACAGTAGGGGCAGTATAGCAGCAGTTTCCCCAGTTCCAGCTAGGAAGTGATCCTGGGCGGAGGTACACAGCCAGGGTACAGGAAACTGCTACACTGATGAATTAGGCTTTGTAATATTGTTAACAATATTAAAGTATTTTCTCATTAGTATGATGGTATGGTGTATTCTTGGGTCATACAGTATTGAATATATTATAATACTCTGGTTGCTATTAAAGGAAATGTCTATATTCCATTACAATAAGGATTTTTTTCTTATTACATATAACTAGGCTGTCCTTTGATTCTATGTCTTTCTTTTGTTGGCATTGGTCAATATATGGATGTCATTCCAACAGTCTATTAAAATATATTTTGGTGCACTTTATGAAGTTGAAGCAAATTATAATAGGAACATATATGCACTGATGATGTTGAATCTTGATTAATTGAATATAGTGAATTTAGTGCTGTAACTTTTTTTTACGTATTGGAACTATGATTTCTCTACATTCTGTCTTGTTATGAAGATTGTATGGTTATATATGTATGTTATAATAATATTACTCCAACAGGTTTTCATATTGATGACATGGGATATTTATCCTACAATGATGGTTATATATACACTATTATACTACTACATATGAAATAAGATATGTCCTAAATGGGTTACATGAGTAATTTAAGCATTTTTGGGATATAGAATACCATTGGTTACATTTCATAGTATTTATTATAGTGCTAGATCATACTTTGTATACACATGTACAATTAGTAGATACGTACTGAAGTATGATTAAGTATGAATGTTGGCTGTGGTATGAAGAATGATGGAAGTTATGAGTGATTGTTTTAACATATTTTTGCATGAATTTGTAAGTATCCTATGTGGTCCACAGTCCTTGTCATCTGTTTCCACCCTTCCTTGTCAACATGGTACCATTCACACTAGCTGTAATTTAATTAAGCTTCTTAGTGTGTTTGGTTGCTTTTACAAGTCATTAGTTATTGGTTGACTTGTGTTTACTTTACAATCAAAGGCATGTATAAGAACCGTGTGTGAGTCTTAATAAAGCAGTGCAGTACTGTTCTCCCCTGTATCCAGTGTCTGGCTGTGGTTAGTAGAGGAACTTCTGATAAAGCTCTCTCTGGCAGATCCTTAGCACTGCCTGTCTGGTAGCAAAGGCTGTCTCTATGTTTCCCCTTAGGAGAAGGGATGAACGCTTCGTGGAATAGGTCTGGTTCCAAAGCCTGAGACCTGGAGGTTACAGGGATATATGATGTCACCTCTCCCAGCATAGGCAGCTACCATGACATGGTGTTGGAGTATATGCAAACTATAATTCATAAATATAGTTAACCACCGCAGAGGGAGGAACCTATTGCGGAGAATCAATAAGAAACGTCCAGTGAGCCATCAGTGCCTGAAAGCCCTATATGATGGTACATTAGCGGGGAGATTGTTAGGCTGCATAGTCACTGTATTGTGATTGCTTTTATTTTTTCATTTTATTTCATTTATGGTCCCTGAAGAAGTCAATTAAGGTGAAAGAAATGCATTGGATTGTATTTATATTTTTATTTCATTTATATCATTGTTTTTATTTGTCTATTGGTTTTATATAAATCCTTTGAAAATCATTTGGAAATTTTGAACATCTTATCCTTGAGAACTGAACCCACGCATTGCGGAAAGAAGGGCATAGGAGGCTTTAACCCCCCCCAACCTACATCAGGGGAGGCACCATAAGGTGTTCCTATTTTACTGATCCTGTAAGCGCAAAATAAGTAGCACCAATCTTTGTGTTTATAACACGATATGCTGTTAAATGTTTCTTTATAGATGCATAGCTGTATTCAAATCTGTGTATATGTACATGTGTTGTTAAGTAAAGGGTTGCTATTTGGGAGAGCCTCTTGGGAAGCTGCATCTGTATATGTTATGTGTTTTGCTTGTTGTGTTGATCATACTTTGCACACGGTGGTGCAAATACATTATATACATATTGTTAAAGGATGTATTTGAGTCTAGGGATGATAAAATGTATAGAGTAGAGGTGAGATTGTGTGGGGAAGATGTATGAGCATAAGAAGAACAAAAGACATGCTAAAATAATATTACTGTGTGCTATTGAGGTGCAGTTTGTCATCGGCATCTATTGCAATGCTGACAAACTGGTCCTTTCTACTAATTTCCTTTTCCAATAACATGCTATCTCTGAGTTCCCAAGTGTGAAGAAACATATTAACTCCATTGTACAGCGCTACGGAATGTGATGGCGCTATATAAATAATAAAATAATAATTAATGGCACATGCTGACATTCCTGAATATGCATAGTAACCAGAAGTTGAAAATGTGGGTCCCAGGCTGTCATCCTGTCCCAATTGCACTGTGAGTGCATGTCTAACTGAACTTACACTTCACTGGACAAAAATTCCAGGATTTAACTGCCAATACACTAGCACTCTGTAAATGGAGATCTGTGCATGCTGGAATAACATACCCCTTTACAGACAGGCTCATCATCTGTGATGCAAATTGTGCCAGAGGAAAACCTCTAGCCTGACTTGTACCCATCCTGTATCTACACAATCCTGTCTCTACACAATCCTGTCTCTGAGCTTTGCAGGCAGTTCCTTTGACCTAAAGGCTTAGTTTTGCTCAAAGGTGTAACTAGAAACCACCAGGCCCTGGTGCGAAAACTGCACTGGGGCCCTTCCCATGTATCTCATCCCCACTCCAGCCCCTCCACACTTCTCACTCCCCCCTCTAGTCCCTCCATGTTTAGTACCCACCCCTTACCCCATCCATGTGTCTCGCACCCCCATACATTTGTGACAGACACACACACGCACTAACAAACAGACAGAAACACACACACTGACTGACAGACACACTGACAAAAAGACACACACACTGACAGACACACACACTCTGACAGACACTGACAGACAGACACACACACACACACACGTCGGTCTTAGTGAGACACAGTTATATGAAGGTATTTACAGCTAGGAGGGGCAAAGGAAAGTAGGCAAAGAGGGGGTGGGTAAAGCAAACATATGGTGTATACAACTGAAAGGTTTATGTGTTGGAAGCAGGAAAATGGGCAAGCGAAAAGATCTGAGTGCCTTTGACAAGTGCCAAACAGTGATGACTAGACAACTAGGTCAGAGCATCTCCAAAACAGCAAGTCTTGTGGGGTTTCCCTGTGTGGCTAGTACCTACCAAAAGTGGTTCAAAGGAGGACAACAAGTGAATCAATGGGTTATGGGTGTCCAAAACTCATTGGTGCATGTGGAGAATGAAGGCTAGTCGTCTGATTCGATCGCATAGAAGAACTTCTGAAGCTTAAATTGCTGAAAAACTTAGTGCTGGCCATAATAGAAAGGTGTCAGAAGACACAGTGTATCACATCCCTTCTGAGCGGTCAGTTTTGAAGTAATTGTCGGGCTCTTCAAGCTAATTAAGAGAGTCAGTATTGCATGTTTCCTTAGGCCTCAATCCACAAACCCAGAAACATGCAATACCGACTCTCTTAATTAGCTTGAAGCACTTCCTGCCCACCCAGGTTCCTACTAAATTTATATTTATAGAATGTTCCCAGTGGAGTGCAAAGGGTTGGGGCGGGAGGGGCGGTCTGCCCCGGGTGCCACTAGGTAGGGGGGTAGCCATGACCAGGGAAATGGATCTGTGAGTCCACACAGTGCCCCATGGCAGCATGGCAGCTGGGGCGCCGGGCAGCCAACACAGCTCACACAAGCAGAGACCGACAATTACTTCAAAACTGACCGCTCAGAAGGGAAGTGGGGCTAATAAAATATGGGGGCGGAGCCAGATGGCAGCGAGGGCTGGGCGTAACACGGCACCCACCCGCTGCTGTTACTGCTGCACATCGAGGGGAAGCAAGGAATCCCTAATTCAGGGAATCCACTCCTCCTCCAGCCCATACTGTCTGTAAGTGAGACAGAAATTGTGTGTGTGACTGTCTCCATGTGACTGTGTGTGACTGTCTGCATGTAACTGTATGTGACTATATGCATGTGACTGTCTGTCTGTAACTGTGTGTGTGAGTGACTGCCTGTAACTGTGTGTGTGTGTTTGTGACTGTTTGCCTGTAACTGTGTGTATGTGACTGTCTGCCTGTAATTGTGTGTGTGTGTTTGTGACTGTTTGCCTGTAACTTTGTGTATGTGACTGTCTGCCTGTAATTGTGTATGTGTGTGTGTCACTGTCTGCCTGTAACTGTGTGTGTGTGTGAGACTGTCTGCCTGTAACTGTGTGTGTATGATTGCCTGTGACTGTGTGTGCCCGTCTGCCTGTGACTCTACATGTTATTGTCTGCGTGTGAATGTCTGCCAGTAACTGTATGTGTGTGTGTGTGTGACTGTCTGCCTGTAACTGTGTGTGTGACTGTGTGTGCGTGTACCTGTCTGCCTGTAACTGTGTGTCACTGTCTGCCTGTAACTGTGTGTGTGTGAGACTATTTGCCTGTAACTGTGTGTGTATGATTGCCTGTGACTGTGTGTGCCCTTCTGCCTGTGACTCTATATGTTATTGTCTGCGTGTGAATGTCTGCCAGTAACTGTATGTGTGTGTGTGTGTGTGTGACTGTCTGTCTGTAACTGTGTGTGTGACTGTGTGTGCGTGTACCTGTCTGCCTGTAACTGTGTGTGTGTGACTGTCTGCCTGTAACTGTGTGTGTGTGTGTGTCACTGTCTGCCTGTAACTGTGTGTGTGTGTGTGAGACTGTCTGCCTGTAACTGTGTGTGTATGATTGCCTGTGACTGTGTGTGCCCGTCTGCCTGTGACTCTATATGTTATTGTCTGCGTGTGAATGTCTGCCAGTAACTGTATGTGTGTGTGTGACTGTCTGCCTGTAACTGTGTGTGTGACTGTGTGTGCGTGTACCTGTCTGCCTTTAACTGTGTGTGTGACTGTCTGCCTGTAACTGTGTGTGTGTGTGACTGCATGTGACTGTCTGCATGTGGCTATGTGTGTGTGACTGCCTGTGATTGTGTGATGCTGCATGTAACTCTGTGTGTCTGTGACTATCTGTCTTTGACTGTGTGCCTGTGACTGCCTGTAACTGTGTGTGACTGTCTGCCTGTAACTCTGTGTGTGTGTGTGTGACTGTCTGCCTGTGACTGTATGTGAACGCTCTGCCTGTAACTGTGTGTGTGTGTGTGTGTGTGTGACTGTCTGCCTGTAACTGTGTGTGACTGCCTATGACTGTCTGCATGTGACTATGTGTGTGTGACTGCTTGTGATTTTATGATGCTGCCTGTAACTGTGTGTGTGTTTGACTGTCTGTCTGTGACTGTGTGCGTGTGACTTTCTGCCTGTAACTGTGTGTGACTGTGTGCCTGTAAATGTGTGTGTGTGTGTGACTGTCTGACTGTAATTGTGTGTGGGAGGGATTTTGTAGAAGAGGGCAGGGGTCTTGTATAAGAAGGGCTGGGCAGGGGTTTTGTAGAAGGGGGTAGTACAGGGGTTTGTAGAAGGGGGCAGGGCAAGGGTTTTGTAGGAGTGGGCAGGGCAGGACAGGAGTTTTACAAAGTTTACAAATTTGTGCAACACATTTAAAAAAAGAAAACAGTTTGCGGGTGTTTTTTAAACTTTTGGGGGTGGGGGGGTTCCAAATACAGGATGCGTCCTGAGTGCCAAATGCTCTAGGTACGCCCCTGCATGTTCCTACAGTTATGCATGCCATCTGAACGTTTAGAACCTATATCCACAGAAAAGGCTCTTTTCCATGTAAGTTGATTTTTACTCACCTTGGTTAATATATTTATATCTTTTACTCACAGTAATACACTATATATATATATATATGTTTTTAAAACATTTTCTTGCATGTTCTTACAGCTGTCTGATGTCTTACCCAATAACACCTTTATTTTCTTTACATTTTACCAGAAGCTCCAACTCTCTGTTAATTTCCTCAGGCTATCACTTCCAAATTCCCACTGCTACCTTTTGTCTCAAATCCCTATTATATCCTTTAGATTGTAAGCTCACGGGCTGTCTATATAAGCACTTTGGATAAAAGAGCTTCAATGGCTGGATCTCACGGGCAGGGACTTCTTTACCTTTTGTATTGTTCTTCTGTGCATATTGTAAGTTCTACCTTAATTGTACAGCACTGCGGAAAACGATGGTGCTTTATAAATGCCAGTAAAAAAATTATAAATAAAATTTAAGAACCGAGTGTTCACTTGCTTCCTGATATATCCCACGCCTAGACAGGTGCCATTGTAACGATATAATAAATGTTATTTACTTCACCTGTCGGTGGTCTTAATGCAGTGACTGATATATATATATTTGCCCTTTTCCATTGAAAGCAAGGTTTGTGGAAGACACATTTAACTGTAGAACAATGCACCATAAATATAAATACCTTTAAAGATGTAGCAGCCAATAGCAAATACATTATGCTATAAGACCTGTAGAAGTCTGTAAATCAAGAAAATATGCCACATCTTCTACATCCCCCTTCCCCCCACACCCCACTTTTTGTCAGTACTGTAAAGAAATACCAAAAAAATGAATACATAACATAAAAAGATCAATCTGTATACCAGAGACCATTTTTCCTCCTAATAATCTTGGTATCACATACAACTACATAGCTGGCTCTGCACATCTGTAGGTTCCACTGTCATATCATGACAACTTGATCACCTATGCTGTCGTATACCACTAGCCAATAAATGATAACTCATTCCCTATAATGGGGTTAGCAAATAAAGTGACACATTGTATTATTGATGCCTATACAGCTACAATACTCTTCACTTAGACACGCATTCATTAAATACATAGTACAGCATCATCACATGAATGATCATGTTTTTATTGCAGCTCACATTATTCACTTTAGTGTATGGACTATATCAGCAGGAAAGCCTAGAGACCATCCCTACCTCCTGATTGATTAAAGCTACACAATTCTACATAGAATGCACAGTGTTGTGCCAGATAAATGCATACATTCGCCTCGTATGAACACAGATGATTCCCTTGTGCCTTGTTTTTTTCCCCTGATGCTTGTATCGCTTACCTTCAAATGCTGCAATTGTAGAATTTGGTCATCAAGCTGTTGTCTTTTATCCTCAATAGCAGTCTGTCGTTTTCTTTTTTCCTAAAGAGGAGGAGAGAGAAAATGAATGAGAAAACCACACGGAAATAGCTGTTAGGCTGCGATCAGACAGGCAGTACATATACTGTTACCAAGTAAGCAAAGAGAGGTGTGCTAACATGGTATCTTCAAGAGCAACTGCTGTTCATTTATTGGCAATACAGAAATTCACCAGCTAAGAAATAGCTGCTATAGCTTTTCAAATTAAAGGCACATTGCTTTTACAGATGCCCCTATCATAAGTCATGATCTTTTCAATGGTATACTTTGTCATGTTGAGTATAGGTAATCAAACATTAAAGGGTTTCTATAAACCTTTTCAGAGGGGGGACCTTTCTGGTGTAATATGCCCAATTGGGCACTGTGGAGAAAGTCCCCTCTAAATTTGCTGGAAAAAAAAGGTTTTACTCACCTTGAGTCCAGCGATGGGCAAAGGTCCAGCTGCTGCTTTTCCCTCCCCTTCTGACGTCACTGGGGCAATGCGCACCACATCAGAGTACATGTGCATGCTTCCAGCTGGGAGTGGGGAGAAGGGAGGGAGGATTTTTATATATTAAAAAATATATATGCTGCGGGAGTGATCACCCAAAGGGAGGGATGAGGAGAGCTGGCTTCCCCTTGTAAGCACTCGGCCTGCATGAGTAAGATTTTATTGTTTGCTGTCAGCATTTTATGCGCTAAATTGACATTGGCAGCCTGGGAGAGAATTATGGACTACTAATGTCACGTGTGCTAAGGGTATAACTAGCCCAAAGCACAAAATTACAAATATCTTAATATGTGCAGTATTTCAAGCAGAAACACTGCACCTACATACTCATACTAGCATGACCACTTCAAATCACTGAAGTGGCCATGGTGGTTGGAGTAACCCTTTAAATTTAAACCATTTCAAACCAGAGCAAAATTGTCCCTTAAGTATTTGTGATTAGAAACAGCTATAATGTCACATTTTCACCATTTGAATCGGTGTATGTTTAAGACTTAAACCCATCAGTTTCCATAAGCTACTCACTACTAAATAAGGAGAAGGAAAAGTGCCTTGAGCCCGAAAAGGAATACTGGGCTGGGGACATGGGACATGGTTTGGGGGGAGGGGGGAGACTCTTGGAACAGAGCGATGTCCATACATAACGGAATAACATCCTGCACGGGACACGGAGAATACAGCGTAACATTATGTACAAATGGTATATGGTGCCAGCTAATCTGCACTACATATGGCCAACCAAATCAAACTTGTGCTGGAGATGCCATGCGGAAGTGTGCATTATGCTCTATGTATGGACATTTAGGAGCCTGGGAGGCTGTCTTCCGGATGATTACTAGGACACCCTAAATGGAGATTACACAGACCCCAAAGATGTGCCTTCAGTTTATGTTACCTCCCGGACTTCAAAAGTCCCAATGAGCATTACTGTACCACATGCTATTCTCAGCACTTTTGGTAATATCCATATTGTGGAAAAGAACTGATCCGCTGGACATGGCTGCCTTGATAAAACAAATAACCCTAAATTGGTCATACAAAAGTATAAAAATTATGACCAGTGGACTAGATGTAACACTGGAGGAGAAAAGCAACCATCATAATTTAAAATAAAAAAATAAATAAAAAAAACTCCATTCAGAGACAACCATATATTAAGCTAGAACTGAAGGGTCAGGACCTTCTATCCCACCCCTCTGCCCGCTCCACCACCCCCACAGGTTTTTTTCCCCATTAAGTTACCCCTAGTTATATTATATTACTTAACTTAATTAGACAGACTGTTATAGGCCAAAACCTGCAGGTCAATGGAACCTACATCAACGAACACCATACTAGGATTAGTGAAAGAATCGCCAAAGCAATTATACCATTGTTAATCAAGACTAGTCTTACAATATCCATGTACTGTACTGCATTCTGTTATTCTTGTTGACCATGCAGTAAAAATTGTCAAATTGAAAACAAAAAAGAAACGGCTTTAATGTAATGTTTTATATAAATAATAGAGCTCTTTCAAACGCTATTTTGGAGATTTACAAAAGTTGTTTTTAAATCAGCACTGTCACCCCTCAGCAAAATGAGATAAATTACATAGAACCTTTATGAAATACTAATACTGACTGTTGGAATTTTACTGAGATTCCAACCCAGTCAAAAGATATACTGAGACAATGTAGGGAATATTTTGACTCAGTATATTTCCTATCCCTGACATTTCAAGACACTAGGCGGAGCTACCATCATCTAGAATTGTCAATCTCCAAGCCGCCCCTAGTGTTGGCTGCAGAGATATTAGCTGTGTCCATGGAGGATCCAGCAGTCTCACAGGATCCTTCATAGACCTCAATGCTTTACCCTCACCCATGCACAAGAGTACTTTAATGACATTGGCTCCTGGCTAAAAATCCCCAGAAGCAGAAGAGGACCGACTGAAACAAAATGACACCGCACGCAATTGACAGGTTCAGATAAGTAAATCTCACTTTTCCCTGCCTCTACCCCTCCACCCGTCCCCCCCCCACCAGCCACTAGACCACCGTTGGGAGTTTTTGCAAATTATGCAAAGTCCCCAGACTGAGACAGTGTAGCTTTAAAAGCGGGACAATCACCATGGCAACTATGGAATGTTTCCATGGTGACTGTCTCACTTTTCAAACTTTGCCCCACTTCTCTTTTGAGCATCATCCATCTGCTTTATGTTTATAAAGAGAGTATTTATAGAGCCCACAAAGGGCATACAGAGATTTGCAGGCCCTATAAAAGAGACAAGGTGTAATTCACGGCGAGACTTGCAGGTCTACAACTTTCAAAATAAAGTAAACAAAAACTCTCCATACAGATTATAAGCAGCCTGATCTAATTGCAGACATTGAGTATCCACATACTGGTCAGAAAACCCAATTAAATAATTGCTCAATCACAAGGTGATTATCAAGAAATACATAGAAAAAAAAAACAAGAAAAGATCTAGACCAGGGGTAAGCATCCTAGGGCATGTTTGCCATGCATGGCACTCAAGGTACCTTTGCACGGAAGTCAAGGCTGCCAGAGCCTAACCACCCAGTGGGACTTCACATATCTGCTAGTGCAAACCAAGCTGTGATTGCAATCCTCAATTTATGCATTGCAGCACTTAGAGAAAGTGATCCCACATTACTTATTCATAGCACTTGTGAACAGGAGTCTGCATTAGTGAAGAGCAGCCCGCAGCAGCTATCGCAGGCCCTGCCCCCACTGCACCCCAGGGAAGCCACCAATACTGCTAGACATACAGAGAGCTGCGAAAGAAGCCCATACACTAACATAAACAGTTCCCACAAACACACCACCACTGACAAACCACACAGCTATGCACACAAACACACTAGCAGCCTCTCACATACAATGCCACAAGCAGCCCCACACATACACACCACCAAACACACAATATGACATATCATCCAGACGCACATTTCCATACACAACCGCAGCCCCTATACATAGCCCACATTCAAAGGTATCATATGCAAAACCTCATGAACATATACATTATGATATATATAGTATAAAAGCCCACATAACTCAAATACACCATTACAAAGCAACTGAAGCACCTATAAATTACACAAGCAGAATACAGCAACATACACACCTCAATTTTAAAAAAGTGTACCGGCACGCCACAGTACTACCAAAAGTTGGCCTATCCCTGATCTAGACCCTCCAACATATCATGGGATCTGCTTAGCTCCTTGGCATGGTGAAAACCATAGAGATGGCTGAAAAGTAGTCATGAGTGGCTTTCCAATCGACTGCCAATCCCCAAATGACAAATGCACCAAGTATTTACATTGAATAAGGCTGAAACAATCTTTATGTAGATCAATATCTATCTATCTATGGTGATACTGTGTGCACAATGTACAGACCATGCACATGAGGATTATCATCTATATGGTTTTTGGGTGGCAGAGTGACATTAAGGATATAAGGTAAGTCTATTTAAAACCATATTTAAAACATAGTAAAATATGAATTATGTGGCTGTATAGCAGCCAAATTAAATAATTTAGATTTTACCAAGAGTGTTCCTGATGCTGACCACTATTTTGAGTTAGAACTATCTTGTTTATTATGACTGAAATAAATTGAATTTAAATTATTTCTTCTCTGGTGATAACTTCAGTTTATAGCCTCCACACTGTTCCTGGCTTTCAGTCATAAATTGCATTCGTGTAAGAAACCACTGGAAACAGGTTTGTGCTGAGTATTTTAATGAAAATTAAATGTGCACTTGTAGGCATGGAAATAGCTCTTTATAAGGCACAGTTTTATTAAATACATAATCTGACAAACATGCCATAAATATGCTTCTTGCCAAGGTAAAGTTTAACTGCTGATACCCGATGCTGTTCAGAATCAAAACACTAGGTCAAAAATTTTTATGTTGGCCGCTAGACAAAATAATTAATTTAAGGGACACTCCATGTAATATTAACACTATAGCTTCTTGCAGTTGATATGGCTATTAGTGAAGTACCCCCATGTTTTGTCAAAATATTTTTAGAGGTGTATGACAACAACAGCAACTACTCTGGCAGCACAAATAAATCTTCACTATTGGAAAAGTATTAAAGGAACACTATCGGGTCAGGAACACAAACATGTGTTCCTGACCCTATTGTGTTAAAACCACCATCTAGCCCCCCTGGATCCCTAATGCCTCAATAGATATAGCAAAATCTTACTTGTATTCAAGCTTGAAGCTGTAGCTTTGCATGCTGTTTGCCTCAGAAAAACAAGCTGTCTGCTGACATCATCAGAAGTGTTGTTCTGAGCCAATCACAGTGCTTCCCCAAAGGATTGGCTGAGACTGACAAGGAGGTAGATCAGGGGCAGAGCCAGCACAATTCAAACACAGCCCTGGCCAATCAGCATCTCCTTATAGAGATAAATTGAATCAATGAATCTCTATGAGGAAAGCTCAGTGTCTGCATGCAGAGGGAGGAGATACTGAATGTTTGGATGCATTTTAGGCAGCCATGGCCCAGGAAGGATCTCTAACAGCTATCTGAGGACTGGCCAGTGAAGTTATCACTAGGATGTAATGTAAACACATTTTTTTCTCTGAAAAGACAGTGTTTACAGCAAAAAAGCCTGATAATGATAATGATTCTACTCACCAGAACAAATTCAATAAGCTGTAGTTGTTCTGGTGACTATAGTGTCCCTTTAATGAAACAGTTCACTTTCTTGCCATCAGTAAAAATATTTGTATTGTGTAATCAAAAGAAAAAAGAGGTGGCGAATACTGGGGTATAGGAGAATTGGGCCACTCTAAATGCCTGTCAGCTTTTTCTGCAAAAACAAATCACAAATTGTGCAGACTCCATAAAAATATTTACAGGAAGAAAATAAGGAAGTAAGCTGAATGTGCTGTAGTGTTTATGGTGCTTAGAATATTCCTTTAAAATTGAAACCAGCAAAAATTATATTAATGATATTAACTTAGCACCAAACATCAACAGGGTTATTCATTAAAGTGAGCATTGTCAAGAAATCAAAGTGAATTTAAAATTGTAAACGAAAATAGTAAAAATGAAAGCATTGTTGACTTGGCAGATGTGTTCCAATACAGCTATTATGGAGTTACATTTAAATTCCTGACCTTCTCACTTTACTAAATAAACCAACAAGAATAACAGGGACACACTAAGCTTCATAACGACTAAATCTCATTATGGTGTTAATGGTGCAACAGTCTTTGGGTGCTGCACATTGTTTTTGTCAAACAATAGTATATAGTGAGAGCCAAGCATTCGTGCTCTTTTAGATCACCCCTCACTCCTGTGAGCAATAGAATTGGTGAAAGCACTGGTCCACCTCTAAATGATGGAGTCATTGGGATAGATTAATTAGTCAGTGGCCCAGGTGGCAGTACTCACCTGCTATTGCTTTTCAGGCTTTTTAACCTAGCACCTCCCACTAACAAGGTGAGGATAAAACAATACATATAATTAGAGGAACCAGGGGTGGACTGATCGGTCGGGCACTTCAGACATGGTCCGAGGGCCCGGCCAAGAAAGGGGGCCCGCCGCCCTCACACACACACTACAACTTTTACATCGGCCGCTCGAGTCCGACGCGCAATAACTGCGCCGTCCTAGTGCCAAGTGAGGCAGAAGTACTTACCAGAACTAGAGGTGGGGCCCGGGGGAGGAGATAGTGAATGCGGCCCAGTGCACGGAGGCGCGCTTTGTCACGTATTGACGTTGATGTGTGCCTCCTGCACGGGCCGCAACGATGTCCCTATATCAGTGTGTCCGGGCCCCTGATCTATGTATTGCTGCTGTGCTGTGAAGAAGTCTCCTCCCTTCTTACCAACAAGCTCCTGGGAGAGAGAGAGGGAGACCAAGAGGCAGCACCAGAGGAAGGAGAGCCTGACTCCCATCACATTCAGCCAGATGCCACTGGACACCAGGGAAAAAAAACCTCCTGCATCAAAAAGGTACGAAAGCAGGAGGGGTGGTTACTATGTAATGTTATCTGTGTGTCTATCTATATCTGTGTATCTATGTGTAAGGCTGTGTATTTGTATTATTAGTGTGTCTGTGTATATGTGTGTGTTTGTGTATCTGTATGTGTGTTAGTGTGTGTGTTTGTGTATTGGTATATGTGTTTTTGTGTATCTATGTGTGTCAGTGTGTGTCTGTATCTGCATGACTGTACCTGTGTATGTATATGCATGTGTGTCTATCTGTGTCATTGTGTGTCGTTATGTGTGTGTGTATGGCAGTGTATGTGTGTGTATGGCAGTGTATGTGTATATGAGAATACATCTCTGCATTCACACGCCAACCCTACAGACAAATACACCCCTGCATTGAAACATCAACACTACATACACACACACCCCTACATTCAAAACCAAACACTACACAGTACATAAAAACACACAACACTATACACAAATACACCTCTAAATTAACACACACATACTCCATACAAGAAAATACTTACAATCCGACATACAAACACTGCTTAGTGCTAAATACAACCCTGCAAGGATGGGCAAATGGTAGATCCCCAACTGGCAAAGCATTGCGCTAGTTGTACGACAGATGGGAATCTACTTTTTTGTCCATCCTTGCAATAGGGAGGAGGGGAAACACATTTTTGCACCAGGACCCTCTCTATTTAGTTACGCCACTGTGTGTCTTTGTATCTGTATGTGTCTTTCTATCTGTATGTGTCAGTGTGCGTCTGTGTATCTGTATGTGTGTCTGTGTGTGTATCTGTACAGGGAGTGCAGAATTATTAGGCAAATTAGTATTTTGACCACATCATCCTCTTTATGCATGTTGTCTTACTCCAAGCTGTATAGGCTCGAAAGCCAACTACCAATTAAGCATATTAGGTGATGTGCATCTCTGTAATGAGAAGGGGTGTGGTCTAATGACATCAACACCCTATATCAGGTGTGCATAATTATTAGGCAACTTCCTTTCCTTTGGCAAAATGGGTCAAAAGAAGGACTTGACAGGCTCAGAAAAGTCAAAAATAGTGAGATATCTTGCAGAGGGATGCAGCACTCTTAAAATTGCAAAATTGCTTCTGAAGCGTGATCATCGAACAATCAAGCGTTTCATTCAAAATAGTCAACAGGGTCGCAAGAAGCGTGTGGAAAAACCAAGGCGCAAAATAACTGCCCATCCACTGACCCTAGATATAATGATACCCTCGCTAAACAGGGCCGCCCCACAATGGAAACTGAATGATCTTCTCCTAAATAAAGAGGAGGTCATAGAACAAATTAAAACAAGTGTGCAGAGATACTTTGAAACCAATTCAAGCCAGGACACTAGGCCAGATGTGATATGGGAAGCTCACAAATGCGTCCTTAGAGGAGAAATCATTAAAATAGCCTCAGCTCAGAAAAAGCTTAGGGAGGCCAATATAGCATCTTTAACCCGGGAAATAAGAAACCTAGAGCTCAATCACAGTAAGGACACTACGATACAAGCTTACAACAATTTACTAGCTAAGAGGGCGGAACTCAAAACCATCCTCAACTTACAGGCTACCAGATCTGTGCAGAGGACCAAACACACATATTTTACAAAAGGGGGCAAATGTGGTAAACTACTCGCGCAATCTCTACAACAACAAAGACAATCAACATTCATATCACACATTAAGCAACCAGATGGCTCAGTGACACAATTAATGCCAACAATCATGTCAGCTTTCCACACCTATTACTCCTCCCTTTATAATATAAGGGACACGATGCCCCCCAAGGACAAGATAAGGGACTTTCTAGCCAGCCGAATAAATACTACTATCCCGCGCAACTGGGTGGAATTTCTAGACAAACCCATCACTATTGTAGAATTCCATGATGTAGTTAAACAACTCCCACTAGGAAAGAGTCCTGGGCCAGATGGCTTTACAGGCAAATACTATAAGGTTACACAACAAATCCTAGCAGAACCCTTTGTGCGAGCATTTAACTCTACACAAAACTTGAGTCAGGCACCACAAGAGACATTAAATGCCACCATAACTACTACCCAAACCAGGCAAGGATCTTACAAACTGTGGGAGCTATAGACCAATTTCCCTAATGAATGTAGATCTAAAACTTTTCACCAAAATCCTGGCCAACCGACTGAAACCGCTTCTCCCTGACCTGATACACCAAGACCAAGCAGGGTTTGTGCCGGGGAGGGAGGCCAAAAACAATACAACGAAAATCCTCAACATAATGCATTGGGCAAAAGTCAACAAGATTCAGAGTGTACTGCTGGCTATTGATGCGGAAAAGGCATTTGATAGGGTGGATTGGTCCATCATGACAGCCACGATGGAACATCTGGGCTTCGGACCCAGGTGGCTGGAATGGTTGGGGAGACTATATTTCACACCAACTGCCCGAATACGCATCAATGGCCAGCTCTCAGAAAACATATATATTAGGAACGGGACCAGACAGGGATGTCCACTCTCCCCATTGATTTTTATCCTCGTGTTAGAACCATTCATTCAGGGAATACGAAATAACCCACATATACACGGCATCACAATAGGAAATATAGATTACAAAGTCTCTGCCTTTGCAGACGACTTACTATTCACGATCTCTAAACCACTACACTCTATTCCGCATATCCTGGAGGAAATGAGTGCATACAGTGATGTCTCGAACTTCCAAGCAAATCTCACAAAATGTGAGATCCTACCGCTGCACACAACCATAGATACAGATAAGCACATACAGAAAAATTTCAATTTTACATGGGCAACGAAATCAATAAAATATCTCGGAATTCACCTACCATACCAACTAAAACACCTCTATGACTTAAACTACACCCCACTTCTGGAAGCCGTCTCCAAAGATTTTAAGGCTTGGAATAAACCATCCTATGGATGGTTTTGTAGAATAAGCATCATAAAAATGATGATATTGCCACGCATCCTCTATACTTTACAAACAGTCCCAATAAAGCTGCCAGTTAGTTTCTTCTCAGTAATCAAGGGGGCATTGACATCCTTCATCTGGTCACAATCCAAACCTAGATTACCACTACGACTCTTAACTCAACCACGGGAGAAAGGGGGAATGGGCATTCCTGACATAGAACAATACTATAAAGCAGTGCACTTGTCTAGGATATATGAGTGGACGAAAGAAAAACCCTCCCAGCAGTGGGTAAACATAGAGAGGGAACAATGCCTAGCGCCCCTCGAATCACTCCCATGGCACAAACTGAACACCGCACTTATCAAACATAAAAAACACCCACTCATCTTAGCTACACTACAGACATGGTCAAAGGTAAATAATTCTACAAATATAGCACCATATCCATCACCATGATACCATATTACGCGTAACCCATTGATGCCATCAGGTATCACAGGTAGAACTTACGAGCTTCACCGAGGGGCCACAAACATAACTCTCCGGGACATGACCAAGGGTAATGCATTACTAACACTGCAAGATCTAACTCTCGGCCGACCCCCCACGAGCATGCACCAATTACATTATGCACAATTGAAACACTTCATGGGGAGCCAGAAGCTACTGCCAGGGGGAAACAGAGAAATGTCAACCTTTGAACAGCTGTGTACAACACATCCGTTAAAAAAGAAATTGTTATCTACAATGTACAAATTACTGTTACACTCAGACACAACAGACATTCCTGTTTTCGCCACCAAGTGGACGAGAGAAATGAATTTAGACATTTCAGGGGAGCAATGGAAACACATTTTTGCCAGAATCCACAATATATCCACTGCAACTTCCAACCAGGAAAGTAACTATAAACGCCTAACCCGCTGGCACTACACGCCCTCCAAACTGAACAAAATGTTCCCAGGAACACAAAACATATGCTATAGATGTGGGCAGGGGGAGGCTAATCCGACACATATCTGGTGGCAATGCCCTACAATCAAAAAGTTTTGGACCCGCATACACAAACTCACACAGATAATTATGCACAAACAGATACCCTTCACACCGGAACACCTAATATTTATGATGCCTCCCCAAAATCTCACTAAAACGGAAAACTATTTAACATCCCAACTGCTCATGGCAGCAAACCACCTAATTCCAGTATACTGGAAACAGGAAAAGATCCCTTCTATTAGGGAATGGACCAACAGGGTAGAAAGTACTAGGCAGATGGAAGGTATAACACACGCATTATCCAAAAACTACATAACTTTCGCGCAAACATGGAAACCTTGGTCGATATACCTAGAAGGGGCGGAATGAGAAGTAAGATTTAGACAGCAGCACAAATAACAGCACCAGATACAGGGGAATACTCAAAAAAGTCATAAGTACAGCTCTTGAAAGGCACGAATATGTAGCACCATTCACACTTTGTATTTAGTAGTATAAAAACTGCGCTGAGAGAAACATATCCTATCCAATATTCATCATTAATTGTATAATGCCTGTCCGGGTCTCACTATTTGTCATCATCTGAATAATGATTATCATTATATATTGTAAATGTTATGCAACATTACCTGTTAAAACCACGCTGTTGTGGATTCGGATGTAATTAATGTACACATAATTACTGTTATGAAACTTGAAAACCAATAAAAAAAAAAACACACAAAAAAAAATAAAAAAAAAATAACTGCCCATGAACTGAGAAAAGTCAAGCGTGCAGCTGCCACGATGCCACTTGCCACCAGTTTGGCCATATTTCAGAGCTGCAACATCACTGGAGTGCCCAAAAGCACAAGGTGTACAATACTCAGAGACATGGCCAAGGTAAGAAAGGCTGAAAGACGACCACCACTGAACAAGACACACAAGCTGAAACGTCAAGACTGGGCCAAGAAATATCTCAAGACTGATTTTTCTAAGGTTTTATGGACTGATGAAATGAGAGTGAGTCTTGATGGGCCAGATGGATGGGCCCGTGGCTGGATTGGTAAAGGGCAGAGAGCTCCAGTCCGACTCAGACGCCAGCAAGGTGGAGGTGGAGTACTGGTTTGGGCTGGTATCATCAAAGATGAGCTTGTGGGGCCTTTTCGGGTTGAGGATGGAGTCAAGCTCAACTCCCAGTCCTACTGCCAGTTCCTGGAAGACACCTTCTTCAAGCAGTGGTACAGGAAGAAGTCTGCATCCTTCAAGAAAAACATGATTTTCATGCAGGACAATGCTCCATCACACGCGTCCAAGTACTCCACAGCGTGGCTGGCAAGAAAGGGTATAAAAGAAGAAAATCTAATGACATGGCCTCCTTGTTCACCTGATCTGAACCCCATTGAGAACCTGTGGTCCATCATCAAATGTGAGATTTACAAGGAGGAAAACAGTACACCTCTCTGAACAGTGTCTGGGAGGCTGTGGTTGCTGCTGCACGCAATGTTGATGGTGAACAGATCAAAACACTGACAGAATCCATGGATGGCAGGCTTTTGAGTGTCCTTGCAAAGAAAGGTGGCTATTTGGTCACTGATTTGTTTTTGTTTTGTTTTTGAATGTCAGAAATGTATATTTGTGAATGTTGAGATGTTATATTGGTTTCACTGGTAATAATAAATAATTGAAATGGGTATATATTTGTTTTTTGTTAAGTTGCCTAATAATTATGCACAGTAATAGTCACCTACACACACAGATATCCCCCTAACATAGCTATCACTAAAAACAAACTAAAAACTACTTCCAAAAATATTCAGCTTTGATATTAATGAGTTTTTTGGGTTCATTGAGAACATGGTTGTTGTTCAATAATAAAATTAATCCTCAAAAATACAACTTGCCTAATAATTCTGCACTCCCTGTATATGTTTGTGGGGGATGGTCTGCCCCGGGTGCCATCAGATAGGGGGATGCCACGAGGGCTGGCCAGGCTTGGAGATCAGTGAGCTGTGTGGCTGCACCGGGCGGCATAGCAGCAGGGGCGCCGGGCAGCTGACACAGCTCACACACGCAGGGGCTGGGAGCTGGAGCAGTAGACCTGCATGGAGATTTGGGGGCGGAGTCAGATCGACCATGGGGGTGGAGCCAAGCCAGATGTGGGGGTGGAGCTACATGCAGCCTCTTACTGCTGCACACAGAGGGGAAGCAGGAAGGAGTCCCTGCTTCCCCAACTACAACACAGCAGGAACTGAATCCATTCCTCCTCCAGCCCAAGCTTACTGTAACTGTGATTGTGACTGTCTTTGACTGTGTGTGTGATTGTCTGTGTGACTGTCTGCCTTTGATTGTCTAACTGTGATTGTGTGACTGTGTGTGTGATTGTCTGCCTCTGTGTGTGTTTGTGTGTGTGTGTGTGTGTGTGTGAGAGACTGTCTACCTCTGATTGTGTGTGTGTGTGTGTGACTGTCTGTGATTGTGTTGTATGTGTGACTGTCTGCCTGTGATTGTCTGTGTGACTATGTGGGTGTGTGTGACTGTCTGCTTGTGATTGTGTGTGTGTGTGTGTGTGTGTGTGACTGTATGTGACTGTGTGTGTGTGTGACTGTCTGCCTGTGATTGTGTGTGTGTGTGTGTGACTGTCTGTGACTGTGTTGTGTGTATGTGTGACTGTCTGCATGTGATTGTGTGTGTGAATGTTTGTGAATCTGTGTGTGTATGTGTGACTGTCTGCCTGTGTGATTGCCTACGTGTTTAATTGTCTGCCTGTAACTGTGTGTGAGTGACTGTGTGTGGGACTGTGTGCATCTGACGGTCTTCGCCATGCAGTGAGCCGGAAGCCAGGATATGATGTCATCGCAGCCTCGGCGTCATTACTGGGCGTGTGATGGACCTGTGCAGGAAGAGCAGAGATCTCAGCAGCAACCACTGCATTGTGGGAGTTGTACCCTTTTTTCCATCCTTGCGATAGGGGGGGTCTCAAAACAATTATTGGACCAGGGCCCTTTCTATTTTAGTTCCACCACTGAGCGCAATGCAGATTATCAACTTAAAAAATGGTACACATAGAAAACATTAATTTAGCAATGCAGCGGAATATTTAATCAGAGGCAAACTTAAATATACACAATAGGCACCAGAACAAATATAGTGCTCCATTTGCACTGAAACTTTCCTGTTATAATCTTAACCCTCTACTACAGCCCCTATCTCCCATGAAGCCCCAAACAACCCAACCCCCACACTACAGTCTCTATCCCCAATTACATACCCTATATTCACTACAGCCTTTCTTCCCATACTACATCCCCTATATCACCACTTCAGCCCCTACCACCTCACTACAGCTCCTGTTCCCCCATTAGAGTCCTTGTCTCCCCACTATAGCCCCTATTCCCCCATGACAGCCCTTAACGTCGACACTACAGACTCTATCCCCAATTACAACACCTATACCCCACTACAGCTTTTCTCCACCCTCTACATCCCCTATGGCCCCACTACAGCCCCTACCGCCCCACTACAGCCCCTATCCCCCATGACAGCCCATAACCACCCAAGCCCCATACTACAGTCTGTATCCCCAATTACAACCCCTATAATCCCACTACAGTGCCTATTCCCCCATCAGAGCCCTTATCGCCCATTAGAGCCTTTATCTGTAACACAAGGATGAACATGTGGGTTGTGTGTGTATGTGGGTGTGATGTATATTTGTGTAGTTTGCAAGTTGGTTTGTACAAGGGCGGCCCGTGATCTTCTATTGCTCAGGGGCCCCATGAGTTGTCAGTCCGTCCCTGAAAGGAACACAATAGACACCTAAACCACTTCAGCTCACTGAAGTGGTCTGGGTGCATAGTCCCAGGTCCCTTAACCCTGCAAATAATTACTTTTGAGGGTTAACTCCGCCTCTAGCGGCTAACTGAAGGTACGCTTCCAAGCCAGTTTAATATATGGGGAGTCACTCATTGGCTGAGAGCAGTCAGCTGACACTCTCAACCAATCAGCAGCGCCCCTGCCCCGTGGCACTACTTGCTTCCTGAATCTGAAAATTCCCCACCTAGGGGCAGTGGACATTGCTGCTGGAGGCAACGTTAACCCCTTGAGAGTTCCCCCAGTGTCCCTTTAAGTATTTCAATATTTTGCATGCGCTCATTGCAATATAATATGTCTCTTTTACTTAATAAACACTTACATATAAAAAACAAACTATACAGATGACTTGATGTTACTAATGTATATGTAACATATATGTAGGTTTGTTTTAAAGGATCACTATAGTGTCAGGAAAACAAACTTGTCAATTGTCCAATTACTTTTGGTCCCTTGAAAAAGAGGGGCTACATATTAAAGAGCTGTATTTCCTAAACCCTTTCTCCAATTTGGATGTGAATACCCTCAAATTAAACCAGAGAGGCTGCACTTTAAACTCATATTCATTAAATAACTGTAACTTTGTAAACACCAGACATAAAACTCATGTCAGTGCCCAAATATTTCCGGTGATATGTGCTTCTATCTCACCTAGACCATATTTTATCTGCATCACATGACATTTATTTCCTCTTTCAGATACTGCTGCTCTCCATAAAAACTGGAATATATGACATGCATATACTGAAAAGTGAAAAAAATAATGACATATGTCTATACCTTGTGCATGCTGAGCCAGAAACAACATGCTAAATGTGCTTATTTTACACTACATCAGTAGAGCTGGCCTGCTGCCCTGGAATTCCTAACGCTCCAGATTTAGCCAAAAAAGTGGTCTGCATTTTAATGGTTTCCATTTAAGTCATTACAAAGCAACTGGGAATCCATTCTATTACCCCCAAAGTTAAAATATGAAAAGATGCCAAAGCCAAAGCTAAAAAGCATGTTTTTTTTTCTAATTACCATCATTAGCATAAAATAACACTATCTAAAAAAAAAAGAGTTAATGTTTCAGTTATTCTGTAACCTAGGTTAGTTTTATAGCTATGTTATAGTATAGCATAAATAGTAACAATTACTATTTAGATCAGGCGTTAGCAACCTGTGGCACACGTAGTTGCTGCACCCAAATGGAAATAGGGCAGTTGAGAGGTCAGAGCATTGCCCCTCTTTGATCCCAAGGTAGCCTGTGTTCTACACCTCCAGCTGGTGGTATAGAAACCACAGCTAATTCTACCTCTCACTCGGACACATCTTGGAGAGTGAGTGCCTTGCCATGGGTTACCAATGCAATGCTCTGTTTGCCGGAAAGCATCAGAGAGGAGACGGAGAGACAAGTGGCCTGCACAGAAGTTGCAGACTGTGAGCTAGGAAATGAAGAGTCCACGGAATTATGGGGAATGTAGGAACGCATACGCCCCCAACAGGGGTCATGTCTGCAAAAAGTCAGCTAAAGAAACGTCCAGCAGCAAACAGCACTGGACTCAAACAGGTCCAGAAGGGCCACAAAGACCACCCAGGAGGAAGAAGATATCCAGATGCAGTCTCCTGTCACTGGTGCTACTAGATTGCCTTGCCAATGGAAATATTTCTCTCTAATGGAAAGATGCTTGTCCAAGCAATACTAATAGATGTCCTGAGTAAGATAGGATCTTTGAAAGAGAGCTTCCCTGGCAATTTATGTAGCGAACCACCCACATGTTGTCCATTAGAAGGAACAGAGAGCAGTGGCTCATGTGCTTCATGAAGTTGTGAATAGCGAAGGAACCCACTATCAGTTACAGTCAGTTGATGTGTAGGGTCCGTTTCTCCAGGGTTAAAAAATCTCCTGTTGCCACAACATCACATGTCGCAATCCAGCCCAGGGGGTGGCGTCTGACTCTAGCACAAACTCCGGACGAGATCCAATGATCGCATTGCCGTTCCACACCTCCATTTGTCTCAGCCACAATTGTAGTTTGCAGTGAACCTTGTTGGTGAGAGATATGTTCTGATTATAAGAAGACAAGGCCCACTAATGGAAAGCCTTTACACGTTGCATGGTCGCAAAAGTGTAGCGGACCCAGGAAGACAGTCTAAATAGATGAGGAGAGAAGGACTATCATCCGAGCTAGGTCCCATAGAGTGAATTGAAGTCTCCGGACCATACGTGGGATATCCTTCCTGATCGCCACAATCTTGGAGACCATAGTAAAGCCCAGAAATTGAACCGACCAAGCGGGTTTTGATGCTGACTTTTCCACATTAATAACTCATCTGACGTCTTGCAGTAGTCAAACCGTCAGGATTGTTTCTCCTCAGAGAAAGGTTGGCTCTTGAGCCATCAGCAGAATGTTGTCCAGATAAAAGATGGATCTCACCCCTTGAGCCCTCAGAGACAACATGACTGGCTTCAGGAGCTTGGTAAAGTACCAGGATGCGGGGGTGAACTGAGGCCAAAGGTGAGGCATGTGAATTACCACAGTTGATCCTTCCACTGGAATTGTAGGAATCGCCTGTCTTTCAAGACGAGAGAACCAGTTTGTCCTCATAGAGTAAGTCTCAGAGGAGATGGATACACTCCATCTTCAAGTGGTGGTAGACATACATGTTGAGGACACAGTGCTTGATCACCGGCCAGAAGTTGCCAGTCTTCTTCCTCTCTAATAAGTATTGCTCAGAAAGCAGGGAGGGCCCTCCGTCCTTTCTATCAAACCATTTTTTTGAGACCGTCTGGTTAAGTATGAACTAAGGCAAGCAACTCCCTATATATCTGAATGGGTTGCTGGCGGAAATTGTTGTAGGGGTCGAGCCAGAAAATAAATCTGGAATCCTGATACTGTCTGCAGAACCAGGGGTCCTGAGTGAGCTCCGACCACTGTGGCGATAAATTACACAACCAGCCCGCAATGAAGAGTGAAGCTTTATGGCATTCAGCGATAAGACTAAGTTGGCCCAGTAGGTGCTGCTTCTATGTACCCTTTCCTGACCTATACCCAGGTCGTAGAGAAGAGACTTGGGGAAGGTTTGGAAAGAACCAGCTGCCGTACCCAGATCTAATAAGCGCCAGGAACCTCACCATTGCATGTATAGCACCTGCTGCCCCCATTCTCTAAGCAGTTGTGTGTCTACAGGGGTCATGCCATTCAGGCATTAGTCCACCATGAGGAAAATCTGTGTGAGTGGTGCAACATCCAACATCAAGTCATTTGTAGTATTTGTGTAGAGTGAGGTCCCTGCTCCAAACCTTTGCAGGGGTTCTTACCTGATCTAGTCATAAATGTGATGAAGACAGGAATGAACTCTGGAGTGAAAGCCACTTTATCCAGCACTGTTGGTCTGGGACATTCAGTGCATATTTCTCTATAGTATATTTATTGTCTTTAGTGTTAGGCTTGCTTGTTGCATTGACTAAAGCCCTCGTATGCCACAAGCAAAGATGAAACCAAAAAAATTATGGGGTTATAGACATAGAAAAATCCTGGGACAAAGTTCTAAAAGTAAAGCAATCAGCAAGGACATGCCATTAATTTTCATGGAAACCACTCCACTTTTTTACGCCTGCTGGGACTGGACAAAGGTTGTGCCTTTTGTCAACTTTTATCAACCTTAGGCTTGTCCATAAGACAAAGTAGGCCTTCTTTGGTATCTTTGGATTGCAGTCAGGGCCGTCTTTAACACGGGGCAAACGGGGCAGCTGCCCCGGGCCCTGTCCCTGCTGGGGGGGCCCAAGGCAGCTGCCCCGTTTGCTCTCTGCCCGCAAACTATGAGGGTCCATCGGGTGGCCCATGCACTTAGGGCCGCCCGGTGGGCCTGTGTCAGCAGGGGCTCGGTCGGGCATTGTGGCGCTTTCACAGCGTGACCGGGCCCTTGCTTTTCGGCTGCACTGGGAGGAAGTGACAGCCGCGCGTCACTTCCTCCCACAGAAACAGGAGCCGCCTGGGAGGAAGGAGCTGTTCCGGAGGGGGCCAGGCCGGGAGAGAGCGAGAGCTTAACTCCCAGCCAGCCCACTGGACCCCAGGGAAGCCACCCTCCAGGAAGTGGTAAGAAACTGGAGGGTGGTTATCAAATTTTGCATGAGTATCTGAGTGTGTGTGTCAGTACGTATGTATGTATGGGTCTATGTATGTCTGTCAGTGTGCCAGTATGTCTGTCAGTGTATCTGTATGTGTGAGAGTTTGTCAGTGTATGTTTGTGTGTCCGTCTGTGTGGTTCAGTATGTCTGTATGTGTGCATGTCTGTCAATATGTCTGTGTGTGTGCGAGTCTGTCAGTGTCTGTGTGGTTCAGTTTGTATGTGTGTATGTGTGTTTCAGTATGGCTGTCTGTGTGTGTCAAAATGTCTGTGTGTTTGTCTGTCAGTGTCTGTGTGTATGTGTGTTTCAGTATGTCTGTATGTGTGCCAGTATGTCTGTGTGCGTGAGTCTGTCAGTGTCTGTGTGGTTCAGTTTGTATGTGTGTATGTGTGTTTCAGTATGGCTGTCTGTGTGTGTAAAAATGTCTGTGTGTTTGTCTGTCAGTGTCTGTGTGTATGTGTGTTTCAGTATGTCTGTATGTGTGCCAGTATGTCTGTGTGCGTGAGTCTGTCAGTGTCTGTGTGGTTCAGTTTGTATGTGTGTATGTGTGTTTCAGTATGGCTGTCTGTGTGTGTAAAAATGTCTGTGTGTTTGTCTGTCAGTGTCTGTGTGTATGTGTGTTTCAGTATGTCTGTATGTGTGCCAGTATGTCTGTGTGCGTGAGTCTGTCAGTGTCTGTGTGGTTCAGTGTGTATGTGTGTTTCAGTATGGTGTGAGTGTCAAAATGTATGTATGTATGTATGTCTGTCAGTGTCTGTGTGTATGTGTGTTTCAGTATGTCTGTCAGTGTATCTGTATGTCTGTGTGTGTGAGAGTCCGTCAGTGTCTGTGTGGTTCAGTATGTCTTTGTGGTTCAGTATGTCTTTGTGTTTCAGTATGGCTGTCTGTGTGTGAGTCTGTGTCAGTACGTCTGTCAGAATGTGTCTCTGTATCTGTATGTTGTCCATTTGTGTTTGTGTGTGTGTATATGTATGTGTCAGTGTTTGTATCTGTATATCTGCATGTGTGTCAGGTTGTGTATCTATATGTAGTCAGTGTATGTACCTTTGTATCTGCATGTTTGTCAGTGTATCTATATGTAGTCTGTGTGTATCTGTATGTTCTTGTGTGTATCTATATGTAGTCAGGGGGCCCAGGTAAATGCTTGCCCAGGGCCCAATCAAATTCAACGACGGCCCTGATTGCAGTTAGCATTAGTATTTCATAA
The DNA here is from genome assembly GCA_933207985.1 of Pelobates cultripes. Taxonomy (NCBI): domain Eukaryota; kingdom Metazoa; phylum Chordata; class Amphibia; order Anura; family Pelobatidae; genus Pelobates; species Pelobates cultripes. Next base: position 94,000,962 of record OW240916.1, on the reverse strand, counting down.
ATATTACATCCTTTTGAAATACTAAGTGGCAAAGCCGTATTAACTAGACAAAGCAACAAAGCAATAAGAAGTACAGCATATCTTCACAGTGGACTGAGCTTGATGGACTAGGAAAACTGACAAATTACTTTTAGAATCAGGTGTAGAATTGTCTCAACATGTTTCTGTTACTTATTAGCTTGACAGTTCTTGAAAAAAATCTGACAGGGATGTTCTTATAATAAACTCAATCCTGTAACATTTATTTATTTATTAAATGGATATTTTACCAACAATTACTCAAAACAATCTGACATATGAAATTAATAGTATGGGACCATATTGAGGCCTGTACTGATTTCACCTCTCCAAATATCCAACATCTACTGTATTCAAAGAAGCTAATTTTTAAATAGACTCAAGAAACAAATTATGCATGCTCTCTGATTAAGGAGAATCTGGGAAGAAGGCATCTGTCAGGCAGAGAAGGCACCTTGGCATGTTACTAGTTTGGGACCTCCATCAATCGTGTCTATCCCCTGGTACACAGGTGTATGTTTTATATTTCTACATGGTTAATCCAGTTATACTGACAGGGAGATAAGGTAGAACCTACACAACCATCTATGAGGACAGTTCTGCCCTCCTTGCTGCCTCTGGGCCGGTTTCCTCAATGCAACACCCACATATATATATAAAGGCCCAAGAACTGAGCACACAGTTTAGTTAATCCGTGCTTACCCTGCTTACTGTTGGGATCCCGCGGGCGGCTGCGAGGGGAGGCTGCACTCCGCTTGCAGTACTCACCCTCCAGCCGGTCCCCTCCTCCTCCTGGGCTCGGCGAGCGGCATCCTTCCAGCCACGGATGCCGCCCACGTTTTCCTCCACGTCCCCCAGCGGCAGCATGCATGACGCTGCACGCTGGGAGACCGCCCAAATTATTTCACGCCGGGGTCAGTCACCTGACCCGGCGTTAAAGGCACAGTGCCTCAATCACAGTGGGAGGTTTAGATATCTCCCACGTGTGATTGTTAATTCTGATTGGAAATTATCCAATCAGAATTAACCTTATGGTTTAAATACTTACCTTTCCTGTTCCTCCCTGCCCTGTTGTGGTCTTTGCTTGCTAGTATTGCTACTTAACTTGTGGTTCTGGTTACGTACTCTCTGGCTTGTTTATCTGACTCTGTGACTTTCTCCTACCCTTTGACCTCGGCTTGTTTCACGTTATTCTGTCTTCTGGTTCCCCTTACTCGGCTTGTCTCCTGACTATTCTGTGTGTGCTTAGCCCGGCCACTCTAAGGTCCGGTACGGCACCTTTTCTGTGTGTGTGTGTGTGTGCCAGCGTGTTGGGTTCCCCGAATCGTGACACTTACCATCCATAGTTATACCAAACAAGAAGCTTTACACCACTGTATTAATTCCAAAGCAGATAATCACAGCATATCAATGTTTCAGTCTTATCCAGCTCCTACAGGACCTGCTGCAGAAGGATGACGGGTTCACACCCCTAGACCTGAAGGATGCCCACCAATTTGAACCGGTGGCTCAGGAAAATCACTCTCTCATTCGGTTCCATGGGCGAGAGAGGACATACCAATTCACTTGTCTACCCTTTGCCTGAGCCAAGCTGGGGAAGCCAGTAATGGTATGTCCTACAAGCAAAGGGTATTCATTGTCTGATTATAGCAGATCTCCTGCTATTTTGCACTGCCACCACATGCTTGCGGTTTTCAAATGCATTAAATGATTTGCTTGCTGGAGTCTTTGTGGTTTTGTAGTGAAACTTGAGAAATCGGCGCTGTCTCTCTCAGGTCATTCAGTTTCTAGGCATCGATACAGACAGTGAATTGTGTCCTTCGATTACCACAATACTAAATCCGAGATATCAAGTTGGAACTGAGGAGCACTTTTCCCTTCACCCGCTGGCGAGTTTGGTGGGCCTCCTGTCATTTACCTAGGTCCTCTCCACTATCACGAAATGCATAGTTTGAAGGCCGGTTTTCTAAGATAATGCCCTTCTTACGACCAACTGATTGCTCTCAGATTCATCTCTGCATGTGAAAGTAGAGATTTCAGTGGTGGATACTTCACATGGACGCTTGGAATGGCATAGCCATCTTTGATACCACTCCGGATACCTTGAAGTGGAGTCAGATGACAGTTAGTGAGGATGGAGAGTGGCCTGTGCAGACCTCTCTATGGGAGATTCTTGGTCAGATGCAGAGGCAGGCATTCACATAAATTGTCTGGGGATAATAGCGGGTTATTTTGCTATTCACGGTCTAGCAAGGAATCCATCAGATTGCTGTATACTTCTGTGGATTGTCAATGTGTCCACACTACAGTATATCAATCAATTTGGAGGAGCTTGATTCCTTGTTCTCCCAGTGGTTGTGAAGGAGATTTATCAATTTTGTTTAAGCCGCAACAAATGATATCCAGGGCCTATTTGTAGTTTATCTGTTCGTCTCAAGGACCAATCATCAGGTTGTGATCTTCTTGAGTTGGCTGCCAGATCCATATTGTGCGGCGGTGGACGCATTTTTACAATCTTGGCCTCTCCAGGCTGGTTACACCTCTTCTCCTCTAAGACCCTGAAAATAATTCACATTCATTGCTGGTCAAAGACTGCCTCCATCTAGTGGCTTGGATGCTTTCCAGGGATCCTGGGATATCCACAGGTTATCACAATCTGCTACAGACATCTTATGGCATTTGTGGGCCCTAGGCGCTCACAGATGTTATCTTTCGTGTCTGGAAAGGAATATCGATCCCTGTATTTCCACAATTCTGAATTTCTTTCACAGCTGTTTGTATCAGTTAGATCTTTTCGATATCTCAATGTTTTTCAGCCAATTATCTCAGCTGCTCATGTGGAGGTTCAGGGTGTTTTTGTCTGTCAGACTCTGCTTGTCTGAAGAATGTAGGAATAAAACTGTCTCGCCCTCTGACTCCTTGGTATTTACTGTGAATCTGATTCAGTGGTTTTTTTTGGCGTTTGGGTGGACAACAAGGGCTTATCTTTACATCAAAGATAATGTTTCTAGGCTGGTTTCATCGAATGTTGGATGTACATGCTTTTGACGTGGTCAGTTTCCCTTTTCTCCAAGGGTGTTCCCTTTATTGATTTTTACCTTTGCTGTATTTTTCTTGCGTCCCTCTATGTTTTTTTTCTCATATTCTGGTTGACATGTCATTTAATATTCACCTCATGTCATTATTAAAATTAAGATTATAGGTACACTAAAGATAGCATAATTTTCCATTTTTGTTTCTATTCGAGTTCTCCTATTGCTTGACTGGTGCACCAGAATTTCATAGGTACGTAGGTACTTTACCATATGTTTGTTTATTATTACTATAATTGTCATGTTTAGAACAGATAAGAGAGAATCTCAAAAACAGAGTCTCTCTCAATAGATCACCCTTTATGTTAATGCCACTTTTTTAGAATATAACATCTTCTATAAAAAGTGGCGTTAACAAAAAAGGTAATCTATTGGGCGAGACTCTGTTTTTGAGATTCTATCTTATCTGTTCTAAATCATTTAACTAGGGTTATCCTCAGAACAGCACCAGGATGAAAAAATAATGAAGGATGAAAAAGCAAATGTAGCATAAAGATAAAGGGACTGGAGCACTTTATCTTTATGCTAAATTTGCTTTTATACTATATATGTACTTTTAATTAATAAAGTTAACTGCTATTTATACAATTCTTATTTTTATTATTTTTTCATCCAGGTGCTGTTCTACTGCACTGAATCCTGCATACCCCAGGTGGTGATTGTACCACCCTAAGCACATACCACCAGAGCAAATCATAGTTCTGAAAATTGTAAGTATGATACCTGGTTTTTAATACATCTAATATTACATACAATATACTGTGCCATTGGTTCTTTTCCTCTGTTTCTTCCCTACATGGTTGTTGAAAATTGAAAGCCTTATACAAGGAATACCCATGTATCCTATGACGGGGATTATTCTGTCCACATGCTAAACCGCAGAGCTCTTAGCAGCTCTAGAGATTGTGAGTTAGTCTTTTATTGAGTTTTAGAGATTCTTTTAAAACTTGTGACATATTGCACTATTATCATCTCCTATTCTGTTTTGTTCTGAGTTCAACATACACCAGCAAAATATTGAACCTCCTTAAGTGTATGTATATATTTTATTTAACACAGTTTTTTCCATATACATTTCTGTCTTTTAGCTCGGTTTAACACATGTTTTTTCTCTTATGTCTTGAAACCTTCTTCAGATTTATTTCAGATTTATTGATTGCACCTTTCATCATAAATTACTGCAGTTCAGTCTGACTTAGAAGGATAAAAATAACAACAACAAAAAATAATAAAATGGCCTAATGGCAAAACAGAGAATTATTTATGCTATAGATCTTTGTCATTTCCACACATCAAGAACAGAATCTTGACCTGACCTGATGACCTAAGCTGCAAGAAGAATATTTGTAAAAACAATCATGTGCTGTCAGTGACAGTTCAAATAATGATATAAAGCCGAGCCACTGCAGACAGTGTCATCAGAAAAAAAACATTGCGTAGTCCAATGTCAGATTGACTATAAATCTGCGATAACAAATGTTAAAGAGTCAACAAACCATTGTAAAATCACTAGTTATTTTTAAAGTACCCACTAAATAAATAAATAAAATCACAACTCTGATGAAGTTCTTTTTCTCAAATTCAGTGTTTTCTAACCAGCCTTTAGGCATTTGGATACAACTCCAACATATACAAAGAGTTGGTTTTGTTTTGCTATGTACACAGTTGTGGATTCATTGCGGAAGTTTAATAACATTGTCGCAAAAGCGTTTCTCTAATTTTCTGAGAATGTTTTTAGATTGGTTGTGTTGCTTTTTTTTTTTTTGCACAGTCATAATGTTTAAGACTTCATACTGAATTTCTGCAGAAATCCTTAGCAATTTAAACCTAACTTTCTTTTAACCAAAACATGAGCTATGATCCAAAAGGAGCAGTGACCAGAAACCAGCCATGCACAGCAGTTTGTACCTTGTGGGTCTCACCAGCATGGCTCTGGTTGGTTTAGGCCTGGAAGTTCAAGTCTCTCTGAGAGCATATAGATAGATACCAAAAAGATTGTAGTGAGATCAAACATGATAAAATACCCCACAGTGCAAATCAATATTATTTGTTGTGCATCACCTGCATATTTTAGGTTGCACTCCTTGGGCACAGAAACCAAAGAAATCATATTTCCACAAGGGATACAAAGTCTGTATGATTCTCTCCTTATTTTTTAATACACAACTTTGTTCTATTGTTACATCCTGTGGCATCCAATGTGCCAGTGTTATTGCCATTTTGAGAACTTGTATACCCCAAACCAAGAAGTTGTATCTTACAAAATTATATTTGTACTTTTGTGAACATTTTAAATTGTATAGAAAAGAAAATCTCTGCATCATATAGATGTAGGACTTAAATTTTTATGGTATCTATGAAAAAAATCGGAAGACGCCCTTGATGTATTATGCTGAGCACAAGCTTTGAATCTAATTTTTCAAAACCTTTTGCTTGCCTGCAAAAGGTACTCTGTAGTGAAAGGGTTAATGGACCTGATTACTAGACTTGAGCAAGCTTTTGTCTATTTGTCTGAAAGACAACTGAACAAATCAAAACAATTAGAAAATTGATTGTTGGACTAAATGTCGTCCAGCAATTCGTTTTTTTTTTTGTTTTAGTTTATTATGAGGAGGGAGCTACCGGCTCATGGCTCCCTTCTTTTAATAATTAAAAATAGAAGAAAAATAGAAGTCGCTAGTCTTTTCTTGTGACAGTGAGCAGCCATTGGCTAATTATTGTTAAATATACATGCCCATACTCATGGCATGGCAGGTAGGGGCATTAGGGAGCATTTCATTTTTTTATTTCAGCATTTAGTAGATAGCTGCTTAGTCATTGTGGGATTGCCATAAGGATATCAAAAAGGAGGCTGCAGCATGGATCGGAATTTCATAGTTAAAACAAATTAACAAATGGGCAAAATTTGGTTTGGACGAAACAAAAAACAAACATTTCGGCAGCGCCCAAGTCTACTGATTACCCATATTTGTTCTCCAACAATCATAGTAAATGTTGTACAAATGTGTTAAAAACACAGACTAAGATTATGTTTTTTTTTAGTTGGTTTATCTTTATAGTTGAGAGCAAACTGAACAGATCATATCCTAGCATAAAGTAATGCATGAGTACAAATCATGATGAAAAGTTTACTGCTGTTTTCTTATCATCAGAATTTAAACAGTAAGAAAAGCATAATCAAATCAGTGTGAAGGGGTCAGCTACACGTAATCCACAAATTAAAATTGCATTAAGATTTGAAGAGATTAACAGCTGAAGAGCCTCAGCAGTATAGATTTTCTCCTGATTGCACCTTGATAACAAAATTTGCCCACCACTTACGACATGTGTACGGATTGGCTGATAGTATATATGTTACAGTTAAAGTGCAGAAATCAGTTAATGTGCACATTACCTAGTTAATCTGCAGATTAACTAGCGCGATCAGTTAAAGTGCAGAAAATTATTTAGTTTCTCAAATATATCTCACATTACCTAGGTAATCTGCACATTACCTACTAGGCACTCGTTAAAGTGCAAAAAAATCATTCTGTCCTCCATCTCTCTGAGGGGCTCACAGCTCTGGAGGACACCATGGTGTGCACAGGCTGCTGTTCTGTTCTTGTCTGGACCACATAGTCACATACCTCTTCAAACAGTTTATCCCGAATTGGTAAGAAAAAAACCACTTGGACGAGGTTTGAAAACATGAGAGCGAGTGCTTCCTGCACATTATGCAGCAACACCCTGAAATGATCCCAGCAGATGCTCTCCACTGTTTTCAATATCATCATATATTTGAAGACTGTCGGAATCAGTGGTCCATGAGCAGACCTCTCCTTGGTCTCATTCTCCTCAATGAGAGAAGTATTTCTCGGACTTACGGAGCAGCATTGTTAGTAGCCAGCCCCCCTCTGAGAAGCAACAAGCCATGCGTCTATGATTTGAGAATTTGATGGTGGAGGGCATTGAAAGGAACTCACAAAAAGAATCGAGACAGGTTCACACAGAATCTTTCTGCCTTCAGACGAGAAGTGAACGACTCTGCAGAGACTGCACTGAAAGAGTGAAATAGGTTCTGCAAGGACGTTGTTTTTTTGTAATAAATAATTTCCTCTTTTACCGAGGTAAAGAAACAAACATTTTTCAATTTAACTAGACGGAAGCAGTTAATGTGCACATTACCTAGGTAAAGTGCGGAAAACTCTTGATTCCGCACTTTAACTGAGCAAATCAGTTAATCTGCAGAATAACTGGGTAACGTGCACATTAACTGATTTCTCACTTTAACTGTAACATATATACCCCCTCAAGGTGAGATTTTTAAATATAGAGGACCGTCTACCTTCATTTTCCCCTGACAACGGTGCTGTTTGGAGGACCGAAATGCATATTGGACTTATTGTATAAGGCTGGTAATCGGTAGGCATTGCATTTTGGCATGCAGAATTTATGCTAGTATACCATCTATCTTTTTTGTCCTGCATGGCCCTTTGTTATACATTACTAGGTTATTTAAACACAGCACTTGTTACCCATTATGCAGTGCACTCTACACTGTTTCTAATAAGGATCTTTAAGGTGCACTAAGGTAGTCATAAGGGAATAATGGCCATTGGTCGTGATTCTAGGTTAGACTCTCTTGTCTTCCAACTAAGCCAATTTATCCTTATTTTTCATCTAGTTTATCTGAATCAATTGCACTTACTGCCTACCATTTGCCCATTATGTTTGTATTCTTTTTTTTTTAAAACAAGATATTTTGTTAGGAAGCAGGGAGGTGAGAAAAACAGTTTCCCTTGCAGGCACTGTTTGCAAGGTGAAGCTCTCCCTTACCTCTTGTCCCACTTTACCCCACTTCTTCTATAGTCTAGAATGTAAGCTTGATTGAGCAGTTCCCTCAACACCTGTTCCTGTGCGTCCAACTTGACTTGTTGCAAATACTTGTTTGTTAGTCCACCTATTGCAGAATTTGTGGGTGCTCTATCAATAATAATAATAATAATAACATACATTGCCAGCATGCGGTGTGCGACGACAACAACGTGTTTTATGCATAGAATTGCTGCACGGAATTCTAACCCCCAGCACAGAAGTATGTGGAGCATTTCCTTAAAATATTTTTAGAGGAGGGCGTAGCCTGACAGCTCGACGAGACGGTCGCATGAGCTGTTAGCTCCTCCACAAACCGACCCAACACAGTGGATATAATAGCACTGTATGCCCCAAACTGACCGTGGTTGACCCCAACGATATTCTCTCCCAGCATGACATCGAAATCAGCGAAAAATCTGAGGCACAAACAAACCTTGCTGCAAATCTCAGCGCTGACATCGCCACGCTCTCAGGCCCAAGATGGCACCAACACGCTGTGCTCCCCTGCAGCCTACTCAGACCACAGTGACCTTACCTCGGTCTCCAAGCCAATAGCAGCTCCTGCAACTGATCTTTCAATCCACAAGATGCTACAAGCCATGCAATCTTCACTGCAGGCAGACATCACGAAAATGGCGCGTGACATAAGAACAGACATACAAGCGCTGGGGGATAGAACGGCGCATCTTGAAGATAAAACAGAGGAAATCATATCTGCACATAATACACTAGCAGATGCCTACACCGAGATCAGTGCAAAACGTGACCTCCTCACTGATAAAGTGGCAAACCATGAGGACAGGGACAGGTGCAGCAACATACGCCTCTGCGAAATACCAGAATACATCCTACCGCAAAACCTTCAGGCATATGCCACATGCCTCTTCCAAACCTTAGTACAAGAACTCACACACCAAGACTTCCTCATCGACCACATACACTGGCTGCCAAAACCAAAAAAACTCCCACCCAAGAGACACCATCACAAAACTACATTACTACAGAGCTAAAGAAAAAATAATGAAAGCCTCCCGGAATATGCCGGCTTTACCGGATAAATTTGCAGGCGTTCATCTCTTCACCGATCTCTCAGCTGCCACCCTACTGAAAAGGAAGGAACTGACTCCCATCATGAAAGCTCTGAGAGATGCCTGATCATCCGACGCAACGGCACAGACCGACACATCACCACTGTGGAAGACCGCAAGAAACTTCTCCGCGAATGGGACATTGCCATACCTCAACAACAAGATCCTGTCAGCGGGACAGAACCCCTAAGATCTCCACGCAGTTCCGAACGACTGGAGCATAGTAGCCACAGCTAAATGACTTTACTGCACACATAATGCTCCCCTCTTACACACCTGGGTATCTTAGCCCACTATCCTCACCTGCAGAGTTTACCAATTGTTTTTTCTAAGTTACTTCTTGCTCCTTATACATATGTTTATTTTATAGGGCTTGAACCCCCGTACTACGCCTTGCCAGACTTGGGCCCTGCCGTTGTAGCGATGCAGAGGATCGGGGCATGCACGATCCCTTTAGACTACTAAGGGTTGAGTAGTCTGTTGTTAGCCACCACCCCACTAGACTCACTAGAGCCATGTCGTTACCGTCCAAGCCACAAGGCACTCCCACTGACGGTTTTCTGTATATAGTTCTAATTGCTCACTTGTTTAATTTTATGGTATGCTTATGTTGTCCCCCTTTTACCTCCTCCCCCATATGCCGCCCTCGAGGCACTCCTGGAATACACCTCATCACAAGGTTATACGAATGACAGAAGTACTCTGTGATCGCAACAACACACCCAATGCCCTACTTCATCAGAACCATAGCCCCCTAACCAGCAATAATCAAGACAGTATAGACCAACTCCTCCTCCCCCCATTTTGCCATACTGCCATACCAACTTGCCATATACTGCCACACATGCCTACCACCTCCCGGAAGGGACCTTAGCCAAACAACCCATATCAACAGGGGCTCGAACCCTGCCGCATCATGACATAAGAGATCCACTGGGACCTGATACTACAAGAGGCCTCTCAACCTTTCTCCATTTAAAACTAGCTATCAAACCCCCTTCACAATGACACTCAATATAATATCCCTCAACACTAAGGGCCTCAACTCCCCGAATAAAAGCAGGCTGACATTGGAAGAGGCACGGAAACACAGGGCCCACAAAGCCTTCTACCAAGAAACCCATTTTCAATGGGGAAACAGATCCAAATTCTGTTCCAAAAAAATCCCCCATTATTTCTTACTCCTGCTACAAAACGAAAAAACAGGGGGTGTCATTCCTGATAGGAAAAGAGGTGGCCTTTTCACTGGTCAAAAAAAATTGGAAACAAAAAAGGGGCGGTATCTAATGATTCAATGCTATATCAATAATGCACCATACACGCTCATTAACATGTATGGCCCGCACATCAATCAAACGGAATTCTCTGACAAAATATTTGCTTTGGCCACCATGTATAAATTTGGAGAAGTCATCATTGAGGGTGACACTAACTTCCTCTTAGACTGCTCCCTTGATTCCACATCCACCCACAAGCTAACCAAATCATCTGCACGCAAACAAAACAAAGCAACGTCCCTACAGTGTAACCAAATCCTACAGCACAACTTCCTAGACCCCTAAAGGGTCCTCCACCCCCTGGAAAGAAACTACACCTTTCACTCATCAGTCCATAACACATACACCAGGATTGACAGATTTCTCATATCATCCACAATGATGCATAAAGTACAGGCTGCCCAAATAGGTCTGATCACCTGGTCAGACCATTCCCCGATAACTCTGGCCCTGCAAGAAAACTTCCCCACAGCCGGCAAAGGATCGTGGAGACTCCCTGCTGCACGATCCGCAAATCATTGCGCAGATCAGAGCAGACCTAACCTCCTACTTCCACACTAATATGTCCCCTGACATCGACATAACCACACTCTGGCAAGCACACAAAAGCTGTCATATGAGGCCTCCTCATCAAAGCGGGCAGCTATGCTAAAAAACAACTGCTTAAGCCATACACTGACCTAATATCAGAAATAACAGACCTCCCCCATAGGAATAAGACAGACCCTACGCCAGCCCTTCAACATAAGCTCCACACACTTTAAACCAAGCTCCGAGACCTACAGCTAGAGAAAACGACATATATGCTTCGACGCTACAAGTATAACTTCTTTACGCAAGGAAATAGAGCAGGTGCACTACTAGCAGCGCAGCTTAACCCCTTAAGGACGGAGCCAAATGTACACATTGTGAACAAAACAAAATGTAAACAAAACCTGGCATTTGCGCTACATGTCTGTCCAACCGTAATACACCTCTTTCATAGTAAATGCACCCACCCTTATTATATATCATTTTATTCAGGGGAAACAGGGCTTTCATTTAATATCAAATATTTAGCTATGAAACATAATTTAATATGAAAAAAATGGGAGAAAATACGATTTTTTTGATTTTTTTAGTTCTAAATTGCATTTTAAAGGTCAGTGTCATAATACTGTTTGATTTTACTGCAATAAAATACACATATTTGTATTTAGTAAAGTCTCACGTGTAAGACAGTACCCCCTATGTACAGGTTTTATGGCGTTTTGGAAGTTACAGGGTCAAATATAGCACGTTACATTTGAAATTGAAATTCGCCAGATTGGTTACGTTGCCTTTGAGACTGTATAGTAGCCCGGGAATGAAATTTACACCCATAATGGCATACCATTTGCAATAGTAGACAACCCAAGGTATTGCAAATGGGGTATGTCCAGTCTTTTTTAGTAGCCATTTGGTCACAAACACTGGCCAAAGTTAGCGTTAGTATTTGTTTGTGTGTGAAAAATGCAAAAAGCGCCAATTTTGGCCAGTGTTTGTGACTAAGTGGCTACTAAAAAAGACTGGACATACCCCGTTTGCAATACCTTGGGTTGTCTACTATTGCAAATGGTATGCCATCATAGGGGTAATTTTCATTCTTGGGCTACCATAGGGTCTCAAAGGCAACGTAACCAATCTGGCGAATTTTAATGTGAAAAAATGAAACGCAAGCCTTATATTTGGCGCTGTAACTTTTGAAAACACCATAAAACCTGTACATGAGGGGTACTGTTGTACTCGGGAGACTTCGCTGAACACAAATATTTGTGTTTCAAAACAGTAAAAAGTATCACAGCAATAATATTGTCCGTGTAATACTGTTTGTGCGTGAAAAATGCAAAAAACTTCACTTTTACTGGCGATATCATCGTTGTAATACATTTTACTGTTTTGAAACACTAATATTTGTGTTCAGCGAAGTCTCCCGAGTAGAACAGTACCCCCCATGTACAGGTTTTATGGTGTCTTGGAAAGTTATAGGGTTAAATATAGTGCTAGCAAATTAAATTCCCTTTACTTTCGGCATGGGTTGTCAGGCAGGTCCCGCTAATTGTAATTAATTAAGATACCTAATTATGTAAAAATATTACATAAATATATATGTAGAATTAATATATGTATATATATACGTATGTGTATATATATGTATATATATATAATTTTTTAAAAATATTTTTATTTATATATAGGTATATATATATAGTGATATATACGTATATATTTATGTATATAGATATATATATTATTTCGTTCTACGTGTATTTTGATATATATATATATATATATATTAATTTCACAAAACAGTTAGAACAAAATAACACACATCTATATATTTTTTAATTATTTATTTTTAATTATTTTTTTAATTTTATTTTTTAACGTATTTACATTTTAATTTTTTTATAATATATATATAAATATATATATAACAATAATTATATATATATTTAATCAGTATCAGTCTACGTGTAATTTGATATTAATATATATATATAATTATATATATATTAATAGTAAAATACACCTAGACTGTGTATGTGTGTGTATGTATATGTGTATATATATACTTATATCATATATATATATATATATATATATATATATAATATATACATATGATCTAAGTATATATAATTATTTTTTTTTACACCATTAACTTATTTTTATTTTATTTTCAGCCAGCAGGGGGACCACCTGTAATTACAGGCAGCCCCCCTGCCGGCAATACAGAAGCCAGCTATCCCCGGCCATGCCATTGTGGGGTCCTCGCTAGGACCCCACTCTCACATGGCCGGGGGGCTTCAACGAGGACGGATGTGCATCGGGGGGCTCCCTGGGAGTCCCCCCCACCGCGATCGCCGGCGTGGGACCGCCGGCGACCGGGTAAGTTAACAAAAACCGGAGGGCGTACAATTACGCCCGGCGGCGTTTAGAGCCGCCTATTAGAGGGCGTAATTGTACGTCCTGCGGTTTTAAGGGGTTAAGGCACACGCCACTCACTCAAGGATAGCATACATCCACACAGCTTCCAAACAGAAACGTACAAACCCACAAGAGAGTCAATGCATTCGCCTCCTACTACAGCACACTATACAACCGTAAAGTGGAACCAGAGACTACACCACCCCCCACAAGTGCCATTTAAGACTTTCTGTCCCGAGTAGACCTCCCCAAGCTATCTCCTGAAGACACTGACTCCCTCTCCTCGCCATTCACTATCCATGAAATAGAGAAAGCAGTTAAGCAATTGCCCAAGCATAAAGCACCCGGCCCAGACGCTTACACTAATTTATACTACCAAACTTACATGCACATTCTATCCCCACACCTGACTACGCTTTTCAACAACTGCTTTTCAAAAGGAGCCTTGCCCTCAGAGATGTTAAAGGCCCACATTTCCACATCTACCGAAACCAGGCAAGACCCCGACACAATGCCAAAACTTCAGACCCATCTCCCTTCTGAATGGGGATGTTAAACTCTACGCCAAACTTCTTGCAAACCGAGTATCCATTATCCTCCCAAGATTAACATACAATGCCCACTCAGGCTTCATAAAGACAAGACAAGTATCAGACAACATCAGGAAAATTCTCAATATCCTCACATATGTACACAACACACACAGCAAGGGTCTTCTCTTGGCGCTCAACGCAGAGAAGGCCTTTGACAAACTGAACTGGGATTACATGCGACATGCCCTGCAAACCTTTGGGTTTACCCCACAGATAGTTTCTGGTATTATGGCCCTCTATAATACCCTGACGGCACAGGTAACTAATGCAGGCTTCCTGTCCACACCATTCAACATCTCCAACGGTACAAGACATGGGTGTCCCCTGTCCCCTCTATTATTTATCCTGTCCCTGGAACTACTGGCATACACCATCAGACACACCCCCACCATCAACGGCATCAAGCTAGGCTCGACGAATTCAAACACTCCATGTTCGCAAATGATATTCTGCTAACTGAGCAAAGTACCCACATCGTTGCCCGCGTTACTACAGCTCCTAAACACATATGGTAAACTAACATACTATAAGTTAAACCAAACTAAAACCAACACAACCCCCGACATTTGTGGCCCAATGGCTTGCGGAATGTGACCTGCTCACAACGAAGTGCTGTCATCCCTTAAGCCCTCAAAGGTCTCACGCACTGTTACTCCCACATTGAGGCCCACAAGAAGTTAATTTACAGGTGGTACCTCACGCCCCACAGGCTCCACAAAATGTATGAGGCGGTCTCGCTGTACTGCTGGCGGTGCGGGGTTGACAGTGGCACAATGACCCATATTCGGTGGACTTGCCCACGTATACGTCCTTTATGGGAAGAGGTACAGCACACCTTGCAGGCCATTGGCATCACCGACCCACACCTTGACATACCCACTGGGTTATTCCTCTCCTATCCTGGACTAACACCGGTGCCCACAAAATGTATAATGGCAATTGTTACACTAGCGGTGAGAAACCTCATCACAAACCAGTGGAAACAACCACACTGCCCTTCCAAACTCCAGCTACTATCCAAAATCTAACAATATTACATATATGAGAGCATGTCCACTAAGACTGATGCACAGAGAGAACACCTCAGGAATTCTTGGGCATCATGGGTGAAATACTGGAACCCATAGACCTCCCACATGCCCCATAGTCAACCAGAGCAGACCCCCCAGGTGGGCTCATCTACCTCATGAACCCTAAAGGCTTTATACACCCTGTAGAACAACTAAGAATGAGGGTCAATCTTAGACCATCACCCGATAAATGTAAACTCATCTCTGTGTCTAAACAGACCCCCGGTCCACTGGGAAGGATAGTGGCCCTTCTCTCTCTCACTACTTTTGACCCCCAAATGACTACCAGACCCACCAGTCCACATTTATACCCCCAAATACTATCTTATTATTAGCTACAAGCTGAGACACAGCTACAGCTCTCTGACCCATGCTGGCAGAGAACAAATCTTGAGTCTACTGACCTTGCACGAGCTGAGGGGGTTCTGATCTGTAAATATAAAAGGAAACTGTAACATGCCTATAAAGATAATGTAAACCGGGACGATGTCTTAAAAGAATCATGACGTACAATAATAACGAGATTACCACTGAAAGGTTCTAATGACCACTCTGACACTTACCCCCGTAAAGTATGCAGGGAAATTTGCCAATTGGCCAAAGACTGCTATGCGACCCATATACAAATCTTGCTTTAATGTACTTGTGATGTACCTGTAACCTTCAATTGTTCGCCTCATGAATACTGCTGTCATGTACCACAAAACGCTAAAGCATATGCTCTACCCCAACCCACCCCTTCTCTTTTTTCTGTACCCCTTCCCAATTTCTATTTGAAAAAAACTTCAATAAAACATTGAATGGTAAAAGTATAATTTCTGAAAATTCAATAAAAAAATTTGAAAACAAAACACAGTTCTTAAAATTGTTGATCTTTTTGAGAAAAAAAACCATAGATGTATATAAAATATTGATTAACACAGAGCTTTACTGGCAATGACCCTATTTTAATTATTTACAGTAATTAAAATGCCTTTCAGATGAAATGTTAATGTTTATCAATGCAATATAAGAGGTTCTGTACTGTATGACACCTGTTATGTAATACAATGAAAACATACCTGAAACCCTAAAAATATACTGCTGCTCATTTGAAATTTGAGATATCTACCACTGGATGTAGTGATGCGTGTAGCTGACATCAAGAATGTGCCATACTATAGTAAGATGAGATTCTAAAGAACCCAAACAGGCAATAGACTAAACAAGCTCACTGTTAGCAGCAAGAGCATTTACAGTGCCAAACCACAAGAACATTATATTTAAACTAATATGTTGCCTGCAGCAGTCTCCAAACAGCAGGATAGGCTGTGGTAAAGAGTCTACATACTTGGAGTGTCACTGATGTTCTATTTTAATAATGTTTATTTTAACATGGTCGATAACAAAAACATATAAGCATGATGTTTTCTTAAATGGAAGCGTACATACTCAAGCCTAGGAGCTCTTAAAGGTACACTGTAGGCACCCAGACCACTTCAGCTCATTGAAGTGGTCTGGGTGCACGGTCCCTTTTGCACCTAGTGCTGCAATCTTAAACATTGCAGTTCTACTTTGCAGCTTTAAGTCTGCCCAGAGTGGCTGTCTACAGCCACTAGAGGGCTTCCTGGTTTGAAGCAGACCTTTGGTCCGGTATCTGATGCTGGTCCCTATAGGAAAGCACCGATTCAATGCTTTCCTATGTGTAGGTCTAATGCACGCACATCATTTGCCGCGCATGAGCATTAGCGCCGTTAGTCGCAGGACGGAGGAGGAGCTTTGACCCAGCGCCGAAGGATAAGGGTTTTTAACCTTTTATTATTTTACTGGGAAGTGGGGTCGCAATAGTGCCAAGAATACAGCACTATAGTGAAACCTTTAAAGTTTCACTTGCAGGGTTCAAATTTAATAAAGTGAAAAGGGAGATAGGTGCATATCTCTTAACATTGGAGGATATATAAGTGGGACAGGTGGGGATGGGTGCAATATCGGGGCATATCAGTCATGGATGCATGAGATCACACTGTCATCCAATCCCTACTAGGGTATCCTATGCACAGAAGTGTCCTTTACGGAGCAAATATCTGTCTGTCGAGTTTTTAATTCATTTGTCATTAAGCACATTTAAATACTACTTTTCAAGATTTGTTTTTTGTTTACTCTGGACAGGCAAATCGAGACAGCAGAACAGGTCCCCAAAATTGGGAGAGTCCTGCAAAATGCAGAACAGTTGGGAGGTATAGGGGTGGCATGACCTTAAGCTAAAATTCCATAGTGTTGTTATTATTTTGTAACTATTGGCATTCACTACTGGTTCTTTTTTAAAATTTATCTCTACTTATATTTCAAAATGCCATTGATACGCTGATGCACTGATTTTTATGTTTGTTTATTGTTTTGTTTTTTTTACTAGACAAATAATTGTATTGAATTCAAGAGAGAATTGTAAATAAACTGTGATTTGAATATATATATATATATATATATATATATATTTTATTTTTTTTTGCAAACCAAATATTGTGCATGGTCAAGTTCAACTTATGCTAGAACAGCTCATAAAGCAGTGAAATAAAGCATAATACATACACATTTATCATAATGATGAATTATATTTTTATTTGTTTTAGGAACAGTTTTGATCTTTTTTTATTTCATTTCCAGTGTTCCAGGGGCAACGTTTTCAAAGCTGCATGCTTGTTACACTATTGCAACATCTATCTCCAATAATGCCTTCCTCCTGCCCTTCTGTAAAGTGATTGGTCCTGCTTGGGGATCCCTTCTCAAGCACAACAATCCTCCTCTATGACACTGATGTTAGCCTCTGGTTTCTCTCACTGCTGGGAGCAGACCTTGTGTAATGGTTCTCACAAGCTCTGGGTTCATAATATCAGAGCGTTGCCATGGTAGCCTGCAGCAATGCTCTGAACTGCTCGGTGCTCATGTTAGCCATAGACGAGATTGGCACCCATCAAAGGTAATCAGAGGCTCTTTGGGCTCCCCATTCCCTCTACAGTAGGTGCAATGAGCCTGTAATAGAGATCTGTGATCTCCCAACAAGCTCATAAAGGCACCAGTCGGGCGGGGGCGAGGGGGGAGAAACACATATTAAGATAGAGCTGGCACTGGAGATGGGAGCTATACTGATCGGGGCTCAAGCTCCCCACATCTATGCCCTTGGCCACAATAAAGGGTGAACAACTCTGCAACATTATTCTTGCTGCTGAAGAATAGCTGCACACCCTGGGTGAAAGCACCAACAAAAGAACCAATGGTTTATATGAAAACTATATTTGCAAATTTAAACTAGATTTATGCTGGTGTAGTGGCTATGCAAGCATCCACGTGTTCCGATGTAGATCCATAACATTTTGGTATAGACTCACGTGCAGAGTCATTGTGACGCCAATGGTGCATAATTCATTGTTTCACAATAGAATATTGACATTTAATGTAATTTGTGTAGTTCATATATGAATTGGCCACTTGGTAGAGGTCAGATGACAGAAGGGGTAATGTAAATTGTATAGGAATGTGAAAGGGGGCAGATGGTTTAGAACATGGATTGATCCTTTGATTAATCAAAGGCTCTGCAAGGTGTGAAATTCTACACTTGAGATGCCTGAATGTATAGTTCCAATGTAAACTAACTGACTTCAACCATTTTTCCTTTACCACTTAATTGATGAGTTAATGTCTTTGATATGTTAATGATCATTAGCCTTCAAGACAACCCTTGAGTTCCAGTATCATATCCAAAAGAAACATTAATACTTACCCACAGAATAATACTTAAGCCTAATTTTTATTATATTTAGAATGGGACAAGCACAGTCTTCTAATCAAGCCTAAACATGAGTTGAGTAACTTACGCTGTTGGGCAGGATTGTGATGTCCGCTATATTGGGTCACAAGTAAGAAGTGTGACATATCTCTGGAATGGAAAAATGGTAAGATATTCATAGATGCAATTATTATTTCTGTGGCAAGTACAAAAGATGAAATAGAAGAAAAAGTTTCTATTTGAATTGATATTGGTCTTGAACACAAGGGAGTAGTCACTTATTGTCTTCACAGGTACTCATTATCTCCACCTTTTGGGGGCGAGGCTTGGTAATCCACAGGGTATATATCTAATACTGAAGTGTGTATTGGACTTGCTTGGGGCCAAAATCTAATTTTGGGTGAGTCACCATCTTCCTTGCCAGAGACCACCTGGGCAGAAGCTTTACTTTGAAAACCTAAGTGAGTAAGTGTTTAGGACTTCTGTTATTTTATTCCTTTTGTTTTTATCTGTTGTTGGTGTAAATAATGTATCACCATTTTTTGTAAGCACTGCGACTATTTTTTGCTCATAATAAATTTTCCTTTTTTAGGTTCTGCCTTTGTCTGGTAAAAAATTGCGTTACCTGAAGAGCCTAATTGATGAGTGTTGTATTTTGTGTTTTTTTCAGTTACCTAGGGGACAAAGGCACCCCATTTATAAATGTTCTTGGTGGTTGCAGCATTAAAATAGAAATATCTATATTATTACGGTTAAGTATCAGTGGTGTTAAGGGGTATTTTATCATTATTTACAGTCTAGTGCAGACAAATAGTGAACTTTAAACCCTTTAATCATCACAACTACGTCACCCACACTCTTGAAGTAGGGTGCGTTCATGACACTCATCACAAAGCAAATGGCAGATATCCATCTATTGTAAGAATATCACTACCTCAAACTACAGATGACATTTCACTTACCTGAAGGGGACTTTACTACAAACACATTACAGCAATGTAATAATCCATATCGACATTGGGTGCCTCTAGCTTGTTTATATTAAAGTCCAAAATAAATGCCCTACAAAGTGAAAATAGCAGCCAAACAGCCATAGGCTTATCTGTTGGTATACATATCTGGGGAGAAATATCATAATCTCCAAATTGCATTGTATGCAGACTATGTAGACATATGTGTGCATGTACATATCTGTTTGTTTACTTCTGTCAGGGTTTAGTAGACAGAGCCCAGAAGGCAGTAACAGACAAAGGAAAAACCAAAAGGAAGTACCCATAAGAATGAGGCAGAGACTAGGTCAGGATAGCAAAGAGTTGGGTCAGGCAGCACAGGTTCAAACACAAAGTTCAGGCCAAAGGACAAATATCAGGTCAACAATGTGTAAGGGAAGGAACACAACTGGATACAACTTGATCAATAAGGCGTACGCTATAACAGGGCCGGACTAGCCTACCGGGACACCGCTGTGTGTTGCGATTAGCCTGCTTTCCCGTGGCCCGTGCCCAATCGCATGCTTTAGCAACCAGCCACGGCCGCAAGAGCATAAACTATTTGTCCACGCCGGCCGCCAGATATGAACAGCATATGATGTCATACTGGTGGCTGCGCAGAGGCGGCGCTTTAGTGCGCAGAGTGGCTGGTTATCTGCAGACCAGGCCAGCCACTCACTCCTCCTTCCCTCCTGCTTGCAGGACCTGCTTGAGCAGAGAAGAGATTGTGCAGGAACTGGTGGACAGCTCACCTAAGGGAAGATGAGCTGTAGTACAGTACATTAAATTGTGGGGAAGGCAGTATTAAATTGTGGGGAAGGGGCAGTATTAAATTGTGGGGAGGGGGAATTAATAAATTGTGGAGAAGGCAGTATTAAATTGTGGGGAGGGGGCAGTGTATTAAATTATGGGTAGGGGGGCAGTGTATTAAATTTGGGGAGGGGAACAGTGTATTAAATAGGGAGGAGGGGGGCAGTGTATTAAATTGTATGCTGTTTGGCTGGTATGCAATTATTTCCAGGGCTGGTTTTCATTCCCAGTCCCGCCCTGAGCTATAACTGAGCAGACGGTGGAGAGCAAGCAATTTATAGGAAGAAAGTCACAACCCCCTGCCTCACGCCTGCACCACCAACATGCTCCCCTGGTAGTGACACCCACAAGATAGGCAAACCCCAGCACCAGACACCGAACAGGCCAGATCATGAGTCATGTCACCTTTCTGGATGCTACACGTACACTTCTGGTCCTGGAGTAACATCCTGCAGTGAGAGGCCAACACTCAACGGCACTCCAAGGAGGCACTCGGCTTGGGAGTGAGAGGTGAGTGATGAGTGGAATAGGAGCCTGACAACCTCTTTCTATTCTGATTTTGCTGTATCAGGTCTAAAGTACTTGCTTAAAGTGGCTGTAGCAGTTATATATTTTTAAAAGACCCCCCGATAGTGACATTGTTGCTTGATGCGCGATGCCTGTAGATGCAGCGGAGGTTAGTTGTAATAATGATTGGGCCCATGACTGCAATCATATTGGCCCTACTTTGTCTTAAGATATTTTTTGGCTGTGTGGGAATTTCAATGAAATTCCAACAGTCTTTATAAGCATTTCATAAACGAAATGTTCAACATTTTTTGGGGTGACAGGACTGCTTGCCACATGTTCTGAAATACAGTTCTTCCAAAATTCTGTTAAAAATGATAAATAGAAAATAATGGAGTATTACAGGATTTTCTATCTGTATCACTGGACTAGTAATGGAACTGATGCTTCTCTAGAATAAATGTCAGTAAAAGGTTTTTGATAGCGCAAAACACTATAATCATCTTGAAACCTTGCATCATTATTTTTATCCATGCCTACTTTAATATTTCCTGTATGCTAGAGGAAAAACGTTGTAATAGAGTTCCACGCTTTTTGAGGGGAACAATACTTCTGTACAGCTAGACTGCAATTTCACTAGTAAGGCTAATGGGCTAATAGTGATGCAGACAATGGGGCCCTGTTTCTCTGCTTAAATTAAACACAGCTGGATTACAGCTGTGCTATATTCGTCTAAGTCAGTGCCACAGACAGAATGAAATTCAATAACTTTCCAAGTTACTGTTATAATGTGTAGGAATTCTGAGCAAGCCTGTGGATTTTCACATCCAGGGAAAAATGCCAAATACCTCCATTATAAAAAGAAAAGAATGCCACAGCCAGACATAGGTGATTTTATAATAATCATTGCAAAATTTGCATGCATATATTCCAAAGAAAAATGGTTTTTTTTCTAATTTCCTGTGCAGCTGGATTAAGTTATTAAAAAATTAAATTTTTTTTCAATGGATCGCCACTTATTGCTTTCTAGATTTTATTATGCTGCGGCAATAGTGCTCGCTCCTCTTACAATAGAAACATTATTGTGCCCAGTGCTTATTTAAAGGATTTTAATATTTTATTTAGATGGACCACAGCCTCATCAATAGGTTTGTCCACATTAGGTCGGTGTTCCCATCTTAACAAAAATAACAATATTCATTAAACAGCAAACTATAGTGACTTGAGAGCCAGCTGGTAACATTTTGTTATTTTGGGAAAAATCTCAAATTATTTAAACCTCATATACATTACATTTTCTCTTACATGTTACAAATCACTGCTTCAAGAAAAATACTCAATGCAATGTTTCATACTTATGAACTGTACCTCTTAAGATGAGAACAACCTACATATCCCACAGTAACAAATATTTCAATCGAACACAGATGGGCACTATACTTTTAGGGGTGAGGGGGCATGGCCAGGGGCAGACTGCTTGGAAAGATTTTAGGTGACTTTCTAATAACAATGTATACAACTAAAATGTAATATAGAATAAAAACAATGTGTCTTCTTTACACAGACTGATTTTTAAACACATTTATTGCAGTTTAAAGATACATTACTGTGAGTATTACTGCTGTGGAGTTCTGTTATACACTCAGACACACCAACAATATGGAGCTCCTAGAAAAGGAGGACATTTGGATTGAGAAGAAAGACAGAGATTTGAACTCAAAATAGATACTGTCCCTCCTAAATCGGGTCACTTGGGAGGTATGGTATCCCACTTTTTTCCATTGTTGTTGTTTTTATAGGAGCACAGAACTTTATTCTGAAATCGTAATCATCGGTGCTGTAGACAATGGAGAAAGGAAGGGAGAGATAAAAGTTGACTGCTATATCTACTTTTGGGTGGAGGCTGTTTTCTTTTTAGCGTTTCAGAAGAAAGTACCTGTCCATTGATGCATTGTGAAAATAATTTAGTTTTGATTAGATTTAAATCACTTATTATTCCTTTACATACATGGCAATTATTAGTAGGTGCATGTACATACTTAATAACCTCCCACTGTAAACCCACACGCACACATACAAAAATAAATAAAGAATAGACTACATCCCTCTTAACCTCTTCAACCATTTGAAAAGTATATTCGTCTTGTTAATGTAGTGACTTTCATCTCAACCTTTTAGAATAACTGCAGAAGACAGTATTAGTAGTAGTAGTAGTTTAAATAATTTACCAATAGGCTGCCCCTGATATAGTGCTGGATATATGGTGCATTTATATGAGAATCCATTAAAACATTAATAAAATAATGAATGTATGTACATATAATGCTTTACATAAAGATAATAGCTCAAACTGTGCTGAGAAACCTTTATAACAGTATTAGCCCCAATAATGAAATTGTAGACATGACTGAACTTTCAAGGCCTCACTAATTACTGTCCAGTTTAGGGAAGCATGACTTATAGCATCATGATTGCACATGTCGGTCTACCCTGATTTTACATCGACTACATAATATAACCACATCATCATCACTCCCTGATGCGGTGTTCAATAGGTAAAATCTGTGGCATCAGCGAACCCTCACTGATTCTGAATACCAGAGATTGGTCCTTGGAATTCTCTTGCAGTTATGTGTGTGAAGGAGAGGCACATTCAGAATGCAGGCACTCGATTTTATCATGGAATGTCAATGTCTGGGTAAGTACTTGTATCTTTTGATGTACCAGATTCAAAATTACACATTGTAATCTTTACCGCAGGAAACTCTAAGCAGCTACTTATGGGACATGATTATACCAGAGTTTTAGAATGTCTCTAATTAACATGCAATTAACAGACTTGGGCATGGCCTTTGAGGACTGGATTTATACAGCCATGGGGATGGCGTCCGTTATGTCTAAGATAACCAGACGGCTTGTTCATTATTACCTTTCCAGAGAGAAACATGCCTCAAGGATATTATCATTACGTCCTTGTTTATACCATAGACTTGTTTTAGTTTTTTAATTTCTACTGCATCCTTTCATTATTAATCATTGTTCCAGAAGAATATACCATATTTATTATATCTAGCATATGATATTATATCTAATTATTTTAGTTCAGGCATTTCTGAAATATCTCCATTAAAATAGGAATGGTGGGGGATTTGCATTTCTCTGTAATTCTGGAACCATTCAATGTGTCCAAGATTTTCTAATCTGGCAATATAATTGGGTTTTTTAATGCCCTGCGTATTTTACATTTCCTCTTTTTAAAAAGTACACCAAAAAGGGACTGGATCAACCGACCCAAAAGTGCATGACACCGGCCCAAACGCCATTAGGTAGATGGGGGAATACTGGATGGGATCTGTCTCAAAACAGATCAAACTTTTTAAAGCGACACTGTCACGCCAAACTTACCTTTCTCCTATTGTTTCCTCGCTTTCAGAATCTGTTTTTCTTTTCTTCATATCTGATCTAGCTTTCTTTAAAACATAAGAAAAAGTAGGGACTACCTTGTCTTATGTATTTTTCCTACACTTGACCTTCTTTGACCAAAGGAGGAGCTTATGTCAGCTCCATTTCCTGTATCAAAGTCAATCAAAGTCCCTACTTTGTCTTATAACTGCTTTTTTTTTTTTTTAAGAAATCTAGATCATATATGAAGAAAAGAACAGATTCTGAGAAAGGAAGAGAAGAGGAAGAAATAGGAAAAAGGTAAGTTCGGCATGACAGTTCCACTTTAAAGATGCTTTATGATACACTGCAACAGGCATGCTGCATACCTTCCTACAGCCAAGTGTCCATCTATGCAGGGGTCAAGTCCTGGGGAAAAAAGTGTGGGAACTCACCCAAGATTCCCGCCTCCCCCTTAAAAAAAAACAAAATTACACTCCTATGCATATAGTGCAGTGCAGGGTGTGTATAATGAATGTAGTGTGTTTGTAGTGAGTGCAGTGTGAATAATAATTGTAGTGTATTTGTAGTGAGTGCAGAGTGTGTATAATGAATGCAGTGTGTTTTTAGTGAGTGCAGAATGTTTATAATGAATGCAGAGTGTGTATAGTGAATGCAGAGGGTGTATAGTGAATGTAGTGTGTTTGTAGTGAGTGAAGAGTGTGTATAATGAATGCAGTGTGTGCGTGTGCTGGATGATGTGTGTGCGCGCGCTGGATGACGTGTGTGTGAGTGCTGGATGACGTGTGTGTGAGTGCTGGATGATGGGTGTGTGTGTGAGTGCTGGATGATGTGTGTGTGTGTTGGATGATGTGTGTGTGTGTGTGTGCTGGATGATGTGTGTGTGTGTGTGCTGGATGATGTGTGTGTGTGTGTGTGTGCTGGATGATGTGTGTGTGTGAGTGCTGATGATGTGTGTGTGCTGGATGATGTGTGTGTGTGTGTGTGCTGATGATGTGTGTGGAGTGCTGTGATGATGTGTGTGAGTGCTGGATGATATGTGTGTGTGTGCTGGATGATGTGTGTGTGTGTGCTGGATGATGTGTGTGTGTGTGCTGGATGATGGGTGTGTGAGTGCTGGATGATGGGTGTGTGTGTGTGCTGGATGATGTGTGTGTGTGTGTGCTGGATGATGTGTGTGTGTGTGTGCTGGATGATGTGTGTGTGAGTGCTGGATGATGTGTGTGAGTGCTGGATGATGTGTGTGTGAGTGCTGGATGATATGTGTGTGTGTGTGTGCTGGATGATATGTGTGTGGAGTGCTGGATGTGTGTGTGTGTGTGTGTGAGTGCTGGATGATGTGTGTGTGTGTGCTGGATGATGGGTGTGTGAGTGCTGAATGATGTGTGTGTGTGTGAGTGCTGGATGATGTGTGTGTGTGAGTGCTGGATGATGTGTGTGTGAGTGCTGGATGATGGGTGTGTGAGTGCTGGATGATGTGTGTGTGTGAGTGCTGGATGATGGGTGTGTGAGTGCTGGATGATGTGTGTGCTAGATGATGTGTGTGTGAGTTCTGGATGATGGGTGTGTGTGTGAGTGCTGGATGATGGGTGTGTGAGTGTTGGATGATGTGTGAGTGTGTGTGCTGGATGATGGGGGGGAGGGACATTTTTTTTACTTTATGTATAATTTTTATTTTATTCCCCCCTCCCTGCTTCTTACCTTGTCAGGGAGGGGGGAGATCGCCTGGTGGTCCTGTGGAGGGAGCCAGCCGCTGCACACAGGAGCCATCACACGCTGTGTTCCCTCTCCAGCTCTAACTCTTGCGAGACTCGCCTGTGCGGAGCGTTGCCATGGTAACAGCCGCGGGTCTCGCGAGAGTTAGAGCTGGAGAGGGAACACAGCGTGTGATGGCCCCTCTGTGCAGGTAGCAGGGCCGGTCCTGCAGGACAGGTAACGGGAACGGCGTTCCTGCTTTGGAAAAAGTGCAGGAACGCCGTTCCCATGCGTTCCTTCAGGACTCGAGCCCTGCATCTATGGGAGGGAGAGTGCCCATTTTGGGACCAAATCCCTCTGTCCCTCATTTCTAGCCAAATGTCCTTCCTTTATGTTGTGCCTGAGCTCATAACTGTAATACAATAAAAGAGCTCCCCTGAAATAATACTCACAGTAATGTTTCTTTAAACTACAATAAAAGTGTTTAGAAATCAAGCTGTGTAAATCAGATGCATTGATCTTGAACAAGATGATATCAGCAAGTGACCTAAACAAATTTCAGAATAGCATCACCTAATGCTTCTTTGTCCATTTAAATGTTGAGAGGTACGATGTTGTGGAACATACTTTGCAACGAGTATTCAGGCCACCTCTCTAATCCTGCCTTGAACCTCACTTGATTTATACAAAGGTTAAAAAGCAAATTGGAAAATGAATGCAAAACAGAATAACAATAGAAGGAAGTTCAGGTAATAAGCAATTTTATGCATTGAGCACAAATATGTATAATGCACATGTTCAAGTGACATTTTAAAACCTGTACTTGAAATGATAGAGCATAAATGTAGTATATACATTGTGCAAATATATATATATATATATATATATATATATATATATATATATATATATATATATATATATTTTACTAATTAGATAGGTACAGAATAAAATAATGGCCCTTCTTCTCACATTCCAAAATTTTTGCTACACAGGTTGTTGATGGCATGACATTACTGCACATGCACTACAGCCACTGTAGTTGCTGTGATTATTCCTCTGGCGAACTGGTCTTTTTAACAGAGGAATATGCAGTCCTCTGGCAATGAATTCTGAGTTTTGAAATTAAGAATGATGTTGCTTCCAAGCTGGACCAATTACAGGACAGTAATTAATTATATAATACATAAAGTAATAATGTCACTTATCTTTATCCAAAATGTTCCATTCATTGCTTAGAGAGATGTTATTACTCATAGTGACTCTTCCATGACTGGTTCACTTTAAAACGTATCAATATAATTATAACACTAATCAATTCTAACAATATTTAAAGCAAACCAATCTGTCTCCCATTATATATGTTGTTTGTCTAAGCCATCATGAAGAGGAAGGTAACAGAAGCTGCTGTAAGGTACATTAGTCACACTGGTAGAGCAATGTGCAGTCAATGTAAGACTCAATCTATTCCCGGTATCTGCGGTGTCATGATCACTAGCTATATTTTATAAATCACGAGGAGTGTAAAAAAACATCAATGATGTTAGGAGAACAGAGTTAAGCTAGAAAACTAAACAGTAAAAGCTTAGTAAGAAAACACAGCCTCAATGGCCAAAATTGATCAACTGCCTAGTCAGCAAATACCTGTATGATAGGATCAGAGAATGAAAGCTGGGATCTAATGGTTGGATGACAGACTTATCCGACTGAAGTAGAAGAAATATGGCAGCGGGGAGATTGTCAGGCAGTATAGAAAGCAAAATATGTTTCTCCAGACAATGCAATTACCAATATATACCACACTCTCCTGGATCCCATGATGCAACCGGTTCTGAGGTTGGCCTATCCTCACAATGTGATTTGCAAAAAAGTAATGATAGTCCAGGCATTTCAGTTCAATCTAGTGGGCAGATTTATTGGAGAAAAGTAGAGAAAAGTGTCAGCCCACAACAGCCTGACAAAGCTTGACAAAGGCCCTGTTGTGGGCCGAAACTTTGTTTCTACTTTGCTCCAATAAATCTGCCCACTGGATTGAACTTGAGTGCCTGGACCATCATTACTTTTTTGCAAATCTCCATACAATGCAGCAGTCTCACTTTGGATGGATCTGTGCCGGGCAAGGTGTTTGAAATGATTGTCAATGAAAAACTCACTCTCTTGGAGTAATGAGGTACTCAATCTATGCCTTAGGAATATCACGTAAATGCAAACTTCAATGGTGACTTTAAATCTCAGAATTAACTATAATGGTACTAACGTCTTCAATAAAATCAATAATAATATTTATTCATCTCTGAAGGGATTAAAATGAACAAATATGCCATAGGTACCCGCACTCAGTTTCTTCCATAATGCATTTATAGATCTGCGTATTTCATATAAAAGTGTTAAACTTTGTAAAGGTCATCAGATTAAATTAATTTATGGGATTTACAGGCCCCTCTGAGAAGGGGTTACTCCCATTTATTCATAGTGTAAAGTCTCTTCTATGCAAAATGTGTAGTTTTGTGGCTGCTATATGGAGGACACACAATGTTGGTACCAAGAGTAATATTTGTAAATTTTTAATGCCTTTAGAATAAATGTGATCATTGATTTTATTTATAGTTATATTTATTTCTGAGATTTGGAGTCACCATTGATGTTTGCCTGTATGAGATTTGCAGGTAGACAAAAGTATTTGCTAAAATATTTCAAGATACTTAATTTTAAAAAAAATACATCTAAACATGTTAAATATAAAAATATTCAAATAATTTTAATGACAGTAGTCCTCTAAACAATAAACAATAAATTCTAAGAAAATTGTATATTTGTTTCAGACGAGAAAGGGCTAGGTGAACACATGGCTGCTATGCTAGAAACTTTGTAAAAATGTATGTTCTATTGGGGACAATATGAAGGACAATTAAGCAGTGGCATAGCAGCTCTATGGTGATTTGGCCTGAAAAAAAAAGTAATGTATTTGGTCAATTGGTCATGTGAAATGGCTGTAATTTTTTTAGCATAGCAACCCATACCCTAGCAGACCAGAGACACTAAATCCACGACATGATCACCCAATGCACGGTCATGGTGTTTCAACATTTGTATGAATTTCTGATGACTTCTCAAGGTGAGTTAGGTGGTGGAATCCTCCCCTTGAAAACGGTTTGCCATAATAATGAGGGACTTCCTAGCACCAATACCAGAGAAAACGTTCACAGTGGTGTATGTCTGCATTTGCCCTTATGGATTTTGTGACCATGGAGGTCAAAGTAATTCTATTTGTGTCCTGATTACTTATAATACAACATAAACCAAAAAAAAAAAATAATAATAATGAAACAAAACAGAACAAAAACCTTTTTAAACAAAACAAAATGGCACAATCCATAGTTTCCAACACACTACATATGACAGTTCCCCCTTTAAAGTTCCTCTACCCCAAGTTAAATTTTTATTTACCTTTATGTCTATTCCCACAACAGTTGCAGTTTTTTTTTACTAATGTGAGAATTTAAAGTGAATTTCAAATTTAAGGCCAAAGTAGCCAAACCTCAAGCATTGATGAATCAGAAAATGTTTCCGATTTGGCTATTTTGACCTTAAATTTGAAATTCACTTTGAATTCTCACTTTAATGAATAACCTTGTTGTACTTCCGTACCCCATGCCTTGTGTATAGAAAGGTGTCTCCTGTTTATAAATAGAAAAATGAACTAAAATAGTAGCTTATTATTGTCTTAAACAATCCCGTGTATACTCGTCCAATCTGCCTCTGTCCCAGCCATTTTTGTCAGTAATGTGTCTATGTGATATTCCCATAAAGCCTTTCGTTGTTACTATTTTCATTTTATGATGTGCGATTAGGGAAGCTAGTTCTGCTAAATAACTATCAATCTCATATAAATATCTGCACAAAATATTGCTATAATAATTGCTAACAGATTTCCCATAATTCCTGACTGTCATTGATTTGGCGGACACATTTTCAGTTCTGCTTTATTGTCAGTTTGTATAAAATAAAAAAGACAGAATACACCCATATCCTGAAAATCTGTACAGGAAATAAATTAATAATTGCCATATAAAAATCTCTGCATGTGTAGCAGAACTAAAGAAGTAGATATTTTGTGCATACTTTTTATTAGCAGTATTTTCATTATTAATTAACTAATAATCTTGCAACAGGGCACATTAACAGCTTCATCAAACTGAACTTGTTATGGTGCCAGAAGGTCCCTGGAGCTTCCTTACCTGTAGGTGTTTCACCCCAAAGTTGTCTCTCCAGTGCCATTCCTTGCTGTCCTCATCAACATCCAGTTTCTGAAATTAATAACGGAATCACTGCTGCTACAGGGCAGGGGCACCGCTGATTGACTTAGAGTGGTCAGCTGCAGGGCCGGATTAACATAGGGGCTGATGGATCTTCAGCTCCAGGCCCAGGCACTCTTAGGTTTTCCTCCTGACTGGTATTTTACTGGCACAGATGGTATTTGAGGCTGCCTGGCCGTGCCGGTATTGCAGTAATACCGCAATACAAATGC
Source organism: Pelobates cultripes (assembly GCA_933207985.1). Classification (NCBI taxonomy): domain Eukaryota; kingdom Metazoa; phylum Chordata; class Amphibia; order Anura; family Pelobatidae; genus Pelobates; species Pelobates cultripes. Next base: position 93,970,327 of record OW240916.1, on the reverse strand, counting down.
AGATATTTTTCTCGGTATAAATGGAGATTACTCTGCAATACCAGCGCCAGCCAGTAGGGGTCAGTGTGTATGGAGAGAGGCAGGGATACCAGACAGCATACCCCTCCCTGCCTCTCTACTCACTGATCCGCGGCGGAGCAGCTACACAACACAGGGAGTTCAGACAGCAGTTCCCAGCCTGCAGAGACAGCCTACAGCTTAGGGAAGTGAGGGATGAGGGGAAAGGCTGCAGGGAGACATTGGGACACTGAGATACTAGGGGACACTGCGAGACTTGGGGACACTGGGACACTCGGGGACACTGGAAAACATGGGGACACTGAGACACTAGGGGACACTGGGAGACCTGGGGACACAGACACTTGGGGATACTGAGACACTAGGGGACACTGTGAGACATGGGGACGCTGTGAGACATAGGGACATTGGGAGACACATGTCTCCATGTCTTCCAGTGTCCCCATGTCTCCCAGCCAGTGACCCTAGTGTCTCACAGTCCCCATGGCTCCCAGTGTAACCTAGTCTGCCAGTGTCTGTGCCCCCATGTCTCTCAGTGTCCCTAGTGTCTCAGTGTCCCCATGGCTCCCAGTGTCCCCTAGTTTCCCAGTGTCTGTAGCCCCATGTCTCTCAGTATCCATAGTGTCTCAGTGCCCCCATGTCTCCCAGTGTCCCCATGTTTCTCAATGTCCACATGTCTCCCAGCCAGTGTCCCTAGTGTCTCAGTGTCCCCATGTCTCAGTATCCCTAGTGTCCCCATGTCTCCCAGTGTCCCCAAATGTTTCAGTGTCCCCATGTCTCCCAGTGTCCCCAAGTGTCTCAGTGTCCCCATGCTTCCCAGCCAGTGTCCCTAGTGTCTCAGTCTCCCCATGTCTCCCAGTGTCCCTAGTGTCTCAGTGTCCCCATGGCTCCCAGTGTCTGTGTCCCCATGTCTCTCAGTATCCCTACACAGCTCGTACTTCCCTCGACACTAGGGCTTGTTAATCCTTCCCTTGCTGCCTCTGTGGCATTTAGGAGGTTAATATAGAGGAGAGCCGTGTAGGAGTAACAAGGCTGAAGCAGCACACAGATCACAAATATTCTTGGCTTCCCTGAACGCCCAGCTCCTGATAAGAGGCATGCAGTTTAAAAGGAGCTGTGAGTGGCTGCATAGCTAAGGAGGAGGAGTAAGTAAGGGAGCAGACACTCAGTCTCCAATCCGACAGCTCCTCTGCTTACTCATGTACTAAGCATGCTCCTCCAGCCCCCATCCCTCCTGTCTATGGCTGCCAGTCACTTGCCAGCATTTTAAAGCACTGGCCTCTTTCGTTACCTCTGTGCTGCCTGTAGATTCCCCTCGGAGGAGTGCCAGCACCGCACAGCCTTCATTCCCCTTCTGCTGTGTGATACCCTGCAGCTAATCCTGTCTGGGAGCATGGCTGAGGATGGAGCTATTGGTTGCTGCAGGTCAGTACTCTATGACCTGATATATCTATTAGCTGTCTGTTAGTGCCCCATCTCTGTCAGTGCTGCCAGACTCCAACCATTACAATCCTGTAGGATCTGCCAAACTAATGTCTCTGTAAACCATACAGTGGATAAATGCATTTGTAAACTGTTGTATGCCAGGGTCTGTGCCAGTGTGTGTTTGTGTTTCAGTTAGTTCTTGTGACAGTGAATGCCTGTGGCAGTGAGTTCTTGTGTCAATGTGTGTTAGTGAGTATTTGTGCCAGTGTCTGTGGCATTGAGTGTGTGAGTCACTGCTTGCTCAGTGTGTGTGTGTGTCAGTGAGTTCTTGTGTCAATGTGTCTTAGTGAATGATTGTGCCAGTGTGTGGCAGTGAGTGTGTGTGTTAGTGCTTGCTAAGTGAATGTGTGTCAATGAGTGCCCTTGTATTTGTGTTAGTGAGTGCACATCAGTGTTTGTGTCATTGATTGTATGCATCATTGTGGGTGTAAATTAGTGCATTTGACAGTGATTCTATGTGTATGTGTGATTGTGTGTGTCATTGAGAGTGAGTATGTGTTGGTGTGCGTCCTTTTCTTAAATAGACCATTTGCTATATATAGGTTTTTTTTTTTCTTACCTTTTAAACAACAAATTAAAGTAGTTTTACTTAAAGTAACACTTTTGTCACCGAGACGACTTTATTGAGGTGAAGTGGTCTGAATGCAGTGGGCCTGTGTTTTTGAGAAACTGCAATATTTAAATTGCAGGGTTAAGTCTTCCTGTAGTGGCTGTCAGTATAAGAGCCACTAGAGGTGCTTCCACTGCACTGACTGAGTAAAACTCGGTCATGTGATGCAAGAGCCCCATAGGAAAGCATTAATTCAATGCTTTCCTATGGAAACGTTTACTGTGGGCACAATGCTTGCTTCTCCTCTATGAAATGCATTGGATTGGACATTGGCGCGGTAGGCAATGTCTCCTCCATGACATTGTGGGAGGCCCTGGAAAAAGGTGAATAAATCTTCATTATTTTCTAATTTAAATTGCAAATGAAGAGACACCTATATAGAGCTATATTTATATTGCCCTTATGTAAAATTAGTATTTTGATACAGCTTTTTAATCTTTTTTTTTTTTTGTGGTGGGTTAATAAGGAGGTTTTAAATGGTGAGAGGTATTAATGGGAGGGTGTGGTCCGGGAGGGCTTGTGGCCAGAGTAGGACGCCGTGAAGATTTTTCACACAGGGCGCCTTCAGGCCTAAGCCCGGCCCTGGTGACAGTCACTAGAGGTGCTTCCTAGGTCAGTGCAGCACAGTTTTTCCAGCAAACAAGCAAAACAAGCAAAAGCAGAAAATGGGACTTGCAGGGCCCAGTGCAAAATAGTTTAATTCACGGTAAGACATGTAGATTCCAATAATTGCAAGAGTTTCATAGAGTAGATATAACACAGTTTCAAGCAACAAGAACAGGTGCTCATTCGTCTAATTAATTATCTCATAAAAGAAATAGGGCGAAATAGACCAAAGAGGGAAGGTGGGGGAATCTTGCAATCACCTCATCCATTAACCAATCTTGGACTGTAGATGCTAGTGTGAACGCAATCAATAAGTTGATAAGGGCTGGCAAGAATTCCCTAAATCGTTAAAAGCCAGTGATGTTATATGTTACCCTTTTGCATGTACTGAGATGTCTACTATATTTGGGCAAAGCCATATTTATTTAAGCCAAAGGAGGGTCTTTAATTTTGAATTTTGTTGAAATTGTATAATTGATTGTACCTACTTGCCCCGAAAATAAGACATCCCCCAAAAATAAGCCCTGGCTTAAATTCCCAGGATGCTCGTAATATAAGCCCTGCCCTGAAGCTCTAGTTCGCTAATCTATGTTTGTGGAATTTTCCCCAAACGTAGATTTGCGGGATTTGATTTGCTAGCAAGCTAATGTATATTCGGGGAAGTTTCCTGTCTCTCCTGCTGTTATAATCAGATAGAATATGTTCTAGACGTCCTTTCCTAATATAAAGCTAGTAGCCTTCTGTTTACAAATAAGCATGGTTTACCTTTACAAAAATTGTGCTGTTACTTAGATGTGTACGTTACTATTACCTTTGTTACCTATTTCTTTTGATATTCTGAGAAAATGTCAACGATTATTGCTGTTTAACTCATTGCACAACAAAAATAAAGAATTATAATAACCCTCCCCCCCAAAAAAAGAAGGTGGCAGGCATTGTAGTATAATTTAAGGTCTAGATACTGCCAGACCTCCCCTGACCTTTGGTATCGTTAGTTGAAGATATTTTTGTGTAGATTTCTCCATTTTCCAGATGTACTGGTGAAGTTGCAAGGGCAAATTAGAGAAGAATTTATTAGGAGTTGAGATTGGCAGCATTTAGGATTCAGGGGAGAATATTCATCTTCACCACGTTTATCCTGCCTAGGCAGGAGAGGTGCGGCAGGGACCAGTTTGCCAAGACTCTACGGAAGATTACCAGCAAGGGGAGGTGATTAAGGCGGTACAGATAGGTTCAGCCCGGGCACTCATAAGGGAATGTTGTGTTTATTCCATTACTAACAGTAACAGGTTAGTCAACTAAATTAACCTGCTACTGTTTTTAAGGGAAGAAACATATTCACTTTTTATGCAACAAGCCTGTGAGTGCCAATACTTTTTTGAATTGACAAATTATATACAAAATTATTCAACCCCCACTGAAAATCAGGCTTATTGTCAAACTTTACAGACTTTCATCTGTTTGCAATAAATAATCAAACAAAAGCAATTGAAATAGCTCAACACAAAGAATGCGCCAAGTGATTTCCCCAAAATTAACTGAAAATGCAACTTATAATGACTTCTCCAGTCTCAAAAGGAAGCTAATATACAAAGAAATATACCATTTAATAAACAGGGGCCACCAAAGAAAAATGTTTTATATGTATATATATTCTAATATATTATTATAGCAGGCAAATATGCAGAAAGCAATTTTAAACAGGTACAATATTGCACAATAAAAAAGGTAACCAAAACTGGACAATGTTGCAGAATTATAGTCAGTGACTAAATCAGCGGAAATATTGTAGCTCAAAATCAGGTCATAGAACAGTTTGTCAAACTTTGTAGGGCAAGTCCCAATAAAATATACTATGAATATCCACGTGTCTCAGTGGTATAGTGCTGAATAGTGCTGGTGAATTGAATGCTGTCTACTATCCCTCACAAACATGAGTAAATAAAATAGTGAAACATCAATAGGACATATTGTAGTCCGTTTTTTTCCCTGTGCTTTTGTTATAATTTATAACCTCTAGGACTGACTTTAGGGTCTGCATAATATCACAAGTGTGATGGAGAGAAATTGTTGCAGCCAAATACCTTCAAATTGAATGCTAACTCCACAACTAGTCTGGCGTGACACATTGACATTGAAGGTTTCTGTTTAATCTTTTCTGCTAAGGCTTCTGTTTAATACTGTGATGTATTTATTAGTGTAACAAGAGAAAAAAATCAAATGCTTGCTCTATATATTTCACAAATTGCACTGACTTTGTGAATTTTTTGTTACAGAGAATGTTTTCACTTTTTTTTTTTTTTTAAACAGTATAATGTTATATACATTGCCTCCAGTTTAGAGTATTAAAAGTAAATCAGGCTAACTAACAAAGCAACAGACCCAGTAGAGACCACTGATAAGGAGAAAACAACATATTATTAGGAGGGACAAATGATCAAGGGGGAAGGGTATATATATAACATATATTTAACATCAAAATGAATATTTACTGAAGGAGTTCCTATTAAAAGAAAAATACATATATAAGAAATAGAAGAATAGTAGAAAAAAACTTAATTATAGAAAAAAACACCTTAAAACTCTATTAAACAAAATACAATTTTAATTACATTTTATTTAATAGAGTTTTATTGAGGTTTTTTTCTATAATTAAGTTTATTTGCCCATATTGAATTCATATTAAAGGACATTTCTGTGGGTTTGGCTTCTCTCCCATTTGTGGAGTTAATCATCCATATTAGTCCTTATTTATCTCTGTATCTCTTTTCAGATAGGGTCTGTTCCTTATCTTTATGTTGTTGTTTTGTTTTGTTTTGTTTTTTCCTTCTATTTCTTATATATGTATGTTTCATTTAATAGGAACTCCTTCTGTAAATATACATTTTAATGTTAAATATATGTTATATATACCCTTTCCCCTTGAACATTTGCCCCCTCCTAATAATATGGTGTTTTCTCCTTATTTTTCTTCTATTTCCGACTATAGTATGAGCCTTTCATGGATTATATGGACAGAAAACCGAAGTGTATAGTGGTGGAACGCAGTGATACGTTCCAAAAGGAAGGAAGTATTCCCACAGACTGGTGAAGAAATAAAAACTACAGGGGAACGCAAGGTTGCGTTACAACATCATAACAACGAACCGGAAATACGTCGGATGGTAAGAGATGTCGCATTCCGACAGTGAGACGCGAGACCGAAACTGGAAGTGGCCGGAACTCAAAACATCTTAAAGCGGTAATTAAGAGCGGCTTTAAAAGAGAACAGATTGAGATTTAAAAACAGCAACCGAGGAAGCCCCCTAGAGAAGCGAAACGCGTTTTGCACATTTCAAGGACTTACTACGAACACTTATAAACAAATACATTCTTAAACAAAAAAAGGTAGAACCGGAGTGACGTGAGAAATCTGTGATGAACCTGTAAATATTATAGAATAACTCACAGATAGTAGCTTGTAGCAGGCACGTAAAGGTTTCTTTGTAATGTTTAAACCTTCTGCGGTATTCTCAATCAATAATCCATATGGAAAACAGAGGGAGAGAATTCCTTTAAAAATGAATTAACTTTTATTTCAAAAGACGCACTTACAGAATGGCTTCTTCAAGCTTGCATTTAGTATGGTGTAAGTCCAAACTCAGGGTATGGTGCACTTTGGTCCTCTGAAGTTGGCAACTATATAACAGCTTGTAGGTCCATTAAACATGTAACATAAATCACACGAAAATACAATAAAAATAAATAAATAAAAATCACTATGTCCTTCTCTCCCGGCCCTACGCGTTTCGTCCTTCTGACGGACTTCCTCAGGGGCATCCAATAGGGCCTGTTGCTACTCTATTGTGGGTTGCTTTTTAAATGTCCCGTGCGCGTCTTTTCATGGGTTTCCTCCAGCTGCTGTGAGTTATTATCCCTGTATCCGCAGATTACTTTCGTATTTTTTGATCAACAGCTTTTCTTCACGCTCTGATAGGCTTCTTGTGGTTCATGACGACTTCCGGTTGCGCCGTGGTCGCGCCCTGCGTTCCACGGTGCATTCCAGGAAGTGTCAGTGTCCGTATTAACTCATAAGTCCCAAATAAATGAAGCCAAATATATGAAAAAAAGAACAGGGAAAGGGGAAATAAATGCAGATTACTGTCCTGATAAACTTAATGTTCATGCTGAATAGTACAAATAATATAAAAACCAATAATAGTATAGAGACTAAGATAAGGGTTAATACAAATAAAATAAATAATATTGGCGGTAATAACCAAGCCTTAGTGGAAGGCATAAGAATAAAAAATACATATAAAAATTACATATAAAAAAGGGGAGATTTATACAAAGATACATAAGTCTAACATATTAAAATTGTTGTTTATACACAAAAGACCGCTATAAAGGAATACTTCTAATGGAGAGCGAGGGTTACTACTAACACTGTAAGAACTTTTTATTCTATTTCTGATTGTTTTTATATTTTTGTGCACTTTATGGTTAATAGAGCACTTTAATCTACCAATGAATTTGTGACTACAATCAATAAACTGAAGCTATTGCAGCACACAGAAGAGGGAGTGGGACCCTACAAAATCCCACCACGCTGAAATCTTGAGCCGAGAACTTACTGGCTCTCCACTTGTGAGTGCAATAGCATAGTTTTATTCACTCCAACTTTTTTAGTACAGACAATATTGCGCTAGTATTGTCTTTCTTTTTTCTATTTACAGGACCATACTCCTCAAGAATGTATTATACCAAACATTTTTATACTGCATGGCTAACGGGACCCCACATAGGTGTTAGAGCAGGGGTTCTCAACGTTAGTCCTCAGGACCCCTTACCAGTCCAGGGTTTAGGGATTACCTGGGTGTGTCTCAGGTGTTTAGAAAAAGAAAAAAAACACACCTTAGAGTCTAAGGTGTTTTTTTTCCCTTTTTCTAAACACCTGAGACACACCCAGGTAATCCCCAAATCCTGGACTGGTAGGGGGTCCTGAGGACTGGGTTGAGAACCCCTGTGTTAGAGTATCAGTTATTGTTTGTAATACTCACTGGGACCTCGTATCTATATCGTTTTGAACTATATGCTCCATTATATTCAGGTGAGGTTCTGTCTTGGACATGCAATAACATTTCATCTAGAGCAGTGGTTCCCAATCCAGTGGTCCTCAAGTACCCCCTAACAGTCCAGGATTTAGGTGATTACCCAGTTGTGTCCCAGGTGTTTTTAGAAAGAAAAAAAAAACACTTTAGACACAACAGGGTAATCCCTAAATCCTGGACTGGTAGGGATTTCTTGAGGACTGGATTGGGAACCCTGATCACCATCACTGCTTTAGTAGCATATTTATGCGCAGAATATAGTTCAGTATACTTCTTGAATATAAAATGTATATAATACCTCCTGCTGCTTTAGCAGCCATATCATCAATCAAGTGGATGTACTTGCCCAAGTAACAATACTTTCACAACTGTTCACAGATGAGATAGTATGAGTCAGATAATGAGGAGTTTCATTCTTTTTCCCCACTTCCCTCTTCTCATCGAGCTTTTCACCTGCCTGATCACACTTGATCCCATAAAACAGGCAGTATGTAAAAATAATTGCAATTAATAAATCAATTATAGGGTTAAATGTCTTGAAATTATAAATGTTAGTCTGTTCTTTACATTGTTATTCATTGTTTAGTTTTAACGCACATGTACAGAACAAACTGTGTACCATTGTCCAAATACCTATGGACTATTCTATAAGTGTATGTGAGGGACAGACATAGTGTAAAAGATATAATGTATCTGGCATTTTCCACATAGCTCAAATGCATTTCTCAATCTGCCTACGCAACGCTCAAATGACATACAGTATGTTAAAACACTAGACACGGGTCTGATCTCTAAGTAAAACACACCTATGATGTTCTAGTTTTAAAAGTCATCATTTGTTGGAGACATTCATTTAATTTCACTAATGTGTCATTTAAGGACATTGTGGTATTACAGTTATCCCTCAGTGTAGAGTGCAAAATGGTCTGTTTACTTATAGTAAACTAAATGTCGTATTTAAATAGATTTAACTTTATGTCCATTATCCGTTCCTACTTTGTAAATGCATAACACGTTTATCTCACTAAAGGATAATGGAATGTGTTTTGTTTGTTGCCTTGTATTGTATTAGGAGTGTGACTTCTTTTGGAACACCTGTACTTTTTAGATCTTGTAAATTTTATTGATGCCATGTGTCAACTCAGGACTCCTGCGTGGGCCCTGCTTAGCTCTGTAAAGTTAAACAGATTCTACAAAAGTCTAGAAACAAGGGTTGTGACCGTGAGCACTGGTGGGGCCCAGGTAAGATGTCAAACAAGACTACTAAAACAGTTTGACGAATAATTAGCATGGCACCACGTACGCCTGGCATGGTATAGTGGGTATGATGCTTACAATGTTCATTTAATGAATGGTGACAAACCCATTGTATTATTTTAAAATGTGTCTTTACTAATCCATATTGGAAAAGACTAATTATCTTTGTGTTGTCATGGTGAGCTTTCTGATCTTGCTGGTATGGGTTCTAGTTGTGATTAATGTTCCCTCTGAGTTTTGCTGGCTTTAAATGCCAAGCTATTTTTGTGAAGTCAATTCTTTCTGGATTAACAATGTCACAGTTCAATATGCCCAAGCATTTCTACAAAGGTTATCACAGCCTTCTATTCACATGGATATGAAAATAAATATTAAAGTAGGACTGAATTGTTATATATATATATATATTTATATATATATATGTTTTCTTTATTTCCTGCCTGAATTAATTATAATATATGAATAGATGTGCGGTAAGACCAACATTCCAATTAATAGCTATGATATGCGTTAAAGGAATACTCCAAGCATCATAACCACTAAAGAACAATGTCATTTTTTGGTGCGAGGAGTGCCCTAGTGTCCTCTGTTTGAAAACAGTTTGCTTCCCTAGGTCATCCTGGGCACCCACCACCATTTTCCATGCTGTTGGAAGCTCCTCAGCCACTGAGTTAATCCCAGTCCCTGGATTAGAGGCGAGCGGTGCTTTGACTATTGTATATATTGTAATTATTCACAATAACAGACTTTGAGGAACCTTCTTTGCCTAGAAATGTCAGATTTGTGACTCTGATCTAAGCTTAGTTTGTATTTTCTGGTTCATGACTATATAATCTACTATGCTTGAGAAACTTGCCTAGAAAATAAAGAGCCCTGCAAGTCGATGTTTAAAGCCAGAGACACAACCATTGTTTGGTCTCCAGAGCAGTGTAACCTTCATTGGAACACATTCCTGCTCCTAAAATAAATAAGGTTGTGGCGCCATGACACTTCATAACATAAAAGGAAAGTAAGGCAAATAGCTTTTCAATGACTCACAATTAACAGTATAGGTCTTACTCAAGAGAGAATTTAAAGTGAATTCCAAATTTAAGGTCTACATAGTGGTACTGGAAAAATATATTCAAGTCAGCTGTGCTCCCAGTTCGGCTACTAACTAGTGCTTTTATCAGAAATTTTGGTGCCCCATACACAACTCAAGTCCTGGGCCCAAGGGGCTCGCCCCTGTGTCCTCCCACAAGGCCCACCCATAAGTTCACCCACAGGGCCCACCCTTGAGTCGGCTCACAAGAATAAAGTGGATGCAATGTGTGTATATAGTGGATACAAAGGTGTGTGTGTGTATGTTAATTGTGGATGCAGAGTATGTGTGTGTATAGGGGATGCAGAGCATGTGTGTGTGTGTATAGTGGATGCAGAGTGTATGTGTGTGTATAGTGGATGCAGAGAGTGTGTGTGTGTGTGTGTGTGTGTGGATAGCGGATGCAGAGTGTGTGTGTGTGTGTGGATAGTGGATGCAGAGTGTGTGTGTGTATAGTGGATGCAGAGAGTGTGTGTGTGTGTATAGCGGATGCAGAGTGTGTGTGTGTGTGTGTGTGGATAGTCGATGCAGAGTGTGTGTGTGTATAGTGGATGCAGAGTGTGTGTGTGAGTGTGTGTGCGTGTGTGTATAGTGGATGCAGAGTGTGTGTGTGGATAGTGGGTGCAGAGTGTGTGTGTGTGTGTGTGTAGTGGATGAAGAGTGTGTGTGTGTGTGTATAGTGGATGCAGAGTGTGTGTGTGTGTGTGTATAGTGGATGCAGAGTGTGTGTATAGTGGATGCTCTCTGCATTACAAGGCAGACATTAGGCTGTTAGAGTTGGACCTGCCAAAGATGGCGTACATTGACGTTGTGGCGGGCTTATGCAATGTATCATAATGTAACCTGCAGCCTTGCAGTTGAAAACAGTGAGAAAGTGAAATGTTTTTATCTTGAAATTGCCACACCTCTAAGGGCTGTCATGTAAACAGCTCCTAGAGGCTTCTCCGTGGATTAAATTCAATAACTGAATATAATTTCTGACCTTCTGAGTACAAAGTATGCAGAGGCTGGGCATATGTGCAATGCTTCTCTGTGGGAGGCGCTGCACTCCTTACTTTGAGAAGCACTTGAGTGTAGCTATATCTGCATATGTACAATATCACTGCAATGCTTCTATATGAGAAACATAGAAACATAGAAACATAGAATGTGACGGCAGATAAGAACCATTCGGCCCATCTAGTCTGCCCAATTTTCTAAAAACTTTCATTAGTCCCTAGCCTTATCTTATAGTTAGGATAGCCTTATGCCTATCCCATGCATGCTTAAACTCCTTTACTGTGTTAACCTCTACCACTTCAGCTGGAAGTATTTGATTGGAGAACATTAATGAAGATTGACGATTATATAGCAAGATTATCAAGCAGCAGTGAGGAGGCAGTCTCTGCATTGGAATAAAGATATGTTGTATTGCATTTTTAAACTTTTTTGTTAAAAAGGGGGTGCAGTATCTAATTTATTAAAGGAACACATGAACAAAGTATATTTTTTATAGTTAGAGTGTTTATTTAAATCCTATAAAACACTACTTTCTTTTAGTTCATATATTACTGGAACCATCTATTGGATTCTTTGAAAAAAATAGGAAATAATAGCTGTGCTAAATTTATCACACGTAACACAATAAAGCCCTGGCATCCAACGTCAGGTGTATTTTTTTTTGTTTGTTTTTTTTTTTACCACTTTCTTTTCTTTGTGGTGTTTTATTTTTAGATATTGTTATTCTGACAACTTTTTAAGAGCTAGAATACAGCATACATTGTTGGTCTGTGAGCAAAATAATTAAAAGAACACTCCACTGCTCATATAAAAATAAAAATCACTGTTTATTAGAAATTCCCCCAATGAAAACATATATGTGTTTAATTTGGGGGGTATATCTAAAACCAGCTCGTTTGAATCACTTGCAATCCCTTCCATTCTAACCCTGCCCAGACTGTCTGTGTGTCTGTCCAATCACAGACTTCTCAACATAACTCAATGAGAAAACTTTACAATGCAGGTGTTCTGGGCAATTGTTGTCTCATGAGTTTAGCTCCACTGAGTTAAACAACCAGTAAGTAACAGGACCTGTTGTCTGATTGATAGCCATAGGGATGTAAAAACGTTCCTTTATAAAAGTGCCAATCTCTATTAAAATCTGCACTTTTTGCAAAATGAAAAAAAAAGAGGACACGGTTTTCACACAAAAAGCACTTCAGCAAGCTGAAGTACATTAGAGGTCTGGAGTGTCCCTTTCAACATCCAGACTTGAAATGACCAATGATAACCCAAGCAGGACAAATTATTTTAGTGTAATGGATAGCCATTCTTAGACATTAATAGGGTATTTCATAAATGCATGTGTTTACAAGTAATTAAAGGGACACTATAGTCACCAGAACAACTACAGCTTATTGAATTAGTTCTGGTGAGTAGAATCATTACCTTCAGGCTTTTTGCTGTAAGCACTGTCTTTTGAGAGAAAATGCAGTGTTTACATTACAGCCTAGTGATAACTTCACTGGCCACTCCTCAGATAGCTGTTAGAGATCCTTCCTGGGTCATGGATGCCTAAAATGCATCCAAACATTCAGTATCTCCTCCCTCTGCATGCAGACACTGAACTTTCCTCATAGAGATTCATTGATTCAATTCATCTCTATGAGGAGATGCTGATTGGCCAGGGCTGTGTTTGAATCATGCTGGCTCTGCCCCTGATCTGCCTCCTTGTCAGTCTCAGCCAATCCTATGGGGAAGCACTGTGATTGGATCAGGCTACCACTTCTGATGATGTCAGCAGACTGCTTGTTTTTCTGAGTCTATCAGCATGCAGAGTTACAGCTTCAGGCTTGAATACAGTAAGATTTTTACTATATTTATGGAGGCATGAGGGGCCCAGGGGGGCTAGATGGTGGTTTTAACACTATAGGGTCAGGAATACATGTTTGTTTTCCTAACCCTATAGTGATCCTTTAATGATGGTGCTGGTATAAAGTATCATTACCTTAAATGTAACTATGTAATAATATGCCTGCCATCCAGAGACTCCCCAAGAGAAGCCAACCTAAGCTGAATAGCTAATAGGGCACAGTAAATGAGTTGAACCTACCAATATGATAATAAAACTGAAATGCCAGCAGTGCCATACTTAACACGTCATGCACATGGCCCTGTAAGGGTTAACTAATTTACATAATTTGCCAGGCTTTGCCTTTATCTTCGTAATAAAAAGAAAAAAAAAGTTTAGCACAACTAAACGTTACTGTTTAATTAGCTATTAGGTTGTACTAAAATTGACAAAATAACTGCGCCTTTTTAACCCCTTAAGGACACATGACATGTGTGAAATGTCATGGTTCCCTTTTATTCCAGAAGTTTGGTCCTTAAGGGGTTAAAGGTCTAAAGTGTTATGAATACAAACCTATTTTATCCAGCCCTTCTCCCATGTATACCTTCAAAAACAATACAATTCAATGTTAACTTACTTTATACAGTGCCAAGTCTCCCTTGCGCTGCTTACCACTCCACGATTGCGACATCATGGATTCCTCCATAGCATTTGTGACAAGCACTGCGCATGAATCCATGCCTCCCCAAAATAAAGCATTGAAAAGATGCTTTCCTACGGGGGCTTCAGTATCACATGATCCTGTTATACTCATCAGTGCCGCAAAAAGTCAGTATAGCAGCCACTAGAGGGGGATTTAATTCTTAACCCCTTAAGGACTGAGCCAAATGTACACGTTGTGAACAAAACAAAACGTAAACAAAACCTGGCATTTGCGCTACATGTCTGTCCAACCGTAATTCACCTCTTTAATATTAAATGCACCTACCCTTATTATATATCATTTTATTCAAGGGAAACAGGGCTTTCATTTAATATCAAATATTTAGCTATGAAACATAATTTAATATGAAAAAAATGGGAGAAAATAAGAAATGTTGTTATTTATTTAGTTCTACATGACATTTTAACTGTCAATATCATAATACTGTTTGCTTTTACTGCAATAAAATACACATATTTGTAGTCAGCAAAGTCTCACATGTAAAACAGTACCCCCTATGTACAGGTTTTATGGTGTTTTGGAAGATACAGGGTCAATTATAGCATGTTACATTTGAAATTGAAATTCGCCAGATTGGTTATGTTGTCTTTGAGACTGTATAGTAGCCCAGGAATGAAATTTACACCCATAATGGCATACCATTTGCAATAGTAGACAACCCAAGGTATTGCAAATTGGGTATGTCCAGTCTTTTTTAGTAGCCATTTGGTCACAAACACTGGCCAAAGTTAGCGTTAATATTTGTTTGTGTGTGAAAAATGCAAAAAACGCCAATTTTGGCCAGTGTTTGTGACTATGTGGCTACTAAAAAAGACTGGACATACCCCATTTGCAATACCTTGGGTTGTCTACTATTGCAAATGGTATGCCATCATAGGGGTAATTTTCATTCTTGGGCTACCATAGGGTCTCAAAGGCAATGTAATCAATCTGGTGAATTTTAATGTGAAAAAAATGAAACACAAGCCTTATATTTGATGCTGTAACTTTTGAAAACACCATAAAATCTGTACATGAGGGGTACTGTTGTACTCGAGAGACTTCGCTGAACACAAATATTTGTGTTTCAAAACAGTAAAAAGTATCACAGCAATAATATTGTCCGTGTAAGTGCTGTTTGTGTGTAAAAAATGCATAATACGTCACTTTTACTGGCGATATCATCATTGTAATACAGTTTACTGTTTGAAACACTAATATTTGTGTTCAGCAAAGTCTCCCAAGTAAAACAGTACCCCCCACCCCCCCCATGTACAGGTTTTATGGTGTCTTGGAAAGTTATAGGGTTAAATATAGTGCTAGCAAATTAAATTCACTATGCTTTCGGCATGGGTTGTCAGGCAGGTCCCGCTAATTGTAATTAAATAAAATACCTAATTATGTAAAAATATTACATAAATATATATGTAGAATTAATATATGTATATATATATATATATATATATATATATATATATACACATATGTGTATATATGTATATATATATAATTTTTTTAAAATATTTTTATTTATATATAGATATATATATATATATATATATATATATAGTGATATATACGTGGCCTTTAGTGACTTTACTGTTCCTTAAAAGTGGCTCTATCACTTCTCAGTATTTAATTAATATATAATATTTATGAAATACTGACTGTCTCTGAATTTAATTAAAATGCCAATGCAAGCCAAAGATATCATAAGACAAAAAAGGGACTGTTTGCCCTATGGGAAAGTCTAAGGTTGACAAAAGGCAGATCTATCTTCCAACCCCAGCAGGAGCCACAAGTGTTGGCTGTGGGATTCAAGCATGGTCTCACTCATAGTGAGATGTCATTTATGGTTTATTTCCCTGTGCTAGCTGCATCCTCCATAGACCTCAGTGTTGTACTCTCGTGCATGCGCGAAAGTACAGCACTGACACATCTCCTGGCAAATGAAGCACCAGGAGCCAAAGAAGATGGCAGGGGCCACAAAGGACAGTTTAGGTTAATTAAACCTAACTTCCACTGCATCCTGCGGTCATCCACCCCTAACCAGACATGTCACTTTCAGGGGTCTTTGCAAAATATGCGAATATCTCCGAAAGATGCATATCCGCGTTTACTGAGAGGAATCTATGTCCTACCTGGAAACAGTATAATTAGCAAACACCATTCGATGATCTTGGTTGCATCACGGTATCGACAACGTGAACTGGGACTGGATATTTTCCAGCACGTGCTTACAAGCTAACCACCAATTTAAACACCCAGGGATAAAAAGTAACATTAAAATAGTTTCAAATTAATTGTATTCATATTTTGCCATGGCCCTCACACAACTAGTGCCACTGCTGATTCTTACATGAGAAAGAAACCAAAGTAAGCAAGTGTTTTCTTATAACATCAGAAACAAACATTCAAGGCTTTTCCCTTATCTGGGGTTCATGAGAGATAACTCTGTAAAATGTTCATCAATTGAGTCACTGAGACTTTTCTAATGCTGGATAGCAAGCCTAGCTACCTGGCTGTTACCCACCATTAGTCCAGAGCTAAAAAAAAATAACCAGAGTTTTCTTGAAACATTGGAATGCACACTTTGTATTATGTTAGCCTGAGCGCATTTCTGTCATTGCTCCATGAAAAATGTCAGTTTTAATACTGTACTTACTGTGGATGCCTGCACACTGTCACTAAGTTACTGTATATAATACATGTGACAGTGCCTAAGTAAATATTATGGGTTACCATGGGAACATGGACAGCGTTTGCTAATATAGGCAATAAAAAAAGGGAAATATGTTCAAAATCCTTGCAGCTAATCAAAGCCAACTCTTAATAAGAATACACCTACACACTAAGAAGCTTTAGTAATTTTCTTTTGAGGTTTTCACAATAATCCATCTGGCTTTTCACAATTTTACTGACTCCTATTTAATAAGGGTAGTATAGGCAATTCCCTGCACCTCTTTTTTCAATGTACACAAACTGTCAGACTTCATTATACCCAGTAATAGACCAACATAATACTATATTAAATGGGGTGCCATGCCAACAGACATTTTCTTGAATACGGTCCTTGTGAAAAGTTAAAGCCTGAAATTTGTCAACTGACACCAACAGATTGCTACATAATATTGTACTAATACTACTCAATGTGGACACTACATTGCAAGGTGACCGTTTAGTTGTCCACATAAATGCCACTAATTGGATTTTCTTTTGCACCATTCTCTCTAATTGCGAGACAGCAGTGTGAGTGAATACTCTAAGAGATTTTCTGTGGTCCACTGTGAACATTTGTGGTAGGTCATTGTAGCATGGGGCCGGATGGTACGTGCTACTGTGTAAATGTTTGTTTTTAAAAAAGGGCCACAGAGTGCCATCACCAGAGGGCTTCCCTGCTAGGAGATGTAAGGAGGGGCAGCAGCCAGCCACTGCTTGCACATTAATAGATCTATAAAAGAGAGATAAGGGATAAAGGCTGCGCCAAAAGACCTTATAACGTTAGATAATCAGGATTTGAGGATAGTCCAAATAAAAGAGTGGTAACTGGAATGATCTTACTCAGATCAGATAGTCTATAAAGTGCTTGGTCAGGAACAATGTCCTCGCTGTCCTTGTCCGGGCAGATCCACTCATATGAAAAGACAAAGCATATAGAGAACCAAATAGTGTAATATGTCCAGTCTAATATAAAAGATGATAAAAAGATGGTAATAAACTCACATATATTGGAGCTATAGCTAGCTCTAGTGTGAAGGGCGTACAGCGGTACAATCCCCGCTTATGGGATATGGAGTAGTCTTCCTCCATCAGGGGTATGTTCAACACACAAAAAGAAGGGTAAAAAGAGACAACCAATAGTGCTCACTGGATAAAACAATGGTATTTAAAATATATAAAATGGTACTCACAAGAGAGGAGCAGGCAAACTGCTCCTTGATGATAGTGTTGGTGGTATGAACCCCACCTAGGATTACTTACATAGTTACATAGTTACATAGTTACATAGCTGAAAAGAGACTTGCGTCCATCAAGTTCAGCCTTCCTCACATTTGGTTTTTGCTGTTGATCCAAAAGATACTTGGAGTCCAAGATGATAAAATGTCAGGTAAAAGGTAAAATACATATAAAGTGTATAAAAAGATGATTGGCACAAGTAAAGTGACCAAAAAATCTTTAATGAGCTAAAATACACAATATAAAATATCGAGAGGGAGGTGGAGCTTTGAGGAGAGAGTTAGATTGAGCTGGGAGTAGAGAGAGAGATGGAGATGGGAAGAGAGAGGGACATTGAGCTGGAAGTAGAGAGGGAGATGGGAAGAGAGAAGGAGATTGAGCTGGGAGTAGAGATGGTAGTAGAGATGGAGATGGGAGGCGAGAGTGAGATTGAAATGGGAGGAGAGAGGGAGATGGGAAGAGAGAGAGAGATTGAGCTGGGAGTAGAGAGGGAGATGGAGATGGGAAGAGAGAGGGAGATTGAGCTAGGAATAGAGAGGGAGATGGGAGTAGAGATGGAGATGGGAGGAGAGAGTGAGATTTAAATGGGAGGAGAGAGGGAGATGGGAAGAGAAAGTGAGATTGAGCTGGGAGTAGAGAGGGAGATGGCAATAGAGATGGAGATGGGAGGCGAGAGTGAGATTGAAATGGGAGGAGAGAGGGAGATGGAGATGGGAAGAGAGAGGGAGATTGAGCTGGGAGTAGAGATGGAGATGGAGATGGAGATGAGAAGAGAGAGGGAGATTGAGCTGGGAATAGAGAGGGAGATGGGAGGAGAGAGTGAGATTGAAATGGGAGGAGAGAGGGAGATGGAGATGGGAAGAGAGAGGAAGGTGAAGTTTGGACGAGAGAGTTAGATTGAGCTGGGAGTAGAGAGAGAGATGGAGATGGGAAGAGAGAGGGAGATTGAGCTGGGAGTAGAGAGAGAGATGGAGATGGGAAGAGAGAGGGAGATTGAGCTGGGAGTAGAGAGGGAGATTGAGATGGGAGCAGAGAGGGAGATTGACCTAGAAGTAGAGAGGGAGATGGAGATAGGAGGAGAAAGGGAGGTGGAGATGGGAGGAGAGAGGGAGATGGAGATGGGAGGAGAGAGGGATATTGAACTGTGGGTAGAAAGGGAGATGGAGCTGCAGAAGGACAGGCAAACAGGTGAGGCTATTGGGGTTCCCTAATGTGATTTCTGTATAAGTATGTAACAAAGCTTCCTAACAATAAAACTTGCAGTAATGTGCAGGGTGTATTAATATATCATAGAACATCCCAGAAGAAAAACTCTCAGTATAGTACAGTGTTAGCCAAATAGCCAAAACCCTTCAACGCATAAGAGTAGCACAGAGCTCCCTAGCTATACTTATCACGGTAATGTGCAATATGTATGATTGTATCACAGAGCTCCACAGCAGTAAATCTCACAGTAACGTGCCATGTATATAAGTGTGTTCTAGAGGCAGACAGCAGTAAAATGCACTATGCACTGTATTTGAATGTATTGCTTGAACAATATATACATAGTTCATCCGCTATACAGTCAAAATGTATGGCAATTGCACTCCTGGATCCGCCCCTGTCCTCTCAAAGCGTAGAGCTGGAAGCCGCCAGAATACATCATGTTGTCATCTCATGGTGGCATTTCTCGTGGGACAGGGCACTACGTGCGAAGGGGACAGGCGGCAGATTCAGTGCCGGACCAGAAATGCTGCTGGTAAGGGAAAGATGTAATGGGATTGTGCAACATGTGTTGGAAAATGTGTCGTTTGTGTATTTATACGTCAGTGTGCATTTGTCAGAGTGTGATGTGTGTGGGTCAATGAATATGTGTATGTACAGCTTTGTGAGTGTGTGTGTGGGTGAGAGAAAATGTCAAGCTAGGAACTCTGGGATAGTTGTGTAAACATGATTACTCAAGTTTCTGTCCTCAGGACAGACTTCTAAAAGTCCAGGTGCAGGTGATGCATAACAGAAATTTTTCTACAAAGAAACACACACATTGTGGATACATTTATGGGTATGTTTTTAGAACTACATGCACTTATTCACATGAACCGTAGTGTAGTCTGGCACATTATTTTACAAATTAATACACGGTAATACATTGTATGATGTCACATAATCATTAAGTTCCAACTTTCTCTTTATTGTGCAAACCAGTCTGCACTATTGTAATGCGGAGGAGGTTTTAATTAGAGGAACATTCATGCCGCATCTGGAGGTGTAAAATCCAGTATAGCCTTAAGCTGGAGCATATTTATTGAATATAGAGCTAGGCCTGGCTATATAAATTGCCTCTTTGTACTGGAAACGTCACTACATTTCAATGCATAGAGAAATGTTTCCATCATTAACATTATATAAACATATGTCTTTGAAAATAGATTGCAAATACAGATACATTACAATTGCTGAATTTACATTCGATACGATTTAAACAGTTTACTCAATGATGATAATGTTTTTATTATTTTTATTATAAATAAATTGGGAACCCCTATTTGTATTACTAGTGTATTCCTTACTTCTTCTAGCAAGTATAATATACTTCCTGTTAAAAAAAAAAAAAAAGATATATACAGCACTGTTTAATTTGAGGTATCTATAAGGCATGGTTTTGTTTGTCCTTGAAGCAGGCCTCTCAACTGTTCCAATTTAGGTGGAACAGCCCCAATGTCATGGTCCCTATTCTGCTACATGGTGACCCGTGGAATTGTCCCTAACAAGCAAAGCATGAGCAAATCATAAGACATGCTTGTGTTGGGCCATACCGAGTTTGCTTCAGCAGTGGTCTTTGTATGGCCTGCCCAGCAAGATGACGCTGATTGTTATATCTTCTCATAGCGAAGAAGTAATGCTTATCTGTGAATAATAATGCTTCTATATGAATAGCATATGATTGGTGCAGTGCGGAATACATGCGCTTGCTAGAGCTCCAACCAGAAGCATCGGATTGGGCTAAGATCATCATCACTGATGATCTCACGGTTGGCGAAATTGCTGTAAAGCCAGGTCCAGGATGGTGCTGTATAAAAGGTTTTATTTCTTTTTTGCATTCCCAAAGAGGGGGGAGGTGAATCTTCTAGTCACAAGTAACACTTTATTTATTTATTTTGAAAAAAGAAAGGTACAACAGTGAGTCAGTAGTACACATCCCAGAAAAATTGGCAACTGTTACACGGGTCATGGAAGGTTGGAGAGTTGATACATAGTGAAATATAGGGGAACATTATACAGTAAGTCAATACTGAGTATTCCATGGTATGAATGTGGGCATTAGGTCAGTATGGTATACTGACTTGGTCAAGTGGGTAAATCAGTATGTACAGAACACCAATAGATAAGTTAAAGGGACACTATAGTCACCCAGACCACTTCAGCTCAATTAAGTGGTCTGGGTGCCAGGTCCCCCAGGTTTTAACCCTGCAGATGCACCGGACAGCCACTAGAGGTGCATCTGCGACGCTGGAGGCATATTATGCCTCCATCACACAGAGTGTCCATAGAAAAGCATTGAAAAATGCTTTCCTATTGACAGCTTGAATGCACGCGGCACTTGAATGCGTGCGCGCGGCACTTGCCGCACATGCGCATTCGGCTCCGCTGACGTCGGCGGGGGAGGAGAGGTCACCAGCGCAGAGGGAGCCCAGCGCTGGAATAAGGTAAGTAACTGAAGGGGTTTTAACCCCTTTGGCGCCACAGGAGGGGGACCCTGAGGGTGGTGGCACCCTCAGGGCACTATAGTTCAGGAAAACCACTTTGTTTTCCTGACATTATAGTGATCCTTTAACCCCTTAAGGACACATGACATGTGTGACATGTCATGATTCCCTTTTATTCCAGAATATTGGTCCTTAAGGGGTTAAGCACTTATACCCTGCGTGTCTGAGTATGCATTACTGTACTTGAGTTACTTTAGGAGGATAGCTTGGAGTGTATAACATTCGTTATTGCAGATACTACAGAAGAAGGTATGTACGTTATCCCAAACACTGCAAACATGTAATATGAACAATTCTATGAATCCCGAGCAGCTCAGACTGCATGACTCCTAATTTACACCCAGCCTGGCATTGTCTGACGTTTGGCAGCTGCATCTATTCTTAGACTTTCTTAGGCCGTCTTCTACCCCACCCACTTAGCTGTTCATTCTGGATCACCATAAACAAACCTGGCACACGCAGTGGAGTATCTTAAATTAATGACATCTGTGTAAACCCATGAGGCTGTAATCTATGTAAAGCATCCTAAGGCATTGCATGCTTAGAGTGTGCAAGCAAATGATCATCAGCACGATTGCTTCTGGTTCTAGAAAAAAACTCTCATAGCAGCCATATACTTGTAAGAGATTTTATGCTTTACGTTCACTTACACGAGCGGGTCTCTTTCTCATTCATCAGTTTAAGAAGTTGCACACAGCACTTTTAGGGCATCACACACTCATTTGAATGAGAAAACTCCATACATCTTTTCGTAATGCAAGTCAAAGGGTCTGAGATAAGGTGCAATAAGCTTTTACTCCTTTCTACAATCATGCCATATATCTGGCATTAAGTTTGAATGAATTTTACATGATTCCACATCTAATTATTTTTCTTGGAGGTTTGGTCCCTGGGCAAGTATTTTGGATTTTTTTAGGTAAAAGCTATAATCTTCTTAGTTTACTAATCCTGAAAAACCTAACATTCTAAGTCCACCAGTCACTGCATATATGATTTGACAATGTAATAGAGCGGCAGGAAATGCTAGCAGAATGCTCGGTTGTATAGGGAGAGGTATTAGCAGTAGAAAGAGGGAAGTGCTCATGCCATTGTACAGAACACTGGTGACACCTCACTTGGAGTATTGTACGCAGTACTGGAGACCGTATCTCCAGAAGGATATTGATACTTTAGAGAGAGTTCAGAGAAGGGCTACTAAACTGGTTCATGGATTGCAGGATAAAACTTACCAGGAATGGTTAAAGGATCTTAACATGTATAGCTTGGAGGAAAGACAAGAGGAAGCTTGGAGGAAAGATGATAGAAACATTTAAATACATAAAGGGAATCAACACAGTAAAGGAGGAGACTATATTTAAAAGAAGAAAAACTACCACAACAAGAGGACATAGTCTTAAATTAGAGGGGAAAAGGTTTTAAAAAAAAAATATCAGGAAATATTACTTTACTGAGAGGGTAGTGGATGCATGGAATAGCCTTCCATCTGAAGTGGTAGAGGTTAACACAGTGAAGGAGTTTAAGCATGCGTGGGATAGGCATAAGGCTATCCAAACTATAAGATAAGGCTAGGGACTAATGAAAGTATTTAGAAAATTGGGCAGACTAGATGGGCCAAATGGTTCTTATCTGCCGTTACATTCTATGTTTCTATGATTTTGTCACGTGCCACCTAGTACAGCTTGGTAACCTTCTGGCTTGCATTTCTATGTGTCTACATATCTATGGCTATATATAGTTCATTAACCGGGAAATCCATGCTTCCAAGGGAGGAGTAAAAGAAGGAAAAAATGAATCTAGAGTTTAGCAATGTCCTTTGGAAGACTGATTTGTCTTAAACTGATGGTTCTCTAAAGTACATGGCTGAGTGATGGTTGTTCATATGTGTTGAAGGAAAAACAAACAGAAAACATAATAACACTGACAATGAGAAAACTGTAGTAGCTTGCTCTTAGGTAAGTCATTGTTCAGGCATCCAATACATTTTTGCTGACATATAGAAAGATCCTTGGTCATTTGCACATGAGAAAGATCCCACCTACAGTGACAATCCAGGTATAAAATGCATACCCTCCAACACTGGTGTCCCATGAATCAGGGAACCAGTGGTGGGTTAAAAGAGGGTGGGGGGGAGGTTGACTCGTGTCACTGGCACCATGAAATGAAATGGACCAGCCTAGAAAGAAGAATTGGCAGGTCAGCTTGGTACGAATGCACACCAGGCTGCCTGCCAACTAAGCAGATTGGCACTAAAGGCAGACCATGCAGACAGCAGTGTTTCAGAGCTCTCTGCATGGTCCTAATGCCCTAAGTGTAGCTTGAGCACATGTAATGATGTGATCATGCTATGCTTTCCAGGTACAGTTCCCACCCTGGTGTTCCCAAAAGGAGAATGTCCCAGTGAAACTGATATGGTTTGGATGCCTGAAAATGCTGGTACATTATCTCTGCACAAGAGATACAGCAACTAACTCCCAGCCCTCTAGGCACAGTGAGCAAGGGATCTAGATCACTGTTTAAGGGATCTAGATCACTGTTTAAACTTAGGAAGACCTAATGGAGAAGATTTATCAAGGCAAATATAGGTGCTGTTCTGGATTCTGGTACTAAGTAAGTACCAGTAAGTAAAAACTAAATAAGCAGCAACAGTAATCACCACTGAAACCAATAAAATATTTCCCAAAAAACGAGGAAAGAACGGCACAGTAAGTGCTCACTCGACTAAAACCGAAGATTATTAGGCACAAAACAAAACAGGAAGAAACAGGTCAAGCAGAACTTCCTTGCACGTTTCGGACCTTCATGTCCTTAAACATAGGAATGCCTACATACATAGTAAGTCCTTTAAATATACCGGACATACTTGAAAACGAGAGAAATCTCAATGTATCTTTCCTGGTAAAATATTTTATAAATAAATAAAACACATGCAAATAAAACCTTACACCACTACCAAAATCTTAAAGATACATGAACCATAGTACACAGACATAAAGAAGCATCGCTATCTCCATCTAGAGGCAGCCGGCAAATGTACTAGCGAGTATGGGAAAACATACCATTTCATATTAAAACATTTCCAGCTAGAAAGACTAGCATATAAATAATTACATAAATGCAACCATACAAAAAATAAGAAAAAAGGGTTTGATTTATTAATTAATACATTTCCCTCCATGTGTCTGGGTAGGGAGTTGAAGAGCTTTACGTAAAGTTACCTTCATTTTTGGATTTCTTGAATGGCTTAAAATCGGATGCATGCTGCTGTTTAGTGTAAGAAAGATATTGATTCTGTTTTATCTATATGACAATATTCTCAATAAGAAAACAAGGGGCTGGCTGCACTCACCTAAACATGCATAAATAGGGTGCTGCTGGGAGCCAATTTTCTTTCTTTTTTAATATTCTCAATAAGAACATTGCAAGTATCATAAGATGCACGCAACAAGATCCGTTTTGGCTGACGTCTTCAACCTCTTCCCAGTCTGTCAAACGTTTTTGTCACATTTCCAATGTGTCATTAGTCACGAAAGAGTTATAAAATGTAATTTTTCTTGAAGGAAGTTTACGAATGTCTGAGCCACATGTTTACTTTTTAAAATTTAATTTCATAGTTAATATTAAAGGTCTATTACTACGATAATACTTTAACTAAAGGCAGTAAACCTTTTTTTCAACCTTTGCATTTTTACTAGCCTTTATAGCATGGCCATCTGTCAGACGGCTGGGAGCTGGAGTCAGTGCAAAGCGGCATATATCTGCACAGATTTAACACTTCCCATAAAACACGGGTTTTATATTTCTCATATGGGAACAGGAGTTTAATATTTGCTTCTATTAAAAAAGCAAAACTTTAACATTCACATTTAATGTCTCTTGGTAAAAAATAAATAAATAATAAAACAAATAATGTATTGCATGTCGTTGAGGTTGAGACATTAGTTGTAGGTCATGGTTTTGGAAAGACAACATGGAGCTGTTAATCCTGTTGAAATGTTATGGCTCCTGTAGGGTGACTAACACTATTTAGAGAATCTGATTTATAAATGTAAAGACTTCAGGCTCAGTAAATCAGATTAACTGTACGCCCAACTGTATTTAGATTTTTATATATTAGTTGGAGACAATTATTTAACAGCTATTGTTGTATATTGCGTTATTGAAGTTTGGGGAAGCCTGCCCAAGATGATAATCTAAGGTTCTATGCCAAGGATAATCATATATTGGGTCCATCTAGACCAGGGGTGCCCAAATGGTAGATCCTCAGATGTTGTAGAACTACAACTTCCATGATGCCTTGTCGAACTATCAATTCAAAAATAAACTATGTGCTGTAATTTTTGCAATCGGAAACATATATTGTAGGTATAGGTGTTGTACTGTAACTGAAAGAGGAAGAGCCTTCATCACTAAACAGTGAGTGATGGAATTGTTTATTTTTTTTATTACAAAAAGATTTTTAGTATAGTTTTAGTATAGTTTATTTATTTTTTTAAATAATAAGAGTGAGGAGCCTTATTATTGAAATCTCAGGATAGTAGTAGTATAATAGACAAAAGTATAATATAAGAAGAGGCAACTACTATACCAGATAAGGGGGTTATAGAAAAAATAGCGTTGAAGTAAAACTTAACTTTTATTTGTATAATTCCCATCAAAATGTATACAAATAAAAGTTAAGTTTTACTTCAACACTATTTTTTCACAACCCCCTTATCTGGTATAGATATATAGTAGTTGTTTTTTTTTTTTTTTTTCAAAATACAGTTATGCAAACAACAAAAATTTATCCATATTACATTTGGCTTTAGAGCTGATTTCTGCTTTGTTCCTTCAGCTTTGCTTATTTAAAGGGCAATATTCCGTTGCCTTTAGTTCCTGAATGTACAAAAAGAGTTATCTGAGTGTTGAAGTAGAGTATTGTCTCATAACATGCAACTGTCACCTGGTCAAATTAGCAACATACAAAATTGTTGGCAAACACACAAACTGTTATTCCGAATAACCTTCTCTCTGCAGTTTTATAGTTTTGGATGCGTCCCATATTTATGCTAATAAAAAAAGATGAAATAACAAATCGCTTCCAATGCTTTCTAGCCACAGACTACTCTAGAAATTCCTGGACTTTATTGTATGAGAAATAAAATATTTAGCATTTTTCTATACAATAAAAAGAATAATGAAACCATAATCTACGGGGAACTCTAACACCGTGATATAAGTTTAACATGAGAGTTTCTTTCCCCCCAATTAATAATGTGAACATAATATATTATTTCTGTGGTTTATGTTTAATGCACTTGCAAGTAATGACAAAACTGTACGATGAGAGAAACTTTCCAACTAGCGTTCAACATTTCTGCTGCCAAAACATTGAGTTATAGAATGGAAGATTTTGCAATAAAACAATTATGCCAGAAATAAAGATCAAGATACAGTATACTTGCATTCATCTTGCTATTTACTAACTACCTGACTCCAGAAACAGATGCTTCAGAGAAGAGTCATTTTTATATTTCCACACTACTTATGTAGATAGGTATGGGGAAAAATGACAAAGGGCCTGGGAAGCATAGATGCCATACACTCCTTCCCCTACCACATAGCTTGTGGTTAAACAGATACAGGGATTTAAATGCAACTGTGCAGGATACTTCCCTTCCCATATGACAACATCAATGACATATGGGTCATGGCATGGATAGTTGATCTTACTCCTGCATACAATATAGGGTATGCGTGATTCAGAGCAGTGGTGCCAAAACCAGTCCTCATGCTCCCTCTTTCCAGTCCAGAGTCCAGGATTTAGGGATTACCCAGTTGTGACTAAGGTGTTTTTTTTCTTTTTCCCTTAAACACAACTGGGTAATCCCTAAATCCTGGACTGGTTGGGAGGGGGTGGGGGACGGGACATTGCTCTAAATCACACATACCTATAGTACATGCAGGAGCAATGACAACTATCCAGTTGGGAACCACTGATTTAGAGTATAGGTGCAGTATGTCCATTGGGTGCCCAGCCCCATGCCACCACTAGTGCTGATAAGCTCCTATGTAAAGAGTGAGTGGCATGCTTACTTTTACTGGCAGAATTTGCCTTTACATTATTCTTCAGCTTTGATACCAATGGCATGTACACCAGTGTAAAAGACCCAGGTACTTCAGCCAATGGAAAAAAAATATAAAGTAGCAGTTTTAGCTAGCTAAGCTCTGCCAGACAATTACACTACATTTCCTATGATGTTCACAAACAGTCAGCGTGGCAATATTATCCATCACTGCAGAAATCTGGAAGTAGCATACAATATATACAAGCATACATTACATTATCATTGCATAAATAGTAATTATGAAATGCATAACAGGTAAATATGAGGGAGGCCAAGAAATCAAACTATAGAGAGTTGATGTATATATTGCATGGAAAAACATTTTGTGTTGGCTGTAGATAGATACCTTATCTACCTTTCCTGGCAATTATATATAATAAAAAAATTTTTTTTTTTTGTGTTTTGTTTTACTTTGACTAAGCTAATAGAAATACAGCCACATTATCACTAGCACTGTCAAGGATTAATATCAAGCATTAATAAATGTGTCTTTGTGCATCATTGGTTAAAAGTGGAAATGGAAATGCCTTGAAAATGCATCTCATGATATTATTACACAAAGAAGGGGAAAAGTTGCAAAGTGCAACATATGTTCTATGGCACCTTTTGTGAGTAGACACTAGAGTACTAAGAAGGACCCAGTGGTCTCATGGATCTTCCACAGACCCCCTGGAGTGTACTATTGCACATGCACCAGAAACTTGACTCCTGGTGTATTGATCTGCAAAGAAAACTTTAAAAAAGAAAGATTTAAAAAGCAGACCGCAGCCATGTGTGAGGAGATTTTTTATTTCTCTCGCTGCATGTCACCACGAAAGTAAATATGGCACCCAGCAGTCACTATTACATGTGTTTCGTGTGGGAAAAGTTGATATTTGAACTGCATTAAATTTATACATGGAAACACTTGCCAAGTGGCTCCTGGACACCCATACTCATTGAGCGCAAGCTGCTACAGACCAACGATTCCTAGGCCCTCTTACAAATTCTGTTGTTATTTCAAAATAGAACAATGATGTTGCCACAAAAACAGTAGTTCTGCAGAGGTAAATGTGTCTGATACTTAGCTTGCTGCAATTAAGGCACCAGCAAACACTTTGGACATGTTTGTTTTTATCAAACTAAAAAACACAATCAAAAAGAGGTAGATAAATTCAATGATCAGTAGACTACAGCTTGACAAAGTCAGGGAACCAGAAAATCAGAAAAGTCAAATACAAAGCCGGGTCAGTAACAAGAAAACCAGAACTACTTCACAGTAAGCACTCTTGGGTAGAATAAACCACGACAGGGCAATGATCTCTATAAAGAGGGAAGTTTAACCCCTTAAGGACACATGACATGTGTGACATGTCATGATTCACTTTTATTCCAGAAGTTTGGTCCTTAAGGGGTTAAATAGGGAGTACAAAAACCTTTTGGACAGCATCATCACCCTGCACCAAATCACACAAAGGGGTGTGACCTGTGAAGGGCAGATGATGTGTCCCAATAATATGACCTGTCACTTTAATGCAATAAAAAGCCTGCACCTACAGGGTCCTGTAATTTCCATGGACTCCTGTAGGTGGCGCAAGGCTGGTAAAAAGATCAGAAAGCCTTGCCAGAAGACAGATTATGCAGGGGCTGCTGTGCACATGGAGCAAGCAAACACAGCATGGTGTTAACTGTGGCCAGGACGGCGTAGGACTGGAGACTTCTTGGCTGCTGCATGACACTCCATTTAAGCTGCATGTGCCACGCGGCATACCAAGGTATGACAGTATCCCCTCCTCACCGATCAGGATGGGAAGAATAGAAACAACGAACATGGAGATCAGAAACACCCACCCAGGAACATTCATCAGGACCATAACCCCTCCAATGGGCTAGGTACTGTAAACGACTCCTAGAAAAGTGGGAATCAAGAACATGAAGCACCTCGTACTTCTCTTGCCCCTGGACTAGAGATGGAGGAGAACGAGGCACAGAGGAATACTTATTACAGACCAGAGGCTTTAAAAGGGAGGTGTAAAAGACATAGGAGACAGGATTAATCTTGCAAAGCACCTTAAAGGGACCAATGAAACGAGGAGCCAATTTCATGGAGGGGACACAGAGACGAATATTCCTAGTGGACAACCTGAACCGGTCTCGTGATAAGTAGGAGCAGCCCTCTGGCACTTGTCCGCATGGTACTTCTGGTGAGCAGAAGTCTTGGACAGGATGGATTTGACACTCTCCCATATAAAAGACAGATTAGAAAGATGCTGGTCAAGAACAGGCATACCTACATCAGAGAACACAGCAGGAAGGATGGTGGGATGATAACCGTAAGTGACAAAAAATGGAGAATGACCAGAGGACTCGTGATCAGCATTGTTCCTACTTCCTAGCGAACTCGGCCCATGGGAGCAATTCTGACCAATTGTCCGGACCATGAGATACGAAGCAATGTAGGAACTGTTCCATAGATTGATTGGTACGTTTGCCAGCACCGTTAAATTGTGGATGGTAGACAGAGGAGAACGCAAGTTGAATGCCCAGTTCCGAACAGAAGTTATGCCAAACTCTGGACACAAACTGTCTCCCTTGATCATACAAAGTTTACATAGGAATCCCATGCAACCGAATCACCTCTCTAGCAAAAATGACAGCAAATTCTGAGGAGGTAGGCAACTTAGAAAATGACCTATCTTGGTAAATCTGTCAACAATGGTTAGAATAGTAGTGTGCCCTTTGGATGGAGGTAAATCAACCACGATATCCATTGAGATATAGGACCATGGCCTGTCCAGGTCAGGAAGTCGGTGAAGGAGACCAATAGGTAATTGATGAGCTACTTTGTATTGGGAACATATTGTACACGCTAGTATGTAGTCTTTTATGTTATGTCTCACGGAAGGCCACCAGAAGTGCTGCAAAATAGCAGAGGTGGTCTTTTTAACACCTGCTTGAAAGAGATGCAACAATTCCTTTCGATGAGCAGTAGAAACAAAGAGCCTGCCCAATGGTGTATTAGGAGGGGCACCTGTTTGATCAACTTGGATAGACTAAATAACGTGAAAGAAAGTTGTGAAAGTAGCAGCAATGATATTATTAGGGGGAACAATGGGACCCTGGAATCTGAATTGTCAATCTCATCATACATACGAGATCGAGCATCTGCCTTGGAATTATGAGAACCTGACCTGTAAGTAATAAGGTAGTTAAACCTGGACAGAAACAAAGACCATCTAGCTTGTCTGGGATTCAGTCTTTTAGCATCTCCACTATAGGAGATGTTCTTATGATCAGCAAGAATTATAACTGGAGTTTGGGACCCTTCCAACAGATGTCTTCATTCTCTGAGGGCTAGTATAAAAGCTAGCAACTCCCTATTACCTATGTCATAGTTTTTCTTAGCTGAAGATAACTTTCAAGAGAAAGAAACACACGGATGAAGGGGTTTCTCTGGGCTCTTTCTTTGGGCTAAGAAAGCACCTACACCTAATTCAGATGCATCAACTTCCATGACAAAGGGACAAGAATGATCAGGATGCGTCAGAACAGGAGCTGTAGAAAAGGACTGTTTCAGGACCTCAAATGCCTTCATGGCTTCTTGTGACCACCCTTTTTAGTTAAAGCAGTGATAGGTGCTATGATAGAAGAAACATTGTGTATGAACCTTCTATAATAATTGGCAAAACCAATGAATCTTTGGATGGCTTTGGGGCCATGAGGTAAGGGCCATTCAAGAACTGCTGAAACTTTCTTAGGATCCATTTGTAAACCTTTTGATGTAATGATGTATCCCAGAAACTGAACCTTTTCCTGGTCAAAAATACACTTCTCAAGCTTACAAACTAAAACATTGTCAAGGAGTTTTCGTAACACCTTGCGAACATGTATAAGATTCTGATGTCTTGATATCAGGTGAATGTATTAGTATGTTATCCAGGTACACAAGGACAAAACTGTTTAAAACGTCTCTGAGTACATCATTAATACTCATAATGCCCGCTTCTAGTGTTAAAAGCAGTCTTCCACTCATCACCGAATTTTGACTAGGTTGTACACCCCTCTTAGATCCAGTTTGGTAAACACAGTAGAGCCTTGTAGTTTATCAAACAATTCTGTAACCAGAGGTATACTTTTTTACTGTGATACGATTTAAGCCTCTGTAATCTATACAGGGTCTAAGATCCCCCTCATTCTTAGAAACAAAGAAAAAACCTGCCCCAGGAGGTGATGAAGACCTTCTAATAAAGCCTTTAGGCATAGATTCTTGAATATATTGTCAGGTTTCAAAACTGACATGTAAGACTTTTTCGTTTATTACTGGCCCTTTAAGTGAACTTCATGATTTTCTCCTCTAATGGCCTCCCTAATCACTAATCTATTCACTCACCTTAATATCCTCACCTGGATTAACTAATGAGGAGGCTTGATAAGTCTACTCCCAGCACACAACAGGGCCTTGATATTGAAGTCTATGCTCTGATAAAGATTAAGTCTATGTTCTGATAAAGAATCTCTGTTCCTGGTAATATCCTGTATTTTATCTACGTGAGTTCAATCTGTAGAGAACTTACCTGCAGTGCCTCATCCTGTACTCATCTGCATTTCCTCATACTGAAAGGCACTAACTGGTATTACTTCATCCTGAATTTGCCTGAATTACATCTTACCGAAAGACTTTCCTTATCAGCTTCCAAGAATCCTGATTTGTGGCGTATTGCCTTCATTGAAGAATCTTAACTGCTTCAATTGCTGCATCACTGCATGATCTCGTAAGCAACCTGCATTATATTATTTTGGAATATACCTACCTGTTTCAACCTCTACAACTCTGCATGATCCTGTATTGCTTTATCCTAAAAAGGTATTTACCTATAACTAGCTGCATTGGAAAGTATCCTGGAAATCCTTAACTACTTGGTATAACGTCAAGCATGCTTGTATACAAAAGACTTTATTCATTTACTTTCTAAATATCTTGTTTGTGGCATATCGCCTAAACCCTGTTTTTCTCAACGTATCCTGTTTGGGGCAGACTGCCCTTTTATTCTTTATTTCAGTAAATTTGTTTAATACGACAAATAAAGTTTTTAACCAATAACCCTTGCAATCGTCTCCTCTCTGACCTGATCAGGAGCATGACATATATACATCTATAACTTGGTTTTAATGAGGAGACAGAGGATAGATCCTATCCCTAGGAGGCATGGAACCAGGTAACAAGTCAATAGCACAGTCGTAAGACCGATGGTGTGATAATATTCCATATTAATTAAGAATGATCACTATTGAACAAATTTAAAACGTCTCTGAGTACATCATTAATACTCATAATGCCCGCTTCTAGTGTTAAAAGCAGTCTTCCACTCATCACCGAATTTTGACTAGGTTGTACACCCCTCTTAGATCCAGTTTGGTAAACACAGTAGAGCCTTGTAGTTTATCAAACAATTCTGTAACCAGAGGTATACTTTTTTACTGTGATACGATTTAAGCCTCTGTAATCTATACAGGGTCTAAGATCCCCCTCATTCTTAGAAACAAAGAAAAAACCTGCCCCAGGAGGTGATGAAGACCTTCTAATAAAGCCTTTAGGCATAGATTCTTGAATATATTGTCAGGTTTCAAAACTGACATGTAAGACTTTTTCGTTTATTACTGGCCCTTTAAGTGAACTTCATGATTTTCTCCTCTAATGGCCTCCCTAATCACTAATCTATTCACTCACCTTAATATCCTCACCTGGATTAACTAATGAGGAGGCTTGATAAGTCTACTCCCAGCACACAACAGGGCCTTGATATTGAAGTCTATGCTCTGATAAAGATTAAGTCTATGTTCTGATAAAGAATCTCTGTTCCTGGTAATATCCTGTATTTTATCTACGTGAGTTCAATCTGTAGAGAACTTACCTGCAGTGCCTCATCCTGTACTCATCTGCATTTCCTCATACTGAAAGGCACTAACTGGTATTACTTCATCCTGAATTTGCCTGAATTACATCTTACCGAAAGACTTTCCTTATCAGCTTCCAAGAATCCTGATTTGTGGCGTATTGCCTTCATTGAAGAATCTTAACTGCTTCAATTGCTGCATCACTGCATGATCTCGTAAGCAACCTGCATTATATTATTTTGGAATATACCTACCTGTTTCAACCTCTACAACTCTGCATGATCCTGTATTGCTTTATCCTAAAAAGGTATTTACCTATAACTAGCTGCATTGGAAAGTATCCTGGAAATCCTTAACTACTTGGTATAACGTCAAGCATGCTTGTATACAAAAGACTTTATTCATTTACTTTCTAAATATCTTGTTTGTGGCATATCACCTAAACCCTGTTTTTCTCAACGTATCCTGTTTGGGGCAGACTGCCCTTTTATTCTTTATTTCAGTAAATTTGTTTAATACGACAAATAAAGTTTTTAACCAATAACCCTTGCAATCGTCTCCTCTCTGACCTGATCAGGAGCATGACATATATACATCTATAACTTGGTTTTAATGAGGAGACAGAGGATAGATCCTATCCCTAGGAGGCATGGAACCAGGTAACAAGTCAATAGCACAGTCGTAAGACCGATGGTGTGATAATATTCCATATTAATTAAGAATGATCACTATTGAACAAATCAAACTATTATAGATAGTCAAGATGGTGCTGGTATACAGTACTGAAAATGTTAATAACCACAAAACAGTCATGCATAGCTTTACGAGATAGTTATGAGAACAGAGCTTGCTTTTTAGATAGTTATGAGAACAGAGATAATTAACCGCACAGATCTGGCATGGCATTTGTTGTGGGACTGACCAGTCTGGCCAACAGTAAGTTCCCATCCAATGCTTTTGCAAGATTTTTGCTGGACTGCACTGATAAGATTTGATAGAAAAGTACAGACTATTCACCTCATTGATTTTATTAATAACTTATAAAAAAAGACTAGAGAATTTGGCACTCATTGGAGTACTACCCACCTGTAATACGGACGCATATAGCAGGTTAAGCTGATTTCCCAGTAAGAGAGGGTCTCCTTCAAGCTAGAAGTTCTCTCAGTCAAGTGCAGCAAGTCTCTCTGTCTTATAGTGATGTATTAAGCTGTTTTTATTAAGTTGTTTTTTTAAGCTGTTCCTTTTAGCTGAATTTTAAGCTGAATGATTATTAATTAAGTCTTTGTTAGTCAATAAAGTTTGTATTGATTACTATATCTCAGTGTCTTTCCCTTTCTCAAAATACTCAATTCACTCATCCCTAAAAAGGGTTTTGGTGCCCACCAATATCTTTAAAAACCTTAGGGTAATTGATTATTGCTTTTTGATGTTGGTGCTTCATGAATTTAATGATTAGGCACAACAGATGGGGTGGTAGTTTTTCTGCCTCTTTTTTATCAAACACTTCCCTAAGATCAGAATACTGCTCAAGTACACAGGTTGACAAAGGATCAGCTGTGGGTACATTAAGAGTACAATTTTTTTGTAGACAAGACTTTCTGCAATTCGTACCCCATGAAGTTATCTCCCTTTTTTGCCAATCGATAGTAGGGTTATGTTTCTCTAACCAAGGTAACCCCAGATGGAGAGGAAATAACTTGTAACACTATGAGTTCCCTATGCAATAAGCCCACTTGCAGCTGTAAAGCATCTGTCTCGTGTAATTCTTGGATTGAGAAGTGGTCTTCCATCTATGGCCTCAACGGCCAAGGGTGAATCTCTTTCTTTAAGGGGTATGTTTAGCTGAGTAGTAAAAGCTAAATCTATAAAACTCTCTGCAGCACCTGAGTCAAGCAATGCCTGAGTCTGAGTGACAAAAGAACCCCAGTACAAGGTGATAGGTAGGAGGAGGCGTGTGCGTGAGGCGTTTTAGGGGACATCATCATAACACCCAAGGCCGGTAGCCTAACTGGACTTAGGTGTGAGAGTTTTTCCGGCCTATTTGGGTAGTCTTTCCTGAGGTGCTCCTTCTTCCCACAGTAAAGACACAGCCCCTCTCTTATTCTATGAATTTCCCCCTCTTCATATAATCTCATAAAACTCAGTTGCATTGGTTCTGGTGCAGGCAAAGCGAGTAGCATAAGGTTACTAAACCTGGGAGCCAACCTGGAAACACTTCTACTTAGTCTTCTCTCCCTTATGCTCTTATCTACATGAGAAGTGTAAGATATAAGCTCCTCCAACTGGTCAGGTAGATCCCTTGCTGCTAATTCATCAAGCAAGGTATCCGATAAACCTTCAGTAAAAGCAGTAACAAGTGCACTGTTATTCCAGGAGACCTCAGACGACAATGTGCGAAATTCAGTGGCATAGTCAGCCACTGATCTATCCTCCTGTTTGATTTTCATAAGTGCGTTGCCAGCACTACTTTCTCTTCCTGGAGGATCAAACACGCATTTGAAGGAATCCAGAAACTCAGGAAAATTAAAAACCAGAGGATCATTATTTTTCCATAAAGGGTTAATCCAGGCCAGTGCTTTGTCTGTCAATAAATTCATGATAAAGACTATTTTAGCCCTATGTAGCAAATATCCTGATTGAGAGCTCAAAATGAACCTCAACCTGGTTTAGAAAACCCCTGCAATTTGCCAGATCTCCTCCATATCTAGGGGTAGGAGTGAGGTGAAGGGAAGTACTAGATCCAGCTGCCTGGGTAGAATCAGGAGGAGTCTGGCTACTAACAGACCATGGCTGTGATTCCTGATGGAGACAGGCAGTCTGTAAAGCAGTCTGTTCCAAATGGACTTCATTATTGGCCAACTGTTGCCCTAGACTACCAACACATTACAGATGATTTGCCATACTGGGAACTGTCAGAATTCTACATGGAATTTCACATTTAGAATAATATAGCCAAATGGGAAACACAGGGTTATTGCCTAAGGTGATAATTTGGGGGGAAATCAAACTGAATTTCCAATTTAATGACAAACTAACCAAACTGGAAGTATAGATGACTTGGAAAATGATTCCAGTTTGCTAATTTCGGCTCTACATTTGAAATTTCCTTTGATTTCACTTGGAAATCCCAACAATTCTCACTTTAGTGAATAACCCTCAGTTTGTCTGTTTTGGATTAAAATGTAAAATGCATTTTGAACTGGAGATAATTCACACGTACTATATCATATGTTTAGATTTTACCATGTGCAGAATGTAGTCCTAGTAATAGATAATGGCTTCATAGCTTAATAGTTCCTTACATTATCACACAATTGTATGTAAAAATCTTGAAATATTACTGGAAATGAAATCCCAATCAAATTTGATGACCATTAGAGGTGAACTGTTTTGCATGGAAAAACCTTGATACATTACTCTGCCAACACTATAAAAGCAACATTCTGCATCCACATCGCCAGCCATCACATCTGTGAATTGTCTGTTCTTTTCTGCAGTATCACGAAAATGACTGCTGAAAAACTTTATATATAGAAAACAAACTTGTGTAACAAAAAAAAGTTGCTTAAGACCCCAATCGTTGTGTGCAGCGCACATGTTTATAATGCTTGCCATGTACCATCTCTGACAGAAACAAGTATTAACATGGGAAACAATAGGCTATTCAATATGCAGTTTATGACATAATTGTTTTGGACAAGCCTCTAATTGTGGGGGGTTTGATTTTTTTAAATTTTTTTTTTAATACTGAATTATTGACATTGTTAGGTAAAATATAATAGAAAGTAAGACATTCTCACTAGAAAAATACTAACATTTTTATAAAATTTAAAATAGATAGACTTCCACAAATTAATATTAATATAATCTTTTGGTTAAAGGCACTATTTTAGTGAGTTAAAAAGGGATTTATTTTAACCCTCAGGCTATGTGGCTCACATTAAGTAATTTTTATAACAGGTTCTAAATCATACAGAAGCATACAAATTGTAACTTTGATATACTCAAGCAACACATTCAGAACAATGGCTGATTTTCATAAATAGCTCAGTAGTGTGGGTGAAGTATGTGACATTTTCTGTAATATTTTACATTTATAATCATTTCATTAGTACACAATGATAACTGAACTTCACAAATGATGCATCAAAATTCCTAAATGACTCTCTGAAAAAAAAAATTAAAAAAAAATTTAAAATAAAAATCTATTCAGACATTGAAACCTTTATTTAGTGCATTAGCAACCAGGCCAGTAGAATTCCATTATGTAAAACTGTAAAAATAGAACTAGAAATATTGGTGCTGCTGCAGAACCTCTCAGTACTGGTGCCAGTATTCTGATTCTGCAAGCCACACCCCATGCAAGGCTTGGCAAGGGTTGGCATTAGTACAGCTTCATATAAGGTTTTGCAGTAGTTGCAGGTTTGATTGCACTGGATCCATGTCTCCTGTGTTAAAGCCACAAGCAGTCCAAGAGGCATTTTGGCTCTCAGCCATCCAGACCAGCCTGAACCCTGAGATGGGGATATTATATAGCCTGATTTATCATGTGTAGTAGAAAAGCAAGCAGCATGGCACAGCACAGAGCATGCTATTCACAGAGTGCAGACATTCTGCTGGAACTCATAGAATCATGCTGCCTCAGCCCAGCAGCCCTTACTATGGAGGAATCAATGTCTCTCCTCCTATAGGGAAACCTCACACCAGACAGCTAACACACACACAGTGCAAAAAGATCAAATGAAATGAAACCATACACTTACTGATATGGCTTGCAGGCGCTCCCTGTGCAACTCTGCCTCCGCCATCCTTGGAGGGGAAAATAAAAGAGGGAAATGAAAAAAGAATACAAAATATCTCTGCTGTCAGCCAGGGAAATGCAGTGAACTCCAATCAGTCTTCAGTGAAGAAGGCAGCTTTTCTGAGTCAAGTCAAACCACTTGTGAGAGAACCTCCTCCAGCAGCAGGCTCAGAGATAGCCCATTCTAGATAGAGCAGTGTCACCTAGCTCTGAGCCTGTCTCTGCTGTCACACTAACCCTGTATGTGCTGTGAGAGCATAGAGGACAAACATTGCCTCAACACTTACTAGGGATTCTTTTTTTTTCACTACGTCTCAGACTTCTTTGCTCCTCCTATGTGGTGTGCAGTCACGGTACGACCTTGGCATCACTTGCAGTCATAGAGACGATGGTTCAATATGTCTTCTTCCTGAGTGGAATGAGACTAATCAGTGGTGACTAAGCTAAAATGAAAAATAATATTAATAATGAAAAGGGATTTGGGGTAATAATAAGGTCCATGTGCTATTAATTCATAGAAGTAGCAGATGGATTGATGTTTTATCGCATTCATCCATTTTCATAGGCAGCTTTCTTCATAAAAGCTGAATAAAGATACATTTAACATATTGAGTCATTCTGACAAGTGCAGAGAACACAGCTAGAGAAGAAGGATTAAGGGGTCTATTCTCTAACTTACAACTTTTCAACCTCTTTTAAATAAGAATAGATAAAAAAAAAAAAAAGTCAGGAGAAGTCAGCGCAAGATGGGGGCTGAAAGCCAGCAAGAAAATTGAGAGTATAAAAAAAACTGTATACAGGCAAATTGAGCCATATAAACGCTAATTTCTGGTGAAGGTTTGCTTCTTGACAAAAAAAAAAAAATCATAAAGAAAAACTGTTCTGAAGCAGAAACTCAGAGTGCTATGAGGTAACAAACTAAATTGTTGTAATGTGCATTCTGAGGGAAGGATAACACATCTAGCGCTTCACTGCTCCACACTTAACAGAGCAAGAGGTGGGGCAACAACTTTATTATGCCATAGACGTAAACACTATTGGGGGTATTTAGGATTATATCTCTTCACTTCTGATATCAGACAAGGAGGCAGATCAGGGGCAGAGTCAGCAGCAGCAGACAGGAATAAGAGGAAGATTTTACTATATTTAGGGGGGCAAGGGTTGGCCAGGGTAGGTTAGATAGTGTTTTAAACACTATAGGGTCAGGAATATATGTTTGTGGTACTGATCCTATAGTGTTCCTTTAATATCCTACATGGAAGATATTTATATACACTTTATAAAACTGTATATACCACTTATTCTATCACTACCTTTATTACTTTATACGTTTATGTGTTATGTAACATGTTATTACATTTCATTATAATGATTAAAAGCCTGACTGGCCAGATATACAGATAGTGATAACATTTTTATGTTGTGAAATATACTGTTTTCTGGCAATTATGTTTCTGAGGGGTGCTCTACCTCGACCTCTCCCGCTCTGGAAGGGGAAAAGGGTACAATCTCTTTACCTTTTTCCAGCGCTGGGCTTATGGTTTTCCTCCTCCGGACATCTCGCCTTCCTATCCGTTTCTCTCGGCCGCTGAATGCGCACGCCATGCGTTAGCCAGCATATTCAGCCTGCCGCATAGGAAAGCAGCCTACCAAAGCCGGTGCGACGCGCAAGCCTCACTGTGAAAAATCACAGTGAAGATTAAAGGCCTTCTAGTGGCTGCCGCGAGACAGCCACGCCAGAGTGCTTTTTAAAGGCGCTACCTGGTCATAATTTCTTATAGCAGTTTCTCTGAAACTGCTATAATTATGAAAAAATGGGTTAAGCCTAGAAGGACCTGGCACCCAGACCACTTCATTAAGCTGAAGTGGTCTGGGTGCCTAGAGTGGTCCTTTAATTAACAACATACTACCAAACACATCACTTTATGTTACAAATACAATTAATACATCATATAACTCGTCCTGACTCGGTTGGAGTCCCCCAAGGCTCTGTCCTTGGTCCCCTTCTATTTTTTCTTTATACTGCCTCTCTTGGCAAACTTGGATTTCACTATCTCCTGTATGCTGATGACACACAGATATATCCCGTTTCCCCGGACCTCTCCCCTACCGTCCTGCAACGTGTCACTGCTTGCTTTTCTTCCATCTCTGACTGGATGTCCTCCCGCTTTCTGAAACTCAATCTCTCTAAAACTGAGCTCCTTGTCTTTCCTTCTCCTAATACTGATCCTCCTCTTTCGCTCTCCCTTCAAGTTAGTGGTAGCCACAGAAGTCCATCCTTGCAAGTGCACTGTCTTGGCATCATACTTGATTCTGGCTTCACCTTTGAGCCTCACATCCAGTATGTTGCCAAATCCTGTAGATTATAGCCCGCATCCGCCCCTTGCGAGATGCTACCAAGCTGATTGTCCATGCTCTAGTAATTTCCAGCATGGATTATTGTAACCCTCTCCTGATTGGTCTTCCCAAAAGCCGTATTGCCCCTCTAAAGTCTGTAATGAATGCTGCCGCCAGACTGATTTTCCTCTCTAGTTGATCCTCTCACACCTCACCCCTCTGTCAGTACTTACATTGGCTTCCTGTATCCTATAGGAGTCAATTCAAAGTGCTAACCCATACCTATAAAGCACTGAACAATTCTAGCCCCTCTTATATCTCTTCACAGATCCATAGGTATGCCCCTTCTCGGTCTCTCCGCTGTGCCCGTGACCTTCTACTGTCCGCTGCTCACACCTGTATGGCCAACTCACGCTTGCAGGACTTCTTGCGGGTGGCTCCCTTCCTATGAAGTAGCCTGCCTACCACCATAAGACTCTCCCCTAATCCTCAATCATTTAAGAAGTGCCTTAAAACCCATCTCTTTAGGAAAGCTTATGACCTCCCAGGGTAACCACTACCTTACATACCTGTCTCTTGCTCTCTCCTAAAGGGCAGCACACTACTCTCTCCTCCAGTTCTGCTTTCACTCCCACCTTAATTGATTGATATTTCCTGTCCTAATGTGTTTTATACCCCACCTTCTATAGTCTGTAAGCTCGTTTGAGCAGGGTCCTCTTCAACCTATTGTTTCTGTAAGTTTTCTTGTAATTGTAATAGTTAAATCCCCCCTCTCATAATATTGTAAAGCGCTACGGAATCTGTTGGCGCTATATAAATGGCGATAATAATAATAACACATATCGTAATGTCATCCAAGTAAAAAAATATCAGACTTACTTTAAAGTAATAAAAATAAATATCAGTGGCGTATTTAGGTAGGGGGAAGCCAGGAGGGGCGGTCCGCCCCAGGTGCCACTGATTAGGGGCCGCACGTTGACAGGGGCAGCATTTTGACTCCGATTCCTGGGCCCCTCTTCATCATGCAAAAAGACACAGGGGCAGCAAGATGCTGCCCCTGTGTCTTCTTGCATGATGAAAAGGGATCCAGAAGTTATCTTGCACCCTCCTTTTCCTGTCGCGAACCACGAGAGCGTTGCTACAGGTTGCTATGGCAACGCTCCACACAGCACGCTTTTGTGGCTCGCGAGAGGAATGGGCATGCTGCTGCTGGAGGATGAAAGTTGACTCTTGGATCCCTCTTCGCAATACAGCCTAATATAGCCACCGGACCACCAGGGAAATGTGTCCCCCGTTCCTGGCCACAGGTAGGAGGCAGGGAGGGGGGAAATAGTGTGATGTGTGTGTGGATGCAGTGTGAGTGTTTTGGTTGCAGTGTCTGTTTTTGTAGTGCATGTACTATGTGTGTTGGATGTGTGGGATAATTACCGGGGGAAGGGGGTGCATTTTTTTTTATTAGTTGGCCTTATTCCCCTCTCTCTGCCTCTTGCCTGTGCAGGGAAGGGAAGAATAAGCCCAACTAATTAAAAATGTAATAATCCCCTGTCCCCCAGTACTTATACCACACAAACACACAATGCATCCACTATACCAACACACTGCATCCGCTACACAAAAACGCACACTACATGCACTACACACAGTGTATCCACTATAATAAAACACACACACTGTGTACCTGTCTATCTGCATGTGTCTCTGTGTGTGTTTGCATCTGTTTATCTGTATGTCTGTATTTGTTTGTGTGTCAGTGTTTGTATCTGTATGTGTGTTTGTATCTGTGTATCTATGTGCGACTTCGTGTCTGTGTATTTGCATGTGTGTACCTGTGTGTCTATTTGTATTTGTATGTGTGTTTGTATCTTTGTATTTGTGTCAGTGTTTGTGTCTGTTTAGCAGCATGTGTCAATGTGTGTCTGTGTAGCTGTATGTGTGTCAGTGTGTCTGTATCCAATTGTGACTATGTATCTGCATTGAGTACCTATGTGTCTGTGTATATGTATGTGTGAGTATGCATCTGTGTATGTGTAGCTGTGTGTCTGTGTATCTGCATGTGTCAGTGTGTGTGTCTGTGTATCTGTCTGTCAGTGTGCATCTGTATGTCTATGTATCTACATGTGTATCAGTGTGTGTATATGTGTGTCTGTGTGTGTGTGTGTGTGTGTGTGCATACATCTCAGTATCTTGCCAACACTACACACAAATACATCCCTGTATTTAAACCTCAACACTACATGCAAACTCACCTAAGTATTAAAATGCTACCATTATATATAAACACAACACTGTATTAAAAAAACACACTACATTCAAATGCACGCCTGCATTTGAATGCCAACACTACATACAAACACACACCTACATTCACTCACATATTCCATAAAAAAACATGCTTACATTCAAATGCACAAGCACTACTCAGTGCCAAGTACATTAAAAACATTTTCCTTTTCTTTCTCTTTACATTTTAAAGTTGGTGGGGGAGGGCGGGTGCAAAATTTAGGATCCGCCCCAAGTGGCAAATGCTCTAGGTACGCCCCTGATAATATACATAGTACAAATACAAAACTATTAGATTACTTTAATAAATTTGTTTAACATGATTTCACCTACCTATATAACATAATCTCTTACCTAAATTTCTTTAATGTTTATTTAAATGTATTTACTTATTTACTTACTTATTTTTCATTCAATTAATTGGATTCTCAGATCATTTATTAGCATACCTACTATTGCTGTGACTATACATATACAATTTTGTAACCAATATTACTTTGTAAACAACATTATTATAATATAATGCAATCGTAATGTATGCCATACTCGTTCAAATTATATTGTATCACCTTTCTTATCGAGAAAATATATATATTTTTAAATTCCCCTCTAATCCCTGTCAGTTGACCTCACTAGCCACTGTTAACCCCTTTCCCTCCAGCCTCTGAGAGATTAGGAGATTAGGAGAGATAGAGATTATGACATTAGGATAGATAGAGATGGAGATTAGGAGATTAGGAGAGATAAAGATAAGGATATTAGGGGAGATAGAGATGGAGATTAGGAGAGATGGAAATATAGATAAGAAGAGATATACATTATGACAATAGGAAAAATTGTGATAGAGATAGGTATTAGGAGAAATAGGTATTAGGAGAACTAGATATTAGAAGATTTGAAGAAATAGAGATAGGTATTAGGAGGTATATATATTTATAGGAGGATAGAGATTAGGATATTAGGAGAAATAGATATAAAGATTAGGAGAGATAGAGATAGGTATTAGGAGATTAGGAGAGAGAGAGATATATATTAGGAAATTAGGAGAGATCTAGATAAAGATTAGGATATTACTGATCAAAACAGATACTTCTAAAGCTAACTTTACACTATATATGGAAATAAGCATTAGTGACAGTAGGATTAGTTTTGAGTGAAGAGAGAATATGCATTGTTTTAACTATACAGTAGACATGTGCAATTTGTTTAGTTTCGGATGCTTCCGAATGTCCGAATTGCCAAAGTGCAGAAGTTCCAAAATTGCCAAAGTACCAAAGTGTCGAAGTGCCGAAGTTCCGAAGCACAGAATTGCCGAAGTACTAATATACCCAGTGGAAGAATGAAGAATGTTACACTGTATACCAGTTTAAATAGAAAGTATTAGCCAGGATTCAGCTGTAAGCATTTGCAACACTTACAACAATTAAGTAACACATTCATATAAAATGTAAGTTACTTAGCCACTCATGAATGGGAATGAATTTGTAGATAACTCCCTAATTCCCACGGTATTAAGGAGCCAGCTACCATAAGGCTGAAAGACCTAAATTGGTCTTTCAGACAAATGCACTAATACTAAGTA
Organism: Pelobates cultripes; assembly: GCA_933207985.1. Classification (NCBI taxonomy): domain Eukaryota; kingdom Metazoa; phylum Chordata; class Amphibia; order Anura; family Pelobatidae; genus Pelobates; species Pelobates cultripes. The sequence continues at coordinate 93,925,957 of OW240916.1, read as the reverse complement.
AATATTACTTAGTATTAGTAAATTCTGCCCCTACTCACTATACCGCGAGTAGGGGCATGTCTATTAAACAGTGAGCAGCCTGTGGCTGCTCAATGCTAAAAAAATAAATAAAAATGTTATTGCCCCCCCCCCCCGACCCCCACAACTGAGCAGCGGGTGGGGGCCCTAAATTAGAATAAGGGGGGGACCTATTGTCCTCCCCCCTGGCCCCCACCCCTGAGCGGTGGGTGTTGGCCCTCAATTAGAATAAGGGGGGGACCTATTGTCCTCCCCATGAGCGGCGGGTGGGGGCCCTAAATAATAATGTAAACCCCCCTCCCAAACAAAATGTATTAACCCCTACCTACGCCCCTCACCCTAAAAATAGTGAGGGGGGACCAATAACTAAGTACCTGTAAATAAATAAATAAAACCATTTGATGTCTTCTTTTTTATAAAATCTTCTTTTTTCCCCCCAAAAAGGCCAAATAAAAAACGATAATACCCGTCGCACTTTGAAAAAAATAAATAAACCCGAGCACAAAAAGAATAAGATGGGGAAAAAAAACAGATGCTGAAAAAAGAATCCATCTTCATGCATGGGTGATGCTGAGGGAGGGGGGTGTTGGTGAGGGGGGTGATGCTGAGGGAGGGGGGTGATGCTGAGGAGGGAGAGGGGGATGATGGTGAGGTGATGGTGAGGAAGGGGGTGATGCTGAGGAAGTGGGGTGATGCTAAGGATGCTGAGGGTGGTGTTGCTGAGGGAGGTGGTGATGGTGAAGGGGTGAAGCTGACGGATGGGGTGATGGTGAGGGGGTGATGCTGAGGAAGGGGATGATGGTGAGGGGGTGATGCTGAGGGAGGGGGGGTGATGGTAGGGGTGGTGATGCTGAGGGAGGGGGTGATGGTGGGGGGGTGATGCTGAGGGAGGGGGGGATGGTGAGGAGTAATGCAGAGGGGTGATGCTGAGGAAGTGATGCTGAGGAAGTGGGGTGATGCTAAGGATGCTGAGGGTGGTGTTGCTGAGGGAGGTGGTGATGGTGAAGGGGTGAAGCTGACGGATGGGGTGATGGTGAGGGGGTGATGCTGAGGAAGGGGATGATGGTAAGGGGGTGATGCTGAGGGAGAGGGTGATGGTAAGGGGTGGTGATGCTGAGGGAAGGGGGTGATGGTGGCGGGTGATGCTGAGGGAAAGGGGTGATGGTGAGGGGGGTAATGCTGAGGGTAGTGATGGGGTGATGCTGAGGGAGGGGGTGATGCTGAGTGAGGGGGGTTGATGTTGAGGGGGTGATGTAAGAGAGAGGGGGAGAGGGTAGAGACAGGTATCTCGCGAGACCATCAGAGTGTTGCCGTGGTAACCCGCGGCAACGCTCTGAGTGGCCAGTTCTCGGCGAGACACATGGTCTGCTCACTGTGGAGCTTCAGACCGGTGTCTGTGATGGCTGGCCGGGCAGCCAGGAGGGGCCTCGCACCCGGCGGCATACTGAGCAAGCCTCCGGGCTTCATTCTGGTGTCGGGTCCTCACTGACTGAGGACCCGACACAGTCTGCCCTCAAGCGGTTTAGGGGGCCGCGAAGCCCCAGCCAGCGCGAGGCCTTAGGCGGCCGCCTAAACCGCCTAATTAGAGAGCCATCTCTGCGTCAGGTCTGCTAGAAGTGTAGTTAGCCTGTCAATAGTGGAATTTCTTTCTTCGGTTATGCTCCAAGCTGTATAAGATGCCCTTTCACAACCAACTTTTGGGATAACCATATAAAGTTGTAATCAAAATTATTCAACCCCTATTGAAAATCAGGTTTATTTATGAAATAGCTCAACACAACACTTGCTTCTAATTACTTCCTTAAATTCAACTTAAAATGCAACTTACAATGATGTGACAAAACAGCAAGTTATAAACCACGCCAAATAGACTTCTCCAGTCTCAAAATTGTGCAAAACATGCAAAACAGGTGTTGTCTCAAGTACATCTGAGGCAACAAATCAAGGGCTTCATTAGTTACACCTGGTGTGCTTGAGCTGGAACACTTGAAACACCTGAACTGGCTAGGGGTTTGTTGAGTGTCCCATTTGACTGCATGTTGGAAAGAACTATGGATAAGTCAAAAGAATAGTCCACAAACTTAAGCGAAGATATCATCGCCCTTTACAAACAAGGAACTGGATACAAAAAGATGTCTACCACATGCTCTCTCTATGCAGTTGCAGAAGTTCTCTATCATTGGGTCCTCTGATTTGAACTCTTTTTAATCTACTCATATCTCATGTGAAATAAGCCTGGGGAGATATTATAAGATATGTCTATATCAGGGTAGTTCAGATTAGCCTAAAGCAGTATAGCACTAGTGGAATGTTCACATCACTCCGTGTCAGCTCATCAAGCGAACACAGACCATGAGATAGGATTCTGGAGTGATACGGCCAGAGGAGGGGAAAAAAAGAGATAAGCAAAAGGAAGAATAATCGGAAGAGCATTCTATATAAAATAATAAAATTGTATTAAAAAAAGAACTATTGTTATATAACATGAGATGTGTATAACAGTACGTTATGTTTGTATTCATATGCAATATAAAAAATAATGATAATAATAAGCCTCCTGTGTTTATATGGTATGTTAGTATGTATTCCTCCATGTGCTGGCATCAAAGCATTTTACAGTAAGTCAACTACAATTACTATCACCCATGGGCACCATATGCCATGCCATCACAGTATCATCTTTTCTATCACTCCCCAACAATATTCTACAACTATAACCCCATCCTAATGCCTGTGCTGTTTGCACATCTTAAACTTTATTTAGCCTTTAGCATATATTCTAGCTTAAAATATCCCTCGGTCTTTCTGTCCAATTTCTCTTCTAGCATAGCAGCGCATCTATTGTAGAATATGTGAAGAAATTCATGACTGCTGACTCCTTCGATCACCAAATCCCGTTACCCTGCCATTTCCAATAAGTAACACCATGTTAAGTGGGTAAGGGCAACGACCACAGCTTTATTTAAACCAGCACAACCAAATAGTGTCAGCTGCTGGTTTTACCTAGCAGACAGGTACACTTTAACTTCTCCCAGATCCTCTTCAGCTTGTCCTTCGTCATCAACAAAATTCAGGCAGCGAGTCCCCAAGTCCGTACATTTCCCACAATACTTTGCCAGCTGGGAATCTACTATTTGCATTTCTTTGCAGAGTTGTATTTGTGAGCAGTGTTTGTGTGTTTAAATATAACAGGGCCGGCCTGTCCATAGGAGGGACTGGGGCCATGGCTCCAGGCGGCGCTTTAACAGGGTCAGCATTTTCCGCCCGGCCGTTAGGGTCCCAGGCCGCCTCTGAGACATATATATATGCAGCAAAGGCGGCTCTCTAATCATTAAGTCAGACTGACCACCATGTCCCTCACACCCTGCACCCCGCCAGCCTTTACCTCCACACCCTGCCCCCCCCACACCCTGCACTCCCACACCATGCTCCCCCACAGTCTTCCCCCCCATACCCTGCACGCCCACAGCATGCACCCCATACACCGTGCTACCCCACAGCTTGCTCCCCCACATCATGTAAGGGATGGGGAACCGGCGGCTTACCTTGTACCCCTGCTTACCCGGGGCCCCTCCGCTCAGTCTGCCCTGAGACTGAGATAGATAGATAGATAGATTCATCATCCAATATTCTTTCATTGCTCCATGGTCCAGTTTTGATGCTCATATACCCACTGAAGGTACTTTCAGCGGTGGACACTCATCATGGACCCTCTGACCGGCCTGCAGCTACACAGCCCCATACACTGTGTGATCTGACACCTTTTTTTTATCATAGCCAGCATTAAGTTTTTCAGCTATTTGAGATACAGTAACTCTTCTGTGTGATCATAACAGATGGGTTAGCCTTCGCTCCCCATGTGCCTCAGTGAGCTTTGGGTACCCATGAACTTGACACCAGTCCATCATTTGTCTTTTCTTGCATCAGTTTTGGTAGGTACTAACCACTGTGTCCCAGGAACATACCAGAAGACATGCCGGTTTGTAGATGTTCTGACCCAGTTGTTTTGTCATCACTATTTGGCCCTTGTCAAAGTCACTCAGATCTTTTCGTTTGCCTATTTTTCCAAGCCAATCCAAGCTCTGACTGTTCCCTCGCAGATTAATATATCCCACCTCTTGACAGGTGCCATTAACAATATAATCAATGTTGTTCATGTTACCTGTCAGTGCTTTTAATGTTGTTGATCAGTTTATATTCACAATCTATAAGGGTTATTCACTGAACTGTGAGATTTAGCAAATTAAAAACAAGATGGCAAAAATAAGGCTAAAACAACAAAACTGTGACTATAGATGAGTTGAAGAATTTGCTAAAATTCTCAAAATAAGACATTTTGTTCTACATTTTGCAATTCAGATTTTGATTTGCTGCAATTTGCTCTTTAGTAAATTGTCTGGTCAATCATGGTCAATATTTAGACAAGAAAAGAGGAAATATCACCAGACTAATTACCAATAAACATGTTCTATAGAGATTCAGTAGTGGAGCTTGTCACTAATTTTACTACCCTGCTACGAATAAAACGTTAATGCTTTAGGAACATTGCTTTGCGTTGTGTTGTTCTTTGTTATAGCACCCTAGGGAGTTGAGTTACTATATTTTAGTGAGCTTATTTTACTTGTGCTTTTTATAGAATCACGTGAGAGAGTTGGCCATTGCCTTCAGAGAGGCATACACGTTAATATTAGTTTAGATAGATGCTAAAGTACTTTTCCATCCAATGTATAAGCAGTTATGTCATGTTTTGTTTGAGGCATAATCAAACTGTTCACCAAATTATTGTTTTATTAGCTTTTAAAAATCTATTATATTTTATTGTGGAAACACTTTATATACATAGCCCTTTTTTCAGCAAGCTTAGCAAGGCTTAGTTAAAACGTTAAAAGGACACTCTAGATCTTAAAATAGTGGTTATGTTGCATCGTTTCCTGTTGCTATCCCCCACACTCTAAATATCAAAATGTTTAGGAACAACAGTTTGACTTAATCAACATTTGCTGACTGTCCCTTCCTCAGCCACATTGATAATGTACAATTAGCCTTTATCATTATCAGTTTCATTCTGGATTGCATTGATAGGCTAAGAGAATCTCACTTTAAATTGTTTCCATGATGTATTTTTCCTTCTAAACTTTACTAGACTTGCGCACAAAATAATTTGGATCCATTTTGTCCAAAAATATACATTTGTTTTTTTTTAGGACACTCAAATTTCACACTAATGGCAGTTCAGCTTGTCCAAATTTAATTAGTAAAAAAGATTCAGGAAAACAAATCAAAGAAACCAGTATCCAAAATGGCATGAAAATGGGCCAGTCAGTGTATTGCAATGTGTGTGTGTGTGTATATATATATATATCAAACACAGATCTGCATACACCAAACCAGTCGTAAGATTTGATTTTCCCACAGAAATTTCCCATTAGCAGTGACGTTACTACTGCCAGGGATTCTGCGTGGGCATATGAAATGAGTTCAACAAAGAACCACTTTTTTTCCTATTTATTTCCTAATTTATTCACTTTATTCATGGATTCCCTTCTGTAAGATGTGCAAAGCCTTTTAACTGTGTATGGACAGCTGTTTCTGCGTTAATGCAACTCATCAGCATAAGGTTGGTTTTATATATATATATACACTCTGGAATTTTGGCATTATATATTCATACAGTGGGACCTCGGTTTACGAATTTAATGCGTTCTCCGGGACATTTCTTATTGCAAAATAATTGTAAACCGAAATGCGGTGTCCCATAGGAATGCATTGAAAACCAATTAATCCGTTCTGGAGGTCAGAAAAATGTCAAAATGAGCTGACATGGAAACCAACCTACAATGCAGAACACACAATAAAAGGCATGCAAACGACGAAGCTCAGCTCCCTACCTTTCCACAGCTTGAGAAATGCACCAAAAAGTCCCAAAACAACTGCAAACAATTTCCAGAATGGCTCCAAAACTCGATGCAAAAGCCCCTCCAACACCTCCACACCCGATGCTATGTGCTACCCACAGGCTCCAGCATTCGGGGGGGCAGTGCTATAAACCTCCCAGGTGCAATGCATCCTGGGGAAACTTGCGTTGTATTGCGAAAAAAAATTGTAAACCGAGGCATTATTTTCAATGGATTTTCATTTGTAAACCGAAAATCATGTTAACTGTGGCGTTTGTTAACCGAGGTCCCACTGTATATATATATCAGACCCAGTGCTTCAATCAGACTTATTGCCACAGATGCATAAAATCAAGCACCTAGCCATGCAGACTGCATTTACAAACATTTGTGGGAAAAATTGGTCATTTTGAAGAGCTCACTGAATTCAAGCATGGTACTGTGATAGGAGGCCACCTTTGCAATAAGTCAGTTCATGATATTTTATCCCTGCTACACATTGCATTGGTCAACTACAAGTGGTATTATTGGAAAGTGGTTTAGTACATTGGGCTATGCTACAAATTCACTGTGGTTCAGAACATTTGGCCCATGTTTAGCCATGCTACATTTTCACTTGGGTTCAGTACTTTTGGCCTATGTTTGGCCATGGTATATAGACACTGTGTGTTCAGAACATTTGGCCTATGTTCGGCCAAGCTACATATTCACTGTGATTCCAGTGGCGGACTAAGGGGGGGGCGGAGGGGGCGGTCCGCCCCGGGTGCCAACTGCTAGGGGGGTGTCTTGGGGCTGGAGGGGGCTGTGTGAGCAGTGCCCCATGGCAGCTGGGGTGTCGCACAGCTCACACAGAGTGGCCGCACGGGAGGAGGAAGGGGCGGAGCTACGGTCGTTTTGGGGTGGAGCCTAACCGTGAGCGGGGGCGGGGCTTAACACGGCCCTTACAAGCTGCTGTAACTGCTGCACATGGAGGTGCAGCAAGAAGAAATCCCTGCACCTCCACCTACCAGGCTCTAGGGAAGGACTTCAGGGAATCCACTCCTCCAGCCCACACTGTCTGTAAGTATAAGAGTGTGTGTGTGTGTGTAACTGCCTGAAACTGTGTGTGTGTGTGTGTGTGTGTGTGTAACTGTATGCCTGAAACTGTGTTTGTGTGTGTGTGACTGTCTGTAACTGTGTGTGTGTGACTGTCTGTCTGTAACTGTGTGTGTGTGTGTAACTGCCTGAAACTGTGTGTGTGTGTAACTGAATGCCTGAAACTGTGTGTGTGTGTGTGTGTAACTGTCTGCCTGAAACTGTGTGTGTGTGTAACTGTCTGCCTGTAACTGTGTGTGTGTTTGTGTAACTGCCTGGAAACTGTGTGTGTGTGTGTGTGACTGTAACTGTGTGTATGTATGTGTGTGACTGTCAGTCTGTGTGTGTGTGTGTGTGTGTGTGTGTGTATATGTATGTGTGTGACTGTCTGTCTATAACTGTGTGTATGTAACTGCCTGAAACTGTGTGTGTGTGTGTGTGTGTGTGTGTGTGTGACTGTCAGTCTGTAACTGTGTGTGTGTGTGTGTGATTGTCTGTCTTGTGTGTGTGTCTGTAACTGTGTGTGACTGTCTGTCTTGTGTGTGTCTGTAACTGTGTGTGTGTATAACTGTCTGCCTGTAAATATGTGTGTGTGTGTGTATAACTGTCTGCCTGTAAATATGTGTGTGTGTGTGTGTAACTGTCTGCCTGTAACTGTGTGTGTGTAACTGTCTGCCTGTAACTGTGTGTACGTGTGTGTAACTGTCTACCTGTGACTGTGTGTGTGTGTGTGACTGCACGCCTGTAACTGTGTGTGTGACAGTCTGCCTGTGACTGTGTGATGCTGCCTGTAACTGTGTGTTACTGTCTGCCTGTGACCGTCTGCATGTAACTTTGTGCGTGACTGCCTGTAACTGACTGTGTGTGTAACTGCCTGTAACTGTGTGTGTTTGTGGCTGTAACTATGTGTATGACTGTCTGCCTGTGACCGTGTGTGTGACTGTATATGTGACTGTCTGTCTGTAACAGTGTGCGTGACTGTGTGTAACTGTTTGTAACTGACTGTGTTTGTGTGTAACTCTCTACCTGTAACTGTGTGTATGACAGCCTGCGACTATATGTGTGACTGTCTGCATGTGACTGTGTGCGTGTGACTGCTTGTAACTGTGTGTGACTGTCTGCCTGTAACTGTGTGTGAGGGGGTGCAGGGATTTTGTTGAGGGGGGCATTGGTTTTAAAAAGTTTACAAATTTGTAGGGGTGTAGGGGGGGTGCCAAACCCAGGACCCGCACCGGGTGCCACATGCCCTAGGTACGCCCCTGTGTGATTCAGTACATTTGGCCTACGTTCGGCCACAATACATATTCACTTTGGTTGAGTACATTTGGCAGCACTACATTTTAAATTTGATCCAGTACATTTGACTACGCTTGGTTGCGCTACACACTCACTTTGGTTTAGTACATTTGTTCTACGTTTGCCTGTGCTACATTTTTTGTTTTGTCTCTGTACATTTGACCTACGTACCTCCATGCAACATTTTCGTTTTGGTTGAGTGCATTCGGCATCCAGGGAGTTTTACCCATCTTTAATACACTTCATCCCTAAGTGCATTTTATACTAAGTGTCCTACTTGTGTTTTTATGAATCTACCTATTGTTCATGGATTGATGCTGAATTTGACTGATTACTTCAGTATACTTCAAACTAAACCTCTATAAATACCAAATAGTATTTAATGATATCCAACTTATCTATCCTCGGCTACTCACTTCTCATCTAAAGTCATAATGTTGCCAGAAATAAACCATTACAATATCTCCAACACTGTAACTCCTATATTACTCAGCCTGAAATATTTGGTTTATTATTTGACTTCATTTTCAAATGTTTAGCAGGAGGTTGGGATACAGTTCACAATCAATTATTGATATTTTAAGTAGCTCGCTATGACACCCCTACTAAATTGGGTGTTGTTGGTGACTATTAATAATTGCTGTTGCATCTTCAGTTAATTAAAAATGTCTATTCTTAAGACTATAGTTTAAGCTTTACTGTATGTTTTAAGACCGTATAGTGTCGTGGTAATCTCATGCATATGGTACATTTTAACAGTTGCTTCAATGAGGTATTATCTGCAAGATTTTCAGTATTATGGCTGTAGACCTATGTGGCTTGCTGCACAGTACTGTGAGGTTTTGCTACTGTAGAACTTTGACTGACAGGTAATCACACTGCTGGTTGCTGGGGTTGTTGCGGGGGAGCACTGCCATATTCATATTTACTGATTATTTATGTAATACACATTGTTGTTCCTGTTGCTGTGGGGGGTGGGGGAGGGGCAATAATAATTTGCTGTAATCATTGCTTACACATCATTGATTTGTTGCTTCTTAGCCATATGATTTTTCTTTTCCTGCAGAATCTATTTATGTCCCAGTCTGATACATTGATATATTTACTTTATCTTTATCTCCAGAGTCAGACAGTGTATGAGGCCAGTATGATATATTTAGTTTTGTTATTGGTATTAACCCCTTCAATCCCAGAATCCCAGAAAAGTATGAACATCTTCATTTTCATGTCATAAAGTCTCCCTCACACATTTACACTCTAGTTATGATTACCAGCCAGTAGAGGAACACATCTCTCTGCCAGAAGCCACTAGTCAATGATATAATAAATGTAAAGTTGCTGAAACGGTAAGCTCCCACTGATTTAAAATATTACAGGAAGATTGGAGTGGGAGAAGTGAATGAACTCTAATTGTCACGGAGGTGGTTTCCCCCCACCCCCTCCCTAATCTCGGGAGTGGCACTGGTAGTGAGTTATAGTGGAGTGATGGGGGCTGTAGTGGATGGTATGGGCTGTGTGGCGGAACCAGCCTCGTCACTGTCCACTGGAGGAGCCTGGTTGCTTGCCTGCTCCCTTTAGATTATGGCCCAGCATTTAAAACCTTTTATTTTCCCTGCAGAAAGGCGTATTCGTGCCTTTCTGCCGGGGTGTTCGGTAGATTCAATCTACCAAACAAAGTACCGAACAATCGACCACCTGGGAACTGGAGTGTGCCGTCAATTGACCGCCCAGAAGCTGCGGTTAACCGCAGCTTAATTGACGAACGCTGGGTGGCCTTTGTTCATTTGCCGAACACATGGCAGCGGCCATTATGACTCTCGAACGGCCAGCGGTGTTCAGCGCCCAAACTATGGAACTGAAAACGGTCACTTATTTGCGTGAACACCGCTGAGCCGCCAGCCTCCTTACCTCTGCATTCGGTAGTGGAACCGAATGACTGTTCATTCGATAGTTAATCGTATGAACAGCCTCACCCCAGATAGCCATGCCATGGAGCCTATTCATGTAACGAAAGACTATGGAAAAGACTTTGGCTCCATGACGATTGAACTGTATGTATGTGATCTGAGCGCCATTCGGTTATAATGTGCGCTCAGATCTAAGATATCTGAGGATATGTAGAATGTGTATGTTTTATGTGATCAATGTAACCGTATGTAATTTTATGTCCTTTTACTAAAAATGTGTGTAATGGAGTTTTGCCTCTGTCCCGGGAGATAATTGGATTACTTCCCAATTATCTCCAGGACAGAGAGGTGGGATTGTCATGCATTGTGGGATTGTGGAAATGTGTAAGTCTGGGATTGGTCCTTTTACCCTTTGTGTCCCAGTCTTCGATCTGGTCCCCTAGGGGAGTGTCCACCAGGTGGGAGACCTGCATAAAAGCCCCAGTAAACCAGTTCTGCTTGACCTCAAAACGAAGTGTCGTCTCGTTATTGGGGGAATTGGATTGTATGCTGATTGCCAGGAGTGTAAGCTGATTGTATGCTTTTCCTGTTCAGCTGCTTCCAGTATTCGAGTGTTTCCTGTTTGGGAGTTGGAGGATTCGTGTAGTTTGCAGTTCGGGAGATTGGTGCTTACAGTAGCTGTCAGTGCATCTGGAAAGGGGAATATCGACTAAACAGTTTTTAACCTTTTGTATGCAAAACCGTCCATTACAGGCTGTAATTGGGGGGGATAGGAAATGTAGTGCGTGATAAGGACTGTAGTAAGATGTTAGGGACTGAAGTAGTTGGATAGGCACAATTATGGAAAGAAGCTGTAGTGTAGGGGAAAGGGACTGTAGTGGGGATAAGTACTGTAGTCAGGGAATATGGGCTGTCCATCCATATATTACCCAAATATCTACCACCCCCCTTTCCATTTATATCTTTCCCCAATATCTCCCCCTGTCAATCCATATCTTTCCCCAATATCTCCCAGCCCCTTCTATCCATATTTCCCCCAATATCTCCCACTCTTCCATTCCATCCATATTTAGCCCCAATATCTCCAACCTCCCTTTCCGTCCATATCTTCAGCCAATATCTCCCCCCTTTCAATCCTTATCTTCCCTCATTATCTCCCACCCTCCATTCCATCCATATCTTTCCCCAATATCTCTCACACCCTTTCCATCCATGTCCCCAATATCTCCCACCCCCTCTTTCAATCCAAACCTTCAACCAAAATCTCCTGCCTTTCCATCCATAAATTCCCCCAACATTTCCCCCACCCTTTCCATCCATATCTTCCCAATATCTCCCACTTCTCCATTCCATCCATATCGCCCCAAATATCTCTCATCCCCCTTTCCATCCATAACTTCCCCCAATATCTCCAAACCCCCATTTCCATCCATATTTCCCCAATATCTCCCCCCCTTTCCATCCATATTTTCCCTCAATAACTACTACATCTACATCTAGTTACATCAGTATCTTTCCCCAATATCTCTCACCCCCTCTTTCCTTCCATGTCTTTCCCCAATATCTCCCGCCCCTTTCCATTCATAGTTCCTCAATATCCCCCCCCTTCTAATCCATATCTTCATGCAAAATGTCCCGCCTTTCTATCCATAACTTCCTCCAGTACTCCCCCCCTTTCAATCCATATCTTCTCCCAATATCTACCACTTCTGCTTTCCATCCATATCTTCCCTCAAAATCTCCCCTTTCCATCCATAACTTTCCCCATTCCATCCATATCTTCGCCCAATATCTCCCCTCTTTCCATCCATCCATAAATTTGCCTAATGTCTCCCACCAATATCCCCCCCTTTCCATCCATATCTTCCCCCAATATCTCCCAACACCAATTTCCATTTATATTTCCCCCAATATCTCCCACTCTTCCATTCCATCCATATTTACCCCCAATATCTCCCACCTCCTTTTGATCCATATCTTCCCCTAATATCTCCCACCTCCCTTTCCATCCTTATCTTCCCTCAATATGTCCCACCCCCTTTCCATCCATATCTTCCTCAAATATCTCCACCCTTTCCATCCATATCTTCCTCAATATCTCCCACTCCCATTCCATCCATATCTTCCCCAATATTCCCCCCGAAATACATATTTTCCCCCAATATCTTCCACCATCCTTTCCATCCATATCTTCCCCAAATATCTCCCCCCCTTTCCATCCATAATTTGCACCAATATCTCCCACCCCCTTCCCATCCATATCTTCCCCCAATATCTCTCACCCTCCCATTCCATCCATAACTTCACCCAATAGCTCTCCTCCATTCCATTCATATCTTTCCCCAATACCTCCCACCCCCTCATATCTTCCTGCAATATGTCTCACCCCCTTACATCCATATGTCTCCCTAGCCTCCATCCTACACAAGCAGCTATCAGCTACCTCCCTCACAGAGCCAGTACCCTAGGTGAAAGTAGCGCCGGCTCTGCAAACACTCAGATTGGAACCTCCTCTCCCCTGCCATAACAGGGAAAACAGGAGAGAGGCTCCTTGAAGTCTGAAACCTGTTGGGTATGCTTTTATCCAGCGGCACATTGTTCGACTGAGTGTTGGGTAATGATTAGAAATGATCGTTTAACTATCTCTCTCAATAAAAGTCAATTACCGGGATATTACTGGGAGCTGCAATCGAAATGCGGGAGACTACCGGAATGTCCAGGAGAGTTGGGATGTCTGCAAATACCTAGGAGAGCACAAATCATGAGTGTGCACAAGTCATGAGTGGCAGTGCCCAACCATCTTTAAACTTCACTAGCCACCAGTGGTCCTGTCACAACATTTCAGTAAAGTTTAGATATGATTTTTTCATCAGTCCATTTAAAATGCAGAATGTCTTCTTACCCAGCTATCCGTTTGTAAATTATTTTGCTGAAAAACATTATCCAGATGCATGACTAATCTTAGGTTAAAGACTGACTTAGCTTGCAATCACAGAACCTATGGTTTTGTCAATGATTGCAAGCTATTCAGGTCTTGAGGTAGCACACCACCCCTACATCATCACAATAATAATGTCTGTCTTTTAGGATAACTTTCTTTTGTACATATGTATTTCTCATGGACTCACTTGACTCATCTTTGCATGTCTGTAAACAGGACTTATATTTTGTATTTATAAGATCCTGAGAAATTTATAGACAGACAGCAGCATTGTTTTTGGAGAATATTGGTTTCTTGCTAGGTTTCATCCCATGACTATCATTTTAATTAAAGCTATGATGAATGAGGCAAGAATGGACTTCTGATTTTCTAATGTTACTCTGGAGTTCTTTTTGTGACATGAATTGTGTGGGTTTATCACAGAGATTGTAGTAGGAGAAAGGTGACTATGATGTTTACACATTTTAATTTCTTTATTTGCCCATAGATGGGTAAAGTTTCAGATATCAAAGTCCCTTATAAATAGACCATTGTTTAGTAATAATGCATTTTTGTGGTTCCTGTATGATATTTTATCATTGTGACATTGTCCTTCCATAAAGTGATATGGTGGATCCCAAATATGTTCTCATTATTTTATACAATGTGGGCTAGACTTGTGCACAGATGTGTTTCAGATGGTACAAAGAAATCATGCAACTTTTATTCTGTGCGCGAATGAATCAATACACCCAGAATTTACCTGTAGAATCGTATTCAATGAATAAGACTCCACAAGTACATTCCAGATGGGTCAATTTTTTTGGGTGCAGATTAAAAGGTATTTGATTCGTTCATACCAGTAGTGGTACATGTTTGCTATGTTTTCCAATCATGTTGGTACAAAAATGGAGATTCTAATTACAGCACTAAGCCTGTTTTCTAGCAATTATGTTACTGATAAAGCAATAAAAACACTGTAACAATCATAATAAACTTAACAAGGATGTTGTTAATAATAGTAGATCACTATAGTCATATCCCACCAATAATATTTAGCCATTAATACACACATTATTGCCTTAAAGGACCACTATAGTGCCAGGAAAACAAACCTGTTTTCCTGGCACTATAGTGCCCCTGGGGACTCTCCTCCTCCTTTGGACGTCATCGGCTGAATGCGCATGCATGGCAAAAGCCGTGCGCATTCAGTCAGTCCGCAGGAAAGCATTCTTAATGCTTTCCTATGGACGCTGGTGTCTTCTCACTGTGAAAATCACAGTGAGAAGCGCCGAAGCGTCTGTAGCGGCTGTCAATGAAAACTGCTATGTTTACAGCAGGCAGGGTTAATCCTAGATGGACCTGGCACCCAGACCACTTCATTAAGCTGAAGTGGTCTGGGTGCCTATAGTGGTCCTTTAAACTAATCCAGTTTACATTACTTTGTTACTTTAGCAAACAAGTATAGTAAAGGGCAAACAAAAAACTTTTGTTTCCATTTATTTAAAACTGAAACATGTGAGATGAATTTCAAAATAACGGTTTGACCTGCTATCAGTCAAAAACATTAATCTGGTAAAATACAGAATTTTTGTCTTTGGAGAAAATCACGTGAATGAAGTTAATTTATTTATTCATTTATTTTAATGAATATAAATATTTAAAAGAAAAACAATATTTTTTTTATATATAGTACAATTTCACATTAGCTTTGAGATAAGCTACTTTATTTGTTGAATCTGTTGTATAAACGATTGTTATAAGTTTTCATTTTCTTTTTAATCATTTAATGATATGAAGAATATGTATATTAATTTATTTGAAAAAAAATCATAATGAATACAGAAAAAAAAATCATCTAGCTAATTTGGAATAGTTTACAAAAGCATAGATGTGGAGTGGACAAATGTGTGTTAATAAATAAGCAAAGAAAAATAATAAGAAATAAGATCAAATAAACTCTTCTTCTCCGCAGACAGTCATGGATTACAGTTTTTTGCAAGCATATATTTGAGACAGATTTACAGGACCATTCACTAAACTCAAAATTGTAGCAAATTGAATGGCAAAACTGAGGCTAACGAACAGTGCCTGAGACGGACAATGTTTCTAGATAAGCTACTTAGCTACAATTATGCCATTCAGATTTTCACTTGGTATATTTCAAAGTGTAGTAAAAACACTGTCAGTAGATACTGACCACTCTACAAAGTAATGAATAACTATATACATTTTGAGATAAAAGCATTGATATATATTTTATGAAATTGTGTTTTAAATTTTATATGAGGTAACTTTCTGTCTGTTTTATTGAATGCCTAGAAAAATTGTAGATAATACTAGCTTTAGTGTAACTATAATCTTAATTTTATTACGGACAGGAGGCTTCATATTTGCTTAAGTCTCTCTTTACTAGAACTCCACAGCAGAACATTAACATAGAGAGAAAAACATAAGGAATCCATGAAAGGCTCCTCCCAACCAACTATTTCCTCTTTCACGCTGCAACAAAAATGGTACATAACCATGCCAATAAACAAATTAAAGGAAGAACAAACGTGACATAACGATGAATGCCATCTGGAAGAAACTTGGAAGAATGGATGGGATCTTGATCTTCATCCTGCAAGACAGTCGGTTCTATGAACTGTAGTCGAACCATTAAACTGAAACGAAATAAACAGAGTCGAAAACACTGATTAGTAAACGAAATGTACTGAGAAAAACATGAATCCCATCATCCAGTACTGACAGTACAATAACATGAATCCCATCATCAACTACCGGCAATACAATATACCAGATATCTCCCCCAACTTCCCTAGATATCACCCCAAACTACCAAATCTAGCCTAGGAGACCAGGCAAATAAACAAGGGGGGGGGGGAGAAAAACTAGGCGGGAAATATTTGCCTCCTGTCATTAATAAAATTAAGATTATAGTTACACTAAAGCTAGTATAATCTACAATTTTATAACATGACAGGAGGCTTCATATTTGCTGTTTTAACGCTCCGACAGCAAAGCAAAAGAAGCATGGTCCGACGGTCTAAAGTAGAATTGGCGAAAAGTATCTTCACGGGACCAGTCCGCCGAACGCAAAATGTCCTGAAGGGAAGCGCATGAAAGCTCCAGAAGCTGCGGCGCCTCTAACTGAATGTGATCTGAAGGTCGCATTCACCCCCACTAGTGTCAATAACCATCTTATCCATCAAGCCAGGGTAGGGGACGAAACCGGTTTGTGGAGTCTGACATACGAGATCAACAACTGGCCAGAATGAGAAGAGCGAAGTGTAGCGGTAACCGCTACATAACGAGCCAGCGCCTTCGACACACATTGTTTAGGCGCATCCCTGAAGTAAGGGTACGACACAGCCGTCGAATCTGACTTGGTATGTCTAACCACCTTGAAGGTGACCCCCTCCAGAGAGAACGCGAAAGCGTCGACATTGAAGGCCCGGACATCAGAAACACGTCTGAACGAGACCAGACACAGTAAGAGGGTCCTGGTTATCCGGTCAATCCCAAAGGAACGCTAAAACCGTACGTACGTCCCAGAGGGAGGAGTACTTAGGCAATGGTGGACTTGCCAGCCTCATCCCACGAAGACGTCTGCAGACTAGTGGATCCTGGCCGATGGGAAAACCTCTAAGCGGTACATGCGCCGCTGAGATAGCTGACCTAGCCATGTTAACCGAGCGATACGATCGTCCCAAGTCGTGAGACAAAAAAAGTTCAGCATGCTAGTTACAGGGCCTGTAAAGGGATCAGTATCCCGTTCCAGGCACCAACGACATCAGGAACCCCATTCTGAGAGATAGCATCTCCTCGTCCCGGGAGCCCAGGAATCGCAGAGAAGGTCTTTAGCCGATTGCAATAACGCTTCGGCATTCCAGGTACCTCTGGAAGAGTCCAGGCCACCAAGTGCAGGTGCCGATGGGAGAGATCCAGGAGCTCTGGAAACCAGGCTTGACTCTGCCATAGCGGAGTCAGCAACACCAAGGACACACATTGACGTTGAACTTGTAGCAATACCCTGGGAATCATAGCGAATGGAGGAAAAGCATACGCTCCTTGTGAAGGCCACACCTGTAGAAAGGTGTCCACCGAGGCGAATAGATCCACCGTGAATGGGTCCCTCTGATTCTATTTCTGAGGAAGATGGGCCGAAGGAGCTTCCAATCGCTGGTGTCCCTCCAGTGTCTGGAGAACCAGTCCGCCGTCAGATTCGATTCCCCTGGAAGATATTCCGCTTATAGGGTGATGTTGTGTTGGAAACAGAAGCTGTAAATCTCCTTTGTCACTTCTGACACTGTTCGAGACCGAGTGCCTCCCAAGCGGTTGATGTACTGTACTGCTGAGACATTGTCCATCCGAAGGAGGACGCAGCAGTCCGAGAGATGGTTTGCCAGGCTTCGAATCGCAAACGAAACCGCAATCAATTCCAGGCAATTGATGTGGAACTCAGATTCTGTGTTCGACCACGGGCCACCCGTAGATCCGGTCACACAGGTGGCGCCCCAGCCCCACAAACTCGCATCCGATGCCAGCACGAAGTCCGGTGTTGGTCCGAATATCACCTTGCCATTCCAGGCTGACATGTGTAGGAGCCACCAGCGCAGTTTCGTAAGAGGGTCTCCTGCGTAAAAAATGAGCCTTCAGCCATTGCATGGCCTTGTTCCGGAGGGGAGTGAAAGTCTATGACATATCCCCGAACAGTCCGAAGGACCCATGCATCTGAAGACACCTCCCGCCACTTGTCCCTGCAGTGAAACAGTCTGCCCATTTGCAGTAGGGGAAGGGAGAAATGGCAGGAGTTGTTCTCACCTGCTGAGAATCTTGCACGTCCTCTTGCACGATTCCCTCGACCCCTATCCGACCTCTGAGTGTAGGAGGGTCTGGACTGGTATGATGGGAAGAAGGATGGTCCACGGGATCTATGGCGGCCCGAAGACCAGCTGCGGCTGAAGGCACGACCCCGCTGTTGTCCAGCCCTTCCAAAAACCCGGGATATCTGTGGTCGGAAGACCCTCTTCATGGAGGACTGGGCCTTGTCCAGGGAGGTGAACAGATTAACGTGTTTGTGCAGCTCCTTGATGAAAGGCTCCCCGAATAGCAGGCCCTTTGCCAGGGGGCCCAGTTCTTTTGACCCCAGCTCCAACAATTTGCTGTCCATACGGAGCAGGACTGCCTTCCTGCGTTCCGTGGGAGGGCTAACATTAGCATTGCCCAGCAGGCAAATGGATCGTAAAGCCCAGTCTCGCATGGCGGTTGGGTCCAGGGCCGTACCCTCCAAGTAGGCCTCATCTTCACGGGCCAACATCGTGCACAGGGGGCCCAGCATATCCAGCTGTTTATCTTGCCCTGAGCGGAGGCGTCGCTCCACCCCTATCTTGGGGTCCCGACCTGTACAGGTCATGTATGTGGCCACCAGAGGATCAAATTCCGGTGTTGTGGCCACCTTGTCCGGCAGGACAGGTCTGGGGAATTCCGCCCGCAGCTTCTTGCGGACCTCCCCTTCAAGAGGTCAGCATACCCAGTAGTGCACGAATTGTGCCAAATGGTCAGGCAGTGACCAGTTTGAGGATCTGGGGTGCCGGATGGATTGAGGCGCTCCTGTAGCATCCAGGAAGATGTCATCCCCCTACGCCGCCGTGGGGGCCTCTGTCGCTGGCCTGTTTTCATCCCCCCAGCGCCACTTGGGGCCATCCCCACGGTCCTCGTCCAAATCATCCTCCTCCTCCGGCGCCTGTTCGGAGAGGTTGATAACCTCGAACCTTGACGCTTCGCCGGGGGCCTTACCCTTCCGGGAGTGTGGTTCAGGGCCTTCACCCTTCCAACAGCGTGTTAGCGCACTTGCCTGCCCTTGCTCCTGAGAGTCCAAAAGCCAAACTGAAAAAAATAGGTAATGCATAAAGGGTAATTTTTTATTTGCATCAAATTATAGTGAAAATTTCTGTTGAGCATCCCCACAAATCTTCTGGCAACTAGCTTAATGCTCACAGAGAGACTTCAACTTCCAGGTCAGAACCTGTGGAATGGTGATGAGACTGAAAAGGCCAAACCTATACAATCCATGGCTGGATTCTGATCACTGGTCCTTTGGGATAAAGAATTGGTGTATTTAAAACAACATATCATTGCAGAAATACAGGGTGATGTCTGAAACATGATAACTTTCTGTGCTCATTTGCATGTTAAGCTGGGACTTCTGGGATAGTTGTGGAAAAATGCATTATTGGAATTTACGCGTGCAAGAGAGCAACTAGAGATAAGTAGGTGATCCATGACAATTTTTCTAACTGCACATAACTTATACATCATTACATGATATGATTAGCAATCTCTTAATTCTGCTAGATCTTGTAATTCTCTTGGCTTTCTGTTTTACTCTTAGTCTTCTTGTGTTGCCCTAATTGTAAGGATGGGGGTTGGGTTGAATACATTGGCTCACTATCTCTAAGACCACAGAATATTCTCTATTGACAGCTTTTATAACTCAGTGTCTCTCCTTTACAATATGCAGGTTAATTATAACGGTCACTGTTACCTAGCAACTCCATGGCTGCACTAGGCTGAACCTTCTTTCTCCCAGTAAGCTGTGTTGATAGCCACATAATGAACACAATTCCAAAGTATTTCAGACAGGTAAAAACCTATCACCTGCAGGATAAATAAAATTTCTTACTTTGAAAAAGTAGAATTCTGTAGTACAGGCCCGCCCTCTCTAAATATGCAGAATAGTTCTCACTGGCATATTGTTCTAAATTTAGTTGCATAATTTATTAGTAAGACTCCTAAAATTTCTTCCCAGACAATATGGCCATGGTAGAAAGGAGTATATGTCATCGATCGTCCTGGGGTAAAGAAATGTACTTTAATATATATTGTATTCAAACCCTAAGAAAGACAAAAGAAAATTAGAAATAGCAAGTAGTCTTATTAAAATATATTACAATTACTGAGATAACAGTGAAGGTGACTTTGCAGTCCAGTAGTAAATTCTGAATGGAAAGGAAAAACTAAAAAATTTTATTTTCATACGTTGTATCCTATAAGGCCTAGTGTTTTCTCAAGAGACTAGTTGACCTGATAGGAGCTGGTAATGTGTGGAAAATATAGCAAAAACAAATCTTTTAAAAAAATTTTTTTATTCATGTGCAAAGTATTTATAGTGTTGCTTTAAAGATGTTGCATTCAGAACCATGCAGCATCAACCATCTATTTAAACTGGACAAAATGTGTACGGTGGATTTCCATACTTGACTTCAACCAGACAACACAAACTTACACCCAAATCCCTCTATCGTTTCTATCATCATGTCCTCCTATTTTAGGAGCTCCATATTTTTGGTGTGTCTGAGAGTATAACAGAGCTTCACAGCAATAATGCACACAGTAATGTGTCTTTAAACTACAATAAATGTGTTTAGAAATCAGTCTATGTTAATAAGATATATTGTTCTAAATTTAGTTGCATAATTTATTAGTAAGACTCCTAAAATTTCGCAGAACAGCTATTGCCATGCCTCAAGTCATGTACTTCTGTCCATTCGAAATGTGGGAGAGGAGTGTGGGGGGGGGGGAGTATGCAAACTGGTGCAAACAGCGGGCATGGAGTACAGTTTGGTCCTGTATTAGGGTGTATCTGGGCAAAATCGACACGTGGTTTGTACAAACTTATGGAGATGACATGATATAATGCACTTGGAAAGAGTTTAGTGCCTAAATAGCTTAAATATCAACAGGTCTAAACCTAACTGAACATTGTGTTTGCTATTAGAGGGTATACTCATAAAATAAGGAACAATCATAAGAAGTATAGACACTGAATCAAATGGATATTGGGGCCTCCTGACTACACAAGATATATCCAAACAACTTGAGATGTTGTTCTGTGAAAACAGGCCCTTGCTGCCTAGTAGAGGAGTTGGATTGCAACCTAAATACAAGTGCCCTGCTCCACCCTAAGGTGATGGAACCATGCATTCTCCTAAAAGAGACATTAAAAAGCTGTATGGTAGTATTCAGAATAAAACACTCAATTGTTACAGGAAGGGTGAGGGCAGTGGAAGATCTGGGCAACAGCAGTCTACACTGCCTGATTATATCACACATATCACACATTTGTTTGATGTTTGAATAAACTGCAGTAAGAGTTGAAGTAGACTACTGCAGACTACTATTTTATTGTTTTGGAGCCTTGACCTACATCAACAGCAATTACTGTCAGTGCAGCCGGTGTCGCTGCATAAAGGCCTGCAAACTGAGGAAGACCCCACCGGGTGGCCCACACACTCAGGGCCACTCAATGGCAATCTTTAGGGGGTCTAGACAGGCAACAAGGCCCTTTAACAGCGCAAAAGGGCCACTTTCAGATGCAAAGCCGCTGTGTTGGGAGTAAGTGAGTAGAAGTCGAGCTGCACGGGAGATGCCACTGGACGCCAGGGAAGCAATTGTTCTACACCCAAAAGATATGGAAGCAGAGGGGTGGCTAAAAATACACAAATTGTGATCTGAGTAGATGTGTGTATATGTCAGTGTCTGTCAATATGTATTTCTGTATGTAAATTACAGTATATATGTGTGTGCCTGTGTGTATATATGTCAGTATGTGTATATATCTGTGTCTCTACCAAAAAATTTACAATGCACTTGCTGTAAGGGATTACTTCCACCAGGGTACTCCAAACCAGCAAAACCATGTCACTAGTATACTTTATACATCAGGGGCAGGCAACCTTTTAGCAGCACTGTGCCAAAACAAGACTTTGACATCCATTGGCATGTTGGTCCTATTTTTATTTTAAATGACCTTGTATGTGTGTTGATGTATGCTGCTTGTGTTATGTATGGGTGCTGCAGGGGCTTTGTAGGATTGTAATGATGTGACGGAACCAACCTCGCCACTGTGCACTGGAGAAGCCTGGTTGCTCGTCTGCTCCCTTTAGACTATGGCCCCTGTTCCTTTACCCTACAGAAAGGCTGGTTTGTGCCTTTCTGCAGACTGTTAAAGCCATGCTACCCCAGCTAGCTATGCCATGGAGCCCAGCAGTATACTTAATCACTGTATGAAAGACTTTGGCTCCATGGCGATTGAACTGTATGTAAGTGATCTGAGCGCCATGCAGTAATAATAATGTGCGCTCAGATCTAAGCTATCTGGGGATAGGTAGAATGTCTGTATTTTATGTAAGAAAGGTAACCTTGTGTATTTTATTGTATTTTACTGTCTTTTTACTGCCATGTGCTTAATGGAGTTTTGCCTCTGTCCTTGGAGATAATTGGATTACTTCTCAATTATCTCCAGGATAGAAGACTCTGTGGAACTGGTTTTGGGCAGAAAAGCCATGCTTCATTTGTTCACAAAGGACTTCGATCTATCTTTTGAACCAATGGACCAATTTGGATGATTTTGACATATGTTTGTATGTGGAGTATGCTGATTCAGAAAATGTAAGTGAATGTGATGCATACTTTCAAAGTTATGAATAATGTGGAAAAACTGTATTCCTTTGCCTGAGATAATTATATCACCCATTGTGTTTAGTAATCATATCACAGGCAGAGGGGAGGATTTTGTGTGGGAGTGTCTGTGTGTATTGTACAGATTGATTGGTTGTTCTGTAAAACCCTGTGGGCAGTACTATGTTTGTGGATTGGGAATAAAAGAGGCTGTATGTGCCAGTACAGTCAGATTCTGCTTGACCCTCAAACGAAGTGTCGTCTCGTTATTGGGGGAATTGGATTGTATGCTGACTGCCAGGAGTGTAACCCTTTCGTATGGTTTTCCTTTTCGGATATTTCCAGTGTTCATGTGTTTCCAGTTCGGGAGATCGGTGCTTACAGTAGCTGTCGGTGTATCTGGAAAGGGGAATATTGCCTAAACGTTTTTTAACCGCTTCTGGGCAAATCGGTCACGGCACAAATGGTGCGTAGGTGGGCTGCATTATAATGTGCGTGAACAGTTTGTGGTATTTGTAGTACCCCTTATGCACACTGTCAGGACACACAATTACATATTGATAACTAACAGAAACTGTACTCAATCCTTCATCCTTATACTCAGGGTGCAACCAAACCAGGACTCAGCACCAATTCCCAGAAATCATAGTAGAAAAAAGAAAGATCTGGATACTCCAGGGTTCAGTCATAGGCAATTTATTGTCAGCAAGGCACACAAAACAACTTTTCGACCCTCAACTTGATAAAGACTAGTTTGGTCAAAACGTTTTGCATGCCTTGGTGACAATAAATTGCCTATGACTGAACCCTGGAGTGCCCAGATCTTTCTTTTTTCTACACAATTACATATTGTCACATACACTGCTAGACTCACACATTGACAATACTATTATTTTTAGCCACCCTGTTCTTTGCTTACTACTCAGCAAGTTATGTCCATATGTTGCCCATTCTTTTAAAATTTACTCTTGGAGGGGAGCTGAGGTTCTTCTATTAAAACCTCAAAACCTATGTTCACCATTTAAGAGAAGCTATGAATTATGTCTATATTGCTGAGGTAAGCAGCAAAATAAGAGCATGTCACCAGCATTTCCAAGGAATTTGCAGCCATTTTAAGGAATTCTCATGGATATGTTTCCTTCAGTCTGACTTGTTAAGATTATTTTGACATGCAACATTCCAACGGAAGTGTGGGAGAGTCTTTCAAATGAGAAGAGTGGGAAGTAGATGCAATGAAAGATTTATGCGAGGAATGTTTATGTAATTAGTCTTCCTGGATGGGTAGAAATGATAGCTGTGATGATGCTGATGATAGGGAATGAACTACTAAAAATTCTAATCTTGCTTAATCTCAAGTTAAATTTTGAATTGTTTCTTGCTAGCAACTAGTGATGCATTTGTATAATATTTTAAGCATATACTCAGAATTATGTATCTATGCAGATCTATTAGAGTTGTGCATGCTGGAAAAATGTAGCTGTTCCAAACCACTTCTGTCAAAAAACCCCCAGAAATTCAGTCCTTGCTGCGGTGTGGCAGAATTTCAGTACTGAAAAAAATTGGGAAAAAATTTGGGAAACCAAATGTGGCAGCCAAAAAAGCAGGAAAATTGTACCTGTGGTGACATGGAATATTGGCTACAATATTAATTAGCCTAATGGCTATGCAATCTGAAACATGTTTGCAATGCCAATTCTTTTTTTTTTTTTTTTATTCTTTATTTTTCACCAAAAAGAAGTGCATATTTGTGACAGTGTATAGGCTTACACAGAAGCCACATTACATTTGCAGACAATATGGTTGTACAGAAAGGAAGGGTGAAGTGTTAGTACAAGCATGCATATTGATATCCCTAAACTTTGCGGCCTACTGTCTGCCATCATGAGGGTTGCTGATGTTACGTGTCCTAGTTTACCTTTTAAACCTTACTGTGGTTTCATATGACACTTCAGTTGGTGTATTTATATTCTAATGATAATTAATGGTATCATAACAAACGTATGGGAAATAATATAAACTTAAAAACAGTAATAAAGTAAGTTAGCGCGTCTGCCTCTGTAGTCCATGTGATGTTTGTCATGTGATCATTATTTTTTATTATTTTTTTGTTCCCCTTTTTTTCTGTTTTTTTTTGTTTGTTTTCAGCTTTTCGTTTATGCCTGCTTGTGCATTCAGTTCCATTGTCCACCCGCCCTGTTCTCCTGGTATTGCTCCCACCGCTCCCACACTCTGCCAAATTTTTTAGTGGTGTGCCTGACCAGGGAGGTCAACCTGACCATAAGCTAGTTGTCTTGTAGTTTCGCTAAGGCCAGTGTGATGGGAGGCGTTTCCGGGCACAGCCAATGTTGTGCCAGTGCCCTACGAGCCGCCAAGTAGATCATGTTTAATAGCTGTTGCTCCGGGCGTGTAAGGCCCTCTGTGGGTCTGGAGAGGAGGCAGGCCCATGGGTCTAGTTGTAATGGTCTCTGCATTATGTTTGAGCCTAGGTCGACGATTTGGGACCAAAAGGCCTGTACTGAAGGGCATGTCCACCACATATGCACATAAGTGCCTTGTTCCCCGCAACCATGCCAGCATAAATCTGTGGAGGTGATCTGCATACGTAATTACTTTATTGGGATGGTGTACCACCTGAAGAGCATTTTAAATGACTGCTCCTGGAGGGTGACATATAGATGATCGGGCTGTAGCTTCCCAAATGTCCTGCCAGTCGGAGCCCTCTAGTGTTTCCCCCAGGTCCGCCTCCCACTGGTCCGTGTATCGGAGCTCTCCCCACTCTTTGGCTTCCCCGCTAAGGTGAGAGTATAATAATGAGATAAGTCCCTTGGGGTGTTTTTCCTGGTAGCAGATATTTTCAAACCAGGTGAGAGGGAGGGTGGCTGTCTCCCTGTCCTCTTTGGAGCTAGCAAAGTCACGTGTCTGGATGTAGCGGAAGAAGTCTCTAGTTGTTAGGGGGTATTGTTCCTTAAGATGATCATATGTGATTATTCGGTTATTTTTATACAGGTGACAATACCTCTGGAGACCCGCTCTCTCCAGCCCAGCAAAGTCCCCTACTTTCATTCCTGGTGGGAAGGATCGGTTTCGAAGTATGGGGGACATTGGGGAGGGGAACCTGCTTAATGAGTATTATGTTGCAACCTGATCCCATATTCTTAAGGAGTTCAGTATAGCCGGGCAGGCTATCCTCGGGAGTGCTCTTTGTGTTTTATGTAATCAGGGCTAGAACGGTGGTAGGTCTTGCCCCATTAGTGAGGATTCAAGCTCCACCCATCTTCGGATGTCTGGCGTAGAGTGCCAATATTCAATTTGTGCAATGCCAATTCTGGTTTGCCAAAATTACATTACTATATATCTGGTTTAAAAAAAATAGGAATAGAACTTAGTTTTATAATGATTGATTGTGATCTTTTTCCTTTTGTATTAATGAAAAATAGGAGCATAAGTGATTTTAAGTTGAAAAATTGGGATTAATTTTAAGAAAAATGAAAGGAAAAAGTACGTGGGATATTTACCACCCACTCACCCATTCCACCCTGAGAAGAACAAAGCTTCCTACACATCTGTAGCATCAGTGACCGTCATTTAGAGAGGAAGAAAACACTGCCCTATCAGTTTCTTCCAACTGCGTCTGTGGAGGTAGCAGACATCGCAAGACTCAGGCAGGACAAAACTACTACAACAAAAGGCATTTGAAAGAACAGGGAGCCACAGCAGCAGTAGAAATTGCTTTTTTAAAATTATTATTTACCATCAGATTTTAGAATACTTCTACAAATTTAAAAACAACTGAGTGGTGGATTGGATCTCAACCAGCAGATGATGACACCTAAAGTATTGAAGTAAATAGCAAGGTAACCCAATTTAGGGATGGTAGAACTTGAGGAAGGCTATTTGCTCCATCAGTTGTGGGGACATTTGTGAGTGTTGGGGACTCAGAATGTTCCCTGTAAGAGAAAACACTTGCTCACTTTGCACAGTGGTCGGTAGACAAGAGGCACTGAGGAGCCAGACACAGAGCAGACCACAGATTCTTCTCATCCCAGTAGCTCAGAGGCAAATCACATTTGTACAGGTAAGCTCTGACCATTTCAGAGGCACTAATAGACTCCTTTTGACTGCTTGCTGACTCATGTTCTCCTCCCAAACTACCAACAGCCGCAACAACAACCCAAGCTGCAACTAATGCACTCTTCTGTCTTAGGGTTATGCTGCCACCACTGCTGGAAGTAGCAGACAAAGATAACATAGTAGATACACTGTGTGCATCTTATTTAATCAGCATGCATCTTTTTTGCCGCAACTCGCAGACCCTGTTAATCTGTTAGACTGTTTCGCTAGAATATTAGGCTGTTGGATCAGTGTGACACTTTCCCCTTAGTCCTCGTATCACACAGGGAAGCTAGTATCCTTTCAGGGCAATTAGCAATGTATTCATACAGACTAGCTTCCGACCACTGCTGCTACATCATTGTAGAGTGTGCTGCCAGGAACCAATTCTCTTTTTTCCAGGAAGGCATCTTAAAGTTTTAACGGTCATAAGCAGGAGATAAAGACATCTAAAGTAAATACACTGTTCAGTCACATCTGAATGAAAATGATCCACTTTATCATTCTGGCTATGTCCTTCACAGCCAGAGCAGGTATGGCTAGGGCTGCATAAATAGAAACAATAGTGATTAACACCTAGAGAGGAAAGAATTAAGCAGGGAGTCTGCAGGTGCTATACTCTAAAACTCTATTACGCTATAGTTATGTTGGTGCTTATAGTGATAGACGACTATTGGTCTATCTTCCGCAATAACTGCAGTCAAAGTGTCTAGATACTGGAAGAATCATGGTTAAAGTACAGATTGTTTATCTCTCCTCCTTTTTTCCCTTCTATTGGTCAGTTGTAACTTGATCTGTGAATAAAATCAGCATGTAAGGGCTTGTCAACATGCCCTTACTATCAATCATCTTTATTTTCTGCCCCTTGATTGGACCGGAGATACAGCCCAAACGAAAGAGCAGGTCTCTTGTCCATGCTGGAAAAATGAGCTGCTTATTTGTCCCCACCAAAAAAACAAGCCTCTACTCCCCCTTTTTATGGTGCCAGGAATGGCACTCGGAATCATGGATTGGAACAAGCATGTTCATGCATTGAACAGGTTGGTTTCCATGAGATTCTGGCATTTGGAGGTTCATAAATCAGAATCACCTGCAGTCCAGCTCAAAACGAATATCTGTCTATCTCTCTGTTCATCTATCTCTATCTACATTTTTAAAGGGATTCACATCAATTTAAACGTTATTTTTACTAAATGCATATTTTAATATTATACGTGTATGTCTGGAAAGGAAGGAAGCAGAAAGCAGAGAACACAAAGGAGAGGACAGAAAGGAGAGAAATAGATGGAATATAGAAATAGTTGGGGTGGAACAAAATAATGGAACAGAACAATTGGAAAACTGGTTAAAAGACAATACAAAAATAGACTGGTGTGGAAAGAAAGCGCTGTGGGGGAGGAATCATGTAGGGCAGGGGTGTCAAACATGCGGCCCCCCCAGATGTTGCTGAACTACAACTCCCATGATTCCCTGGCTGTTTCATTGAAAGAATCATGGGAGTTGTAGTTCAGCAACATCTGGGGGGCCGCATGTTTGACACCCCTAATGTAGGGATTATCAGAAGCATACCTGGAAGCTTGCTGGGGTAGACCATGGTGCAGAAAGTGTCAAATGTTATTGCTGGACATCTTGGGTGAACCTTGTTTCATTTGATACAGGCATTCTATCCAGTTCTGTCCAATTTCAGTCCCAGAATGTCACTTTTGCAGTTGATCTCTTTTATGGCAGGTTGCAAATCATTTTCTGTATGGAACTAGAAAAATTAGATCGCTGGGGCACTTAAGATGGTTAATGGGTGACAGACAGGAATAGGCAATCTTTCACACTCCAAATGTTGTGGACTACATCAGCATTATGGCGATAAGATCATTAAGGGAGATGCAGTGCCGAAGGTTGCCTATCCGAGGACTAATGTCAAACATTCCAACCATCCTGATACAGAAACATTGTCCTGGCATGGGTCTCTGTTATGCCACCCCAGGGTTTTTTTTTTCTCAATTGTCCTTTTTCTACTGATACCAGACAAATACGTCCAGATAAAGCACAGGTTGAGCACACCGTTAAACTACTTTATGGCTGTGGGAGAATATTCTAAGGTGGGAGAATATTCTAAGTCGTATCTAATATGTATCTGGCATATTTTCTTTCTGTGTCTTGCAGTTTATGTGCCTAGCATTTAATCTATGTTTATTTCCTTTCTTAAAATAACTTTGAGAAATAGTTTGTAATGTCTCACATGTTGGTAAAAAACTATTATATTAATATGAAATGATCGACTGCCAAGATAAATCCCCAGGAATGTGCAAAACAGCTCACATTAAGTTTCATACATCCTGCATAATAATGCATTTGTTATATTAACATGAGAAAGGAAATTAACTTGAACCGAAATCCAAGGTTGTTTTAAAACTATGTTAATAAAGAGCAGGATGAAAAATATGCTATATCTGGATTTACTAATCCGGCTAATTTTGAAAGTAGCAAATACGATTGCTAAGCATTGTTTTCTTACTCAGTTTATTTTGAGTAATGGTTACAGTGATAAAGTGAAATCCAACCCATACTCACTAGTTAAAATGATTTTATGCATGGTTTTTCAATCAATTTATCCTAGAACACCATCTTGCAGCACATTCTCTAGGCCAAATATGAAATTTTTCTATTGTGGAGATGAAATAACAAAAAGGAAAAAAATGGTGGTTCAAGCTTTAAGGTATTGGTGGTTATTGTGTCCAAAATGCTCAGGAACAGTTCACATTTCACAATTTACTTGCCAGTTCTGACCTGACAGAAAATGTATGGTCAGTTTTATCGTTGTCCTTAATTGGTTCTCTTCAAGTTCCTTCATGGTTTTATTTGACTTTGTTGACTGGTATTGCTATATTAATCTACAACGTGATTAGAGCTTGGTGGGAGTTTGGAGCTTTGTGTAATATATGATCACATTTGTATCAGTAAGACAAGATGAATGATTCAAAGTTCTTGGTTCATATGCAGCAGAGTACAGTCAAAATGTGGTGTACAATCCAAGTTCAAGGCATCTGGCAATCCAAAAGTGTAACTGAGATCAAGCTGACGTCAGGAATCACCAGCGCAAAGGTTTGTTGTAGAGTCTGAAGCCAGCAACCAGTACATACAAATGACTATGTCACGGAATAATATCTAGATCAGGGCTGCCCAAAATGTAGATCCCCAGATATTGTAGAACTACAACTCCCATGATGCTGTGCATGGCTCTAGAATGACAATGCACCTTGGAAGATGCTTTAAAACATCTGAGAATCTTCCTTTTGGGCACCCCTGATCTAGATAATATCAGAACAACAAAGCAGTGAGCTTTTGGAGGGATATGAAGTTTCATAGTAATATTTGTAGCTGTAATTCTGTGATTTGATTCGGTTATGATCAGTGTAACATAACTCTGTAGGTGCAGTGTGGGTCAAAGTGTAGTTTCTTATACAGGAATGGAGAGATCTGACATTTTAGGATTACCGTATTCCCAATAAGCAGTTGCATCACATCATCTCTTCTTTTTTTAAATTAGAACATATCGAGAAGCCAGCTTATTCTTCAGCACCCTGCTTGCCACTGCCCTGTCTCAACCAATTTCAGACAGCCTTCAAGAGCATGTTATATACACAGTCAGATGTGTTCAAGTCTAGAGATCTTGGTCACATGTTTCTAATAAATTCAGTGTTGTTGGAAATCTAGGATTTAATAACTGTGTCTAGCTTTATATGGGGGAACTGAGGTGGGAGCTAGTATTCCTTTATACCTTTTGACTGCCATGAAATAATTATAGATCCCATTTCCAGAGTGTACTATGAAGGGGGAGAAGGGTATGGAATAGGTCACATGACCACAAGCAGTTTGTTAAAAACACAAACGCAACAAAAAACTTTATTTTGCTATGCCAGTGGCACTTTGTGGATGCCTCTGTTACTGTAGCTACATTTGCTTAGGTGATATAGGATGGGAGTTATGATTTCAGTGTCTTTTTTGTCCTCTAGTTTTTTTTGGGGGTGGAGGGGATTTTTATGTCAAACTCTATTCAGTAAAAGTTAGTCCATAGGGACATCCACAACATTATTCCTACAATAAAAAAAATGATTAAGTATGTGTTTGTCTACCATGATTCGTTTTTCAGTTTCCTCTACCCCTAAGCATGTCAAGATTTTGAGGCATTATTGAAAAAATACTAGATTTTCTGGATATAGAAAATGCTTATAGAGCATGCTTAGTCTACTTCAACCAGATTTCTGACATCACCTATTGGCTTGGTATTGGGCCATCAGATCCTGAATTCCCTTAAAGATATTATCCTGCTTTCTAGGGATGGTATTGATTAGCAGTATCACGGGAGGAATCAGACCTCTTTAAAGTGCATTTAAAAGGTTTTTTGTGTTAAACATCATATAACTTCTCATTGGGCCAGGGATTAAGTACAAACGGTTAGATGGGCAAGGCCCAAAACGTCAGAGAACCGTGTCAAATTTCAGGAGTAGAGTCTAGCAATCCACCATCATTAACCCCTTAAGGACTCAGCCAATTGTACAAGTTGTGATCAAAACAAAACGTAAACAAAAACTGGAATTTGCGCTATGTGTATGTTCAACCATAATTCACCACTTTCATATTAAGTGCACCCACACTTATTATATATCATTTTGTTCAGGAGAAACATGGCTTTAATTTGCCATGAACTATTCATATATTAAACATAATTTATTATAAATAAAATCTAAAAAAAGTGTGGGAAATTAAGATTAAAAAAAAATAATTTATTCTGCGTGGCATTTTAACTGTGAATGTCATAATACTGTTAGTTTTTACTACAATAAAATGCACATATTTGTATTCAGCAATGTCTCATGAGTACAACAGTACCCCCCATGTACGGGTTTTATGGTGTTTTGGAAAGTTACATGGTCAAATATAGCGTGGTTCATTTTTCAGTTTATACACATTGAAATTTGCCAGACTGGTTATGTTGCCTTTGACACTGTATCGTACCCAGAAATTCGAATTACTCCCATGATGGCATACCATTTGCAAAAGTAAACAAACCCAGGGTATTCAATATGGGGTATGTCCAATCTTTTTTAGAAGCCACTTAGTCACAAACACTGGCCAAAGTTAGCGTTTATATTTGTTAGTGTGTGAAAAATGCAAAAAACAAATATGAATGCTAACTTTGGCCAGTGTTTGTGACTAAGTGGCTACTAAAAAAGACTGGACATACCCCATTTGCAATACCATGGGTTGTCTACTTTTGCAAATTGTATGCCATCATGGGGGTAATTCTAATTCCTGGGCTACCATACAGTCTCAAAGGCAGCATAACCAATTTGGCAAATTTCAATGAAAAAAATGAAATGTGCAAGCCTTATATTTGACCCTGTAACTTTCCAAAATGCTATAAAACCAGTACATGGGGGTTACTGGGGTCACTGTTATACTTGGTAGACTTTGCTGGACACAGATATGAGTGTTTCAAAACAGTAAAACGTATCACAACAATGATATTGTCAGTGAAAGCGCTGTTTGTGTGTGAAAAATAAAAAAAAAAGTCACTTTTACTGACAATATAATCGCTGTGATATGTGTTCAGCGATGTCTCCCGAGTAAAACCGTACCCCCCATGTACAGGTTTTGGTGTGTCTTGGAAAGTTACAGAGTTAAATATAATGCTAGCAAATTAAATTCTCTAGGCTTTCTGCCTGGGTTGTCAGGCTGGTCCATCAAATTGCAATCAATAAAATTACTTAATTGTGTAAAAATATTACACAAATATGCACTTAGAATAAATATGTATACATATTTATATATTTGGTGTTTACGTGTATATTTATGAAATTATTTATGTACTTATGTATATGGATATATATATATATATATATATATATATAGGATTATTTTTATTTATTTATATATACATATATATATAATTTCATTCTAAGTGTATTTTGATATAAATATATATATATATATATATATTAAAATTTATTTTTATTTACTTATTATTTATATTTTATAATAATATATATACTATATATAGTTATTATATATATTATATACATGTGTAATTTAATTCTAAGTGTATTTTTATATTAATATAGGTATATATTAATATAAAAATACACTTAGTATGACATTATTTATATAAGATATATATACATATTATATATAGATATAACATATGTGTATATATATATATATATATATATATATATCTTATATATATACATATAAATATTTTTTTATTTATTAACATATTTTGTTTTATTTTACAGAAACAGGAAGACTGTCTGTCAGTTTAGGTAGTCCCCTTGCAGGCAGCACTATGGACGCCTATTGCGGCCATGTGACCACTCTTTCAGAGCGATCACATGGCCCGTGGGGGCCTAATTTGCCAATGGGGACTATCTGGGCTGTCAGACAGTCCCCCCAGACTGGGAGGAACACCGATTGCCAGCAGGGGAATGGCAAGGATCGGGTAAGAGGGGTAGACGGCGGGGACGTTCTATGCCGCCCGCCGGCGGTTTAGGCTCGGCTCCTTAAGTACAGGTTATATTTCACCAGACACAAATGCCTCTATTCCATTTTCTGTTTACAAAAAACAGAACACACTAATAATTAAATAAAATGTTAGAGCATTTAACTTGACTGGTAGACAATATTGTTCACATTTAAATTGAACTATAACTTGCACTTTTCTGATCAATTAATATGAATTACAACAGTGGTACAGTATACTTGCAGATAGATTGGCTAGCATCTTTATATAAGTGCAGTGTATGAGTCTTTGCAAGCTTAATCCATTTACATTATCTTTCCTTAAAGGGACACTATAGTCACCAAAACAACTTTAGCTTAATGAAGCAGTTTTAGTGTATAGATCATGCCCCCTGCAGTCTCACTGCTCAATTATCTGCTTTAGGAGGTAAAACACTGTGTTTATGCAGTCCAAGCCACACCTCCCTGCATGTAATGTGCATAGCCTTCCTAAAAGCTTCCTGTAAAGAGTCATCTAATGTTTACACTTCCTTTATTTTGTTTAGTTTAGAATGTATTTTCTCCAGCTCTGTTAATAGCTTGTTAGAGCCTGCAGGAGCCTCCTGTATGTAATTAAAGTTTGATTTACAGAGCAGGAGATACAATGTATTAAGTTATATCTGATTGAAATAAAAACCATTTTGTTTTCTTGCAAGCTGCGTCAATCACAGCCAGCGGGGGTGTGGCTAGGGCTGCATAAACAGAAACAAAAGTAATGTAACTTCTAAAGGGCAGTGAATTGAGCAGTGGAACTTCAGAGGCATGATCTATAAAAAAAACTGCTTCATTAAGCTAAAGCTTTGTTGGTGACTATAGTATCCCTTTAATAATATAAAATGTAAACCTCTCCTTGTTTTTTGTTACAGTTTGATGTTAAGGTATTTATTTGGGAAGGGTTAATGTTACATTCCAAACACCATTATAACCTATTTCAATTGCATAGATTATGGTGCCAAGGGGTCCCTTGTTCTATTCTTCCTGAGCCCTGCTGAGGTTAGCAAAAATGATCCCATAGACTAGAATGAAATGTGCCTGATTGGCTGGTCTAGGCAGGAAGTTCTTTGGGCAAATCAGTACAGCAACTACATTATCTAAAAAATGTTGTAAAAAATATGGACTTCCAGTAGATCAGCACTCTCTAATTAAAATATGGGAATATTCCTCACGAATGACACTTATCACCTTAAAAGAATTAAAGGCTGTATTGGCTATAGCAAGAGTATAATGAATCATGTAATGCATTCTAAAGTTGTTGCATGAAATCACTGAGCTTCTTCACTGATTTATAAATAATGTTTTTAAAAAAATTGTTTAGATTGATATGAAGAGGTACAATTCAAGACACAGTTAAAATATATATATGTTGGATGGGATGATTAAAATTATTTTCAACAATAATAAACTAAGCTTTGATGACCAAGAATCTTTTAAAATGGCCTTGAGTAAAGTTTATTTATAAGGATAAGGGGAAGCTAAAGCAGATGGATACACCTTAATTAAATGCATTCCTAATATAATTGTTTTAGTCTGTTTCTTCTTCTTTTTTTTTTTTTGTTTGGTCTCAGATGTCTTTATTTAATGTATCCTAAAATAAATATAAAAAGAGGAGCATATAATATACTCCTCTTTTTATATTTATTTTAGGATACATTAAATAAAGACATCTGAGACCAAACAAAAAAAATACAGTTACAATAAAAATTATTTAACCCCCATTGAAAATCAGTTTTATTGTCAAAATATACAGACTTTTAGCTGTTTGCAATGAACAAATCAGACAAAAGCAATTTATGTAACTCAACACAACAAATGCTTCATGGAGATTCCCCAAATTCAACTGAAAATGCAACATATAATGACTTCTCCAGTCTTAAAATGATTTAACCCCCTGAATAAAATCCCTAACAAAAGCACAAATATGCAAAACAGATTTTGTCTCAAGCACACCTGATGGAACTACTCAAGGACTTCATTAGTTGCACCAGGTGTTCTTGAGCTGGAACACTTGAACTACCTGAACTGGCTAGGGGTCTGTTCAGTGTCACGTTTGACTGTATGTTAGAAATATGACTATGTCAAAAGAATGGTCCACAAAGTTAAGAGAAGAGATCATCGCCCTTCACAAACAAGGAACAGGATACAAAAAGGTAAAGAAGGCACTGCATGTTCCTAGAGATTCCAATATAGTTTGCAAGCTTAAAGTTGAAGGTGCAGGTATATGCACTGAAACACACCTCAGGTTTTTTCGTTTCTTTTATCTTTTATTATATTTCACTAATGGAGGCACTGGGTGTCTAGCACTATTTTTTTTTTTTTGCTTAGACCTTTTGTTTGTGGGG
This sequence comes from Pelobates cultripes, assembly GCA_933207985.1. Classification (NCBI taxonomy): domain Eukaryota; kingdom Metazoa; phylum Chordata; class Amphibia; order Anura; family Pelobatidae; genus Pelobates; species Pelobates cultripes. The sequence continues at coordinate 93,890,379 of OW240916.1, read as the reverse complement.
GTTTTTAGGAGGTGTATGGCTTATACTATATAGATGTCAGGGACAGATTTAGAACACCCATGAAGGTGTTTCCTTAGGAGCATCAGGGAACAGCCTTTTAGATGTAGACAAGTGGATCACCTAGTGGTTTAGTTGGAGGTTCGTTCCGGCTCCTTTTTCTTCTATATCTGTCCTGCAAGTCTCTATATTTATTTAGCTGCAGCTCTAGAGCTTAAGTATCTATTTTATATTTTGGTCTCTTACTATAGAAATATTTTTCTTTTACCTGTAGATGTTTCTTTGAGACCACACCTTACTTGGCTTTACAGCTAAACAGTACATTCCTATGTATATAGGAGTATAGCCTGCCAAATATTAATTACCTCCAAGGGTTTTAGGTATCAGCTCAATTCACTATTTAGTCAACATTTCCATTGAATAATCTGGTTTATTGAGCTTAACAGCCAGTATTTAATGCGGAGTATAGCCACCATTGAAGAAGGCTATATTTCTCCAGATATTTAACCTGGGTTCATGGGAATGTGAACTGATATTTAATGCTTTCCTATTTTCTTTGCTCAGCAGCGTCTCTAGATGTATCTCTTTTACACTGTTTATATTAATAAAGTATTGATTTTGTAGATACGATAGACACTAATAGCTGAGTATTGGGTACTTTCTTTCCCCATTTACCTTTGCTCTAAGTACTAGTAAGAGTTTGCATTCTTTTTATTTTCACTTCCCCCCATTTCTATTAAAAACCAGGAGAGAATCCCTTCCTTTATTGGGGGAGGGGGGTACTCACATTCTGTTCTATATTTTCAATTAGTATTTTTGGGTCCAAGCCCTTTTGGTGGATCTGGTACCATTATACTGACCCCTGTGTGTCTATCCTAGTTTTGAATTGGGTCTACACAGGATTTTCTCTTTGTATTTATACAGTGGTTTCACTACCTGGATGGGACAGAAAAATAAGGTTATCAATGGCTGCAACCAGATTTCTAGAATGCAGATTGTGAAAAACCCTTGAGTGAATGCTAAAGACCTGCAGAAAGACTTGGTGGCAACAGGCACTGAGGTTTCAGTGAGCACAGTAAGGGGTGTATGAAACACAGAAGATTTCCATGCCAGAACTCAAAGATGCACACCACTACTGACCAAAAAAAACAAGAAAAGTTGGCTCCAAGTGGGAAACCACTTGAAACATTTGTTGTGTTCAGCTATTTCAATTGCTTTTGTTTTATCCGTTCATTGCGAACAGCTGAAAGTCTGTAAATTTTGACAATAAACCTGATTTTCAATGGGGGTTGAATAATTTTGATTGCAACTGTATGTATATTTGTATTATACATATACTAAGGTAAGTAATTAAAACTTCATCTAGAGTGTGAATGTGGGTATAGGTATCAGAGACCTTGTACCTGGTCCTAACCAACCATAGGAAATACAAAAGAGAGCCATAACATTTTACCGCACTTCATCATCAAAAGTGTAGACTTGGCAACATTTCAACCAATTGAAACATAGCCAGGCCCACACTTTTGATGGGGAAGTGTAGTGTTGGGGCTCTTAATACATACGGTTATGCACCCAGAAACAATAACCATACATTCTTTGTACTTATGATAATCAGATGTATATAGAATCTTATTTTATTTTCTCAGAAAGAAAAAATAATTAGCTAACACAAACCCTTAAAAAAGAGAGAATTTGAGACCTAAACATGGCACAGGGAGGACAATTTGTCCAGCTATAGTTTGTGCCTAGGCACACCTGGCACACCCATTGCACACATCTATATTTGGTTATAGGTAACATTATATTTTAACTTCCTATCCTTGCATCTGCCATTCTTCCTTTTATTTAGCTTTTTTTTTTTTTTACTCGTCTCCACCCTCCTTCTCACTACCCCCATTATATATATGTATATATATTTTTTTCTTTCCCTTTCCACTATCTACCTCTGTGATTTATCCCTACTGTATCAAGTGGTAATTGTTACTAAAAACAGGTTCATAAGTAAAAAATATGGAATGATTAAAAGAACACTCCAAGAACCATAACCAGTTTAGCCAACTGTAGTGGTTTTGGTACCAGGAGCGACCTAACCTCATCTCACAGTAAGATGTGAAACCATTTTAGCACTTTTTCCCAACTTACCTGGTCCAAACAGCCACCCACACCACATCCACCACATCCAGTCTTTCCTGTGAGAGAAGACAGCTTGCTCTGTGTAGCGAAGTGAGCCAGTGCAGGATCAAACTCATTGCCTGAGAGCGCTCAGCTCAAACTCTAATCCAATGTCTGCAGCCCTGCTTTGCGCTAACCAGTGACATCTGACTTCTTCTACTTGGGAAGACACCAGGCGGTAACTATGTAAGTTGAAAACCAATACGAAAACGGTTTCATATCTTAGCGTATGTCAGTGCTAGGACACTCCTGGAACCATAACCACTACAGCAGGCTGTAGTAGTTATTGTGCTTTTAGTATTTCTTTAATTTTAGAAAAAGCTGTTTTTATTTGTGTTTAATCTGTTCCTTTGTTTTTGACAGACTTGATAACAGATTGCCAAACTATATTCTTGGAATGTTTGTTTCGGCATTTTCTTGTTTATCTATGAGTTCTGTCTTAAAAAACGTGATTAATAACAAGATGTAAATGTTTCAAAAATGAAAGTGAGAGATTTATTCTAGCTCTAATAGCATATGGGATACAAAGACATTGTATAGTATTATATATTTAAGTTTAAGCATCAATTTATATATTATTAAAAAATGAAATTATTTCTTAACTTTTATAACATCAAATTCAGATTTCTATAGTTATTTCAGTAAATGTCAAGACGTCAAATACATGGAATTACATAAAATACCTTAACAGTGAAACTACTTATTGTAGATATGCATAAAAAAGCATTATTTATATGGCATAAAATAAAAATGTTTGTCTCTGAAAGTGTTGTGCTCCATATAACATATGTACAACTACTGCCTCAAAATCATACCAAGCAATTGTTATGAACTAGTTAATTAAACATACATTCTGCTGTATCCTAGTAATCTTAATTTGACTTTGCACACAGTGACAATGTCTGTTTCATGATCACAGAGCTAATTATGATTACCCATGCTCATTGTCTTGAATTTATGAACAAAAACTAGCAGAATTGTGTTTTGATGTATAATGTCATACAGACACTTACAGGGTAATTCATTAGAGGCTGAAGCGGATGTTTGGGTCATTACTGGACGGAAACGCCTATTAACTTCAGTTGGTGTATCCTGTCTATAATGACTTAGAAAGTCTTTTTAATGAAATACTCATTTAGTAACATACAGGCTTTAGTCAAAAGAAAGATGTTCTGTCACATGCAAAGAAAATTGGACCCAGACTATATTTAGCATGCATCTCTAAAGAAAGGAACACAGCAATCAAATTGGGGGTGGGGAGACACCACATTGTAAAGTAACTTGTAATGTAGACTATATACATTAATTATTTTCACAGCAGAGAGTAAGAAAAGAAAGATTGAAAATAATAAGAGCTTTTTTTACAATTTTCTTTTTTATTATTAAAATATTGAACTCGGCCATAATCCTTTGAAAAAGTATATCTGAATTATAGAGGTTAAGGGACTGTGCAGTCTTGGCACTAGAATAACTTCAAATTTATTCTGTATTTAAGATCATTTTAGTTTGTGGAAAAATAACAACAACAAAAAAAATCTTATATAATAATACAGGATTTTCCCGTGGGAAATGCAGAAATAGAAGAATAGAAACACAAATAATGCTGCTTTTGAAAAATAAATTGTAAAAAAAAAAACAGGAACAAACACGCTGTGTAAAATTCTTAAAATGGATTAGAAAAATATTGCCTGGGTGCAGTCCGCGGATATATATTATAGAAAAAGGATGCTCTCAGCAACAGGACTTGAAAAATGGAGTCAAAACTTTGGTCATTTTGTTGTAACACTGTTTTATATAATTGGCATTTATAGAGTGCCAAGTGCAAACTGCGGCACTATAAAATAGTATAAAGGGGGGATTATTTAGCAATCAATCAGAGACAAACTACTACAGATTTAGACAGGAACGGTAGGTTGAGGAGGACCCTGCTTGAATGAGTTTACAATCTAAAGGAGGTGGAGTATAATAATAACAACACAATAGAAAAGGTAGCGTGAGGAATGGCAACCAGGTGACAGGGTGGAAAAATTGGACACAGTAACAGAATTAGAAGGTGTGCGTCATGAGACGTGTAGATACACTAAATAGATTGAGAGTAAGTGAGAGTTACCTCTGAAGTGATGGCTTTTAAATGACTTCTTAAAGGATTAAAGACTAGTGGAAAGTCTGATGGGACACAGGCTGTTCCATAGGAATGGAACTGACCAGGAGAAGACCTTTAAGCACGAGTTAGCAGTGCTGGTATGAGCAGTGGACAGGTGAAAGTTACCGGAAAAGAGGAGTAACTGAAAAAGGGTGTATCTATGAATAGTGAAGAAACGTAGTGGGCAGTAGAGTTGTTAAAAGTTAATATTTTAATTTGAATTTTGTAGGATACAGCAAGCCAATGTAACAATTGACAGAGGGGAGACGAATGAGAGAAGCTTTGGGAGAGAAAAATAATCCTAAAAGCAGCATTTGCTATGGTCTGTAGGGGGCAGTATGGATTCTGGAGAGACCAGTTTGGAGGTAATTAAAGTAATCAATGTGAGCAATTACAAGAGCATGAACCAGTTCCTTATGAGCTACTTGGGTAGGAAAGGGGTTGATGAGGCAAGGTTTTTAAGGTGGAACGGGCAGAGTTTGTCGAAGACTGCATATAAGTTAAGTTATAAAGGTGTGGCCAGAATCACAGACATTATATCTATATATTTATAAAATATTTTTCCAGGAAGGATACATTGAGATATCTCTCTTTTTCAAGTATATCCTGGGCAATATACAAATATATATATGAGGGAGGGACTGAGGTCATAATGTAAATGATAATGCATGGTGGCAAAGAGGGTTGGTTATATGAGAGGTCGTGGAAACCTGTACAGCAAGCATGTCAAACTCACGGGCCACATGCGCCCCTCAAGGACCATCTTTGCGGCCCGTCGAGCTGCGAGTACATGCTGGTGTTATAGCAGAGTAGGCACCTACTTTCCCCATATTGCAGGTGCCTACTCTGCTAAAACCTATCCGGCCGGGGAGGAAGGGACGGTGGATGCAGCAAGGGAGCTTAGTGTTCCTGCTCCTCACTGCTCCCTCGCACGCGCCGTCTGTAGTGAAGCCGGGCGCCGGAATATGACGTCATATTCCGGCATCCGGCATCACTAAACCGCGCGAGGGAGCAGTGAGGAGTAGGAAATAGATCTCCAGACAGAAGATCCCCACACCAGCTCCCAAAGGTAGGGAACAATAAATTAAATGATGTGAGTGCAAGAATGTGTAAATATGTGTGTGTGTGTGTCTGTCAGTGAGTATGTGTGTGTGTCTGTGTGCCTGTCAGTGAGTATGTGTGTGTGTCTGTCAGTGTGTGTGTGTGTCTGTCAGTGAGTATTTGTGTGTGGGTGTCTGTCTGTGAGTGAGTGTGTCTGTCTGTGAGTGTGTGTGTTGGTCAGTGTTGCATTGGCTGCGACTGGACAGTGGAGTACCTGGAGGTGCATGGAGGCACGCAACCCCACGTGACATCGATGTGCTCCACCCACAGGGTTTCAAGAAGTAGCAAGAGGGTCAGATTTGGCACAGGGTGGTAGAGGGGGGTGGGGTGGTTTAGTAGAGGACGACGACTAGGATTTAGTAGCGTGGGGTGCGGGGGTGTTTATACTGTACTTTTTTAAATAAATCATCATTTCCATGAAAATTTAAGGTATTTTTTTTTGCGGTCCACATAAACTTAAACCTTCTTTATGTGGCCTGAGACAGACTTTGAGTTTGATATGCTTGCAGTACAGGATAGTAATTACATCTCTAACAAAGTGTGTAGTGTACAAGATACACAGTAACATGCAGCGTGTCTGAACTGAAAAATATGTAAAACCACAATAAAATTTGTCAATGGCTCTCCCAATAGTGATCCCAACAATTTTTGACCTTCTTCTATGTAGACAATATGAACAAGTGTCTCCCTTAATTGGGCCTCCGCAAATCCTTAGAGCTGACACCATTTTATATCCAAGTGGCAACAGTGCATTACTGACATGCAACTAAATTCACATTTACATTTAGTCTTTAGTGTTGCTGTAACGTAACAGTTTCCTATGGAGAGACTTTTCATGATCACCGTTAAATATAGTGGTCATTTCTTCATAGGTTTCTGTCACAGGAGCCTTAAGTAAACACGCTTACAAATATTTGGAATTCTTTTGTGTTTTTTCCTTCCATTATCTCTAAGTGGAAAATGTTCTGTGTATCTCATACCTTATCAAAAGTATTGCTGTATCACCTCAGTCTTAGTTCAATCTAAAGTTCTGGCATTTGCATCAGAAAGTTAAAACTAGATTTACCATATTTGATCTGCACACGAACAAAAGGTATAGCTAGCAATGTGTCAAATGAGGTGAAGACAATCATTCTTCTGTGTAAGACAGGAACCACTGGCATCAATGTAAATATAAAGGCACCATTTTGGTACAATATTTAACAAGTTTAACTTCTAAAAACAAGAGCTAGTGACGGACCTGCTCAAATGAGCTCACATCCTAAAAGAAACTGGGAAAATAACCAAAAGTACTAAAAATAACTAAAAAGTAGTCTACATTCTGTTCAAAGTAATAATGCATTGCATATGTCTTGTAAGCATAGTCTACAAACAGTATGTGACTACAACAGGGGTTAATGATGACAAAATGGAGAATGTAGGAAGGGAAGGATAGATTGAAGATTGGTTAGTTGATATGCCTTAATAAAGAGTTTGGTTTTAAATCTTTATGAAATTATTGAAAAGTTAGGAAAAGCCCAGTTGTCTGGGGAAGCAAATTCTGAAAGATTTAGCAAAGTCTTGGAAAAAAGGAGTTGGTGGTGTGGATGTTAAGTGAGGAAAGAAGTAATTAATCATCAATGCTGAGAGGTGTGAATGGCACACTCTTATTTAGTAGGGAGAACATAAACACTATTAAGAGGAGGTTTATTGGTGAGGACTAGTATTTTGAATTGAATCCTGAAACATGTATGTAGTCAATGTAAGGACTGACAGAGGGATGAGGAATTGGGGGAGTGGGTAGGTAGATGAGTCTGGCAGCAAAGTTCATTATGGATTGTAAAGCGCTAGTTGCAGTAGTCATGTAGCGGATCATGTAAGCATGTACAAACATTCATTTTAGCTGCACTAGGTATGGGCAGAGACAAACAATATTTTTAAGATGGAAGCAATAGGATTTGCATGGTTAACTAAATTAAAGCACTGTTGACCTAATGGAATACTAATAGTAGAAGATGAGAACTTGAAGGAGGAAAGACATGACGTTTTATTTTAGAGAATATGAGTTCTAGAAAGCATGCAGCCATACAGGAGAGTTAACTGGGGACATGATAAAGGAAGGAAGCCTAGATATAATAGGAAGAAAGGTAGATCTGGGTATTGTCCGTATTAAAGTGATATTGAAAAACAAAAAGAGCTGATGAGGTCACCCAGTGAGGCAGTGTATAGTTAATGTAATTTCAAGAATCTCAGGCAGACCGGTGCTTCTCTAAGATTACAGGAATACAATAGTGTTAGGTATGCAAGTATATATCCCTAATGCGCCCTGTGCCCTAGTCACAGTTTAGTTTGCACAGTGATTAACCACTTCACTAAGATAAAGTGGTCTGGGTGCCTATAGTGTTCCTTTAAGAAACCTCTAACTCTAATTTTAACAGATCCATCCACATATAAAATATGCTGATTTGTATATTAGGAGAAGATAACATTTTATCGACATTTCCATCTAAAGGACTGCTTTTACCAGCGGTATGATTTTTTTTAATGTAAGAATTTATTTTCTCACTTTTTCAGATTTTTTCTCAGAAAACAGTTTGACTAACTTTGGGTGTTTTTTATTTTTTATTTTTTTGGTTTACAGGATGTGATACATGTACAGTATGTGTTCTCCTGTTTCTCCTTTAGGGCAACTGATTTTGAGTCTGCAAGGGAACATTGCTTCCCCAGCTTGTGGCAAAACAGTACTTGCATGATGCAAAGAAGCTGAAAATCCTGACATTTATATATATTGATGAATGTAAACATTTTTTATTTTTTGTACGAAGGAGGAATTTGACCCTTTTCCTGTTTTTTCTTAAGGAAGAAATATGTCATAACAGAATGTATAATAGGGTTCTCATATGAACATTGTAAACATTATAGAATGTTCTGTGCAATATTCCCTTGTCATGCTACTTGTTTTTATATTATATATCTTCTCCATGAGGATTTATTGTACAGGAAAAGAATTGCTTCATGCAGTATTCATATGAGATTGGTGCAAGGTTTGTGCATGTCTCTTTGTCTATTGAATCAGTCAGGTTTGAAGAGTCTTCAACTTATTTATTTATTTTAAAGAGATCAGTTTTCAAAAGTGTGAGGAAGGTGACTTAGTGAAAAACGATCCAAGCTTTCACATTTAGAATTTTATTCAGTATAAGATTTGACTCAGAAACTTACCTAAACATAGGGGAAGGTGCAAAGGGAATATAACTCAGCGCAGAATTAGAGTAAAAGAAGAAAAAAAAGAGAGAATGGGAGGTAAAAAGAAAAAAAAAATAGGACAGAACTCAACAAGAGGTAAAAAAAAAAACATCTACCAGAGACAAAGATGATAGGGAATCTACTAAAAGGGAGATATAACAGGATCCAATAAGTGGGAATACATCAGTGTCAATTATTGGGAGGGGGAGAGGTTTGAAGATGGTAAAGGGCTACTGGATTAAATATATTAAAGAGAATATTGTAAAGAGTATGGTTTTTGAGAGTATGAGAAATTGGGCAAAAGCTCAGAGAGACCTCAATAACTTTATCTTTGCATAGTCCCCGCATAGGTCTCAAAATTTTGTTTGATCACTTGTGCCATTATGGAGAGAACTTATTTCATTCACATAACATATTGTTTGTGTTTGCTTCAGTGAATTTGCTTAGGCTCTTCCTAAATTAAAATTATAATCCAGATGTGGACCCCGTGCTCACTGTGTTTAGAAGGATATCTGCTACACCTCACTGACGAGGCCCAAAGAAAGCCAAAACGATCATCTGGGGTTGCTGTGTCTCTCGTGCATGGGGTACTTGCTGGCATTTTGGATCTGCACTGCCCTTATGGGTGGGATAAGTCTGATAAGCCAATGTATAGGTTCTCTCTCTAATGGCACAAGTGAGCAACAACTGAGACCTGAGCGGGGGTTAACCAAAGGGCAAGCTATTGAGTTTCTCTGAACCTTTGCCTGTCCTCGGAGTTCTCATATTCTCTGTTTTTATATAGAAACATAGACATAGAATGTAATGGCAGATAAGAACCATTCGGCCCATCTAGTCTGTCCAATTTTCTAAATACTTTCATCAGTCCCTGGCCTTATCTTATAGTTGTGTTAAAGGAATTTAGGCATGCCTGGGATAGGCATAAATGCATTTGCTTAGGGTCTCTCTATGCTAAATGGGTAATCCAGAGGTGGACCCCATATGTTAGTATAGATATGAGTTTGAATATTCATGGTGTAATTCAATAAATTTGGCAAATATATGAAATTATTACAATTGTCAATCAATTAAAAAAAAAGTACTTGTGAATACAAGAGAATAATGGTATGAACTGTATCTGGAAACCTGGAACAATTCAGATGCATGCTTTAACAGGCAAACAGTGGGCACTGGAAGACCAACAGTTTGAAAATCCCTGATTACAACACAGTGCCCAGAGTGTCACAATAACAACTGCAGTAGTGAGCTGCATAGTGTCACAGGGCAGTGTTTGTGCAAAATGCCCTGATTGTCCTGCTGACACAACATACAAAATGTTGGAGCCAGTTAAGTCATGCTAATGGATTTGTTTTGCCTAAAAAAAAAGATCTGTTCAGTTTATAAAGTAGCAATGCTACTAGCATTATATTTAAATGCAGCCTTAAAGTCTACGTTTTCATTATAATCCATTTAGTTTGTTAAGTTAAACCAGTCACTGAAAGTCACCATGTGAATCTGTTCGAAGAATAAAGAAGTAAGAGCAGATTGGGGGCGGACACGGTGGTTTGTTATTTTTAGGGCTACAGTTTCTGCTTTTCTTCACTCTGGCTACAAAACAAGAAAACAAAGAAAGTGAAAGCACCAAGTACTGTCTGAGAAAGGAAAGACTATTATTTCCCTGGAACAATAGTGATTGTTTATTTATCACTAAGCAGGTTATCAGTTTGGGACAATAAAGCTGTTTGCAAGCTTAATAGGAGCTTGCTGATTGACTCCATCTAAGTTACAGCTAGCGGAGATCTGCAGCGGGAATAAAACATTTAGATTTCAAATTGTCGCTGTGGCAGACAATATAAAGGCATCACAGAGCTGGTATATAAACATTGTATTAAGGTATCATACTTTCCATTCACCAATATAGATCAGTTGTTAAGGTCCTGTCCTATTCCAAAGAGATTATTCTATGTATTTACAGACCTGGTACACATTATGAATGCAGAGAAAATACCACATCATTAAACTGTGCGTCCCCTTGGCACACATCATGCATGAGCCATCGAGACAGAACAATCTAATAGTGCAGAAACAAGATGGATTCCAGATCACAAAATGTTATTATGCTATATTGTATGGAAGAAATCATTACTGGCAGTGGGAAGAGTATGTAGTATTCATATATTGAAGGAGTAAATACAATCAATTCTTAAATCTTGTTAAATAATGACTGCCTTGGGATATCACTGATGGCTCTTTCACTTCTGTAGTGGATGCTTGTAGTGGATGCAGTGTAAGGGATGCATTGTGTGTAGGGTTGCATTGCTTGTGTGTGTGTGTGTGTGTGTGTGTCTGTGTGATGGATGTCAATCTCTCCCCCCTCCCTTGTCACTCTCTTCTCGCCCCTCTCCCTCCCTTGGCACTCTCTTCTCGACCCCTCCCTTATCACTCTCTTCTCCCCCCCCCTTGTCACTCTCTTCTCCCCCCCTTGTCCCTCTCTTCTCCCCCCTTGTCACTCTCTTCTCTTCTCCCCTCCCCCTCCGCACTCTCATTCCCCCTCCCTCCCCTGTCACTCTCACCCCCTGTCAATTTCTTTCTCTCCCCCGTCAATTCCCTCCCTGTCAATTTCTTTCTCCCCGTCAATTTCCTTCTCTCCCCCCTCCCTCAATTTCTTTCTCTCCCCTTCCTGTAAATTCTTTCTCCCACCTCCCTGTCAATTTCTTTCTCCCCCTCCCTGTCAATTTCTTTCTCCCCCTCCCTGTCAATTTCTTTCCCCCCGTCAATTTATTTCTCCCCCCCTGTCAATTTCTTTCTCCCCGTCAATTTATTTCTCCCCATCAATTTCTTCCCCGTCAATTCCCAATCAATTTCTTTCCCCCCCTGTCAATTTCTTTCTCCCCCTCCCCTACCTCTGTTGTAGTGTGGCCAAGCTCTGTATGGTCCACGGGTACAGGGAGCTTTTGTTTCCTGTACCCGGCCGGACTAAAAGGAAGTGCACACTCAGTGTCAGTCCGGCCGGGTACAGGAGACAGATGCTCCCTGTACCCGCGGACCATACAGGGCTCGGCCACGCTACAGTGAGGGAGTGACAGGAGGGAGCGCTGAGCGCTTCCCTCCTGTCAGCCCCTCTCCTCATGCTGCGCCCGGGCGGTGCGCTCGGGCGGCTGCAGCATGAGGGGGGCCGGCGCTCCTGGCGGCGCCCCTTCCCAAGGGGCGCCCTAGGCGACTGCCTAGTCCACCTAACAGGTAGCGCCGGCCCTGGCTATACTATTAAGCCTAGCCTGCTTACATTGATGCTCATACTAACACACCTACTACCATTTTATGTATGACCATGTTTTATTATAAAAATTGTGCAGTTTACCCAATGTCATGACGTTATGTACTTTGCATTGCTTGTGTTAGCTGTTGTAGCATTACAGGCCTGTTGTAAACCCTTTGCACAACTATTAAAGAATTAAAAAAATATAATTTAGGGTGGAAATGTTACCTTTGGTTCACACATACGGTTATTTAAACTTCATATTGTATCAAATTGATATTTGAATGGCAAAATGTAGGCAATGAGTGATATGATAAAGATTTCTGACACAACGTGGCCCTTTAAGCCTAAACTTCAACATTTTTATATTACTGAATGAACCCTTAAAGTGTGAATTCCCAGGAATTTAATGAGAATTTATACCAAAATAGCTGAATTTGAACAACAAGTCATTATGTATTCAGTTTGATTATTCCATCCTAAAATTTTAAATTCACTTTGCATTCTCATCAGGTTAGACTTTAGTAAATAAACTTGCATGAATGATAAAACAAAACTGATAGTAAGTTTCATTCTCCAGAGACCAAGGGAAGCTGTCATCTGTTCCCAACAGGCTGGGCACTTGAAATGGTTGTCATTCTTTGCTGCTTAACATCAAATACCTTTTAAGGAAAAGTCTGTGCAGGACTGCTAAGCAGTCTGAAATGTTCTGTGGTTATGGGGAAAACAAAACCCTCCTAGGAATAAACGAAATGGTCCTGGAGAGGATCACAGAGAATTTAAAGAAAACCTTGGTAATAAGCAAAGAACAGGCCGTAATAGTGTATTACATACCTGGCAATCTGAATTAAACATTTTGTTCAGATAAGTCTTGTTCAAGATCAAGGTTAATGAGGACAGAGAATCATAATTAGTTCCAAGTATGTATTCGCTAAACAGAAAATTACTGTGAATTGTTGCTAAATTGCAAAATTTAGACAAGATATGTAATGAGAAAAAATGGTTGGGAAATCATCCAAACACAATGATTTTGGTGTTGCAGGATAACTCGAAGTAGTATTGCATAATTGCAGAGATTATAGATGAAGTACCTTGTAACCACTCTACCTACTAATTGGGGCAAATTTGCTACAGATATAAGCTCACACAGGTGAAAGGAGAATGTTTAACCCTTACTGTAGGAGATTCCATCAATGTGTGTGATACACATAACTAGAACGGTGTGATGTGTGCTTCTCTCTCTTCCCTGGAGGTTGCAACACACAAAAATGTGAAATGGCAGTGTATAAACGAATAGCTGCAGCGATTGGTAGTGATACACTGGAACAATTCAAAATAAAGAGCCTAACTGCAGAAGGTATCTATGTTTTTCGGCACCGGGAGCAAATTTGACCGCCTCCCCCATGATTTTTTGGATTATTGTAGTGGTCATAGTGCTAGGAAGCGATAAAGGCTAGCCCTTTAATTTGTCCCAATATATAACTCAGCCCTCAGACTGGAATAATATAATTAATAAGTTTTACTTCCTCTTGATGCATCCAAAATATTTTTACATGGTATGGCAAGATTTTACCCTAGTTTAATGCAGCAAAATGGCTCAACTTTAACTTATTTTAGTTCCACTGTCTGGACACAGGGCCCCTTCTTTGTAGTGTCAGTGTTTGAATGTAGTTGTATGTTTGACTGACTTGTTCTCCATGTTCCACTTTCTCATATCAACCCCACTTATGTCTCTTTCCCTCTTCTTTGGCCCACTTGTGCCTCTCCCATTCTCTCTCTATTTATGTATCTAAACCTCATTTTCCCTTACTGGTATCTTCCACTTCCATCACTTATGCTCTAATTTTTTTGGTCCTGTCCCACAGTCACAACTTTGTTCCTAAAAAGTGTAGCATGAGCAGATCATAAGACGCACTCTCACTCCACTCAGTGGTCTCGGATCCTGCAGAGAGCACTGAAACACTACTCCAAGGAAGTCCTGCCCTCAGCCAGCTGGCCTGCTCGATTGATTGGCAATCTAGTGTGCATTAATGCCAAGCTGACCAGCCAGTAATTTGGGTGGACCCATCCCCTTTCCAGATGTACCTGCCACTTTATGCCCTTCCCGCCACAGTCACTAACATTGGAGGGTATGATTATAGAGTAGCTCTAGTCCTGGCAAGGACTTCTCTCTGCTGGATATGGGGTAACTAGAACACAGGAACAAGGCGCTGTGAAGTGAATAGCTCTCTTCCTCCCCAGTAACTGGATGACAAACAGTTCTGGGAGTACAACTCATTTTATTCTACCACACTCAGATTTTATGCACAGATCCCCAGCATGAGGTCTCTATTCAACACAACACAAACTCCTCCTAGGCATGCCTGTGTCTGGGAGATAATTGAGTCAATTAGATAATTAGCTCAATTATCTCTCAATTACATGGAACCATACAGGAAATACACAAAACACCCCAAAAATACACAGGAACCCCACAAGTCCTATAACCCCAAATAGCCTGGATCTGAGCGCCCAAGTTGTCCAAATAGCACTCAGATCCATTTAGTAGAATGGCATCGCCATTCGGGTAAATTTCAGCCACGAGTTCCACAGAAAAAGAGGCAACGGTCAATTTTCAGGAGTTCCTGTGCAAACACTGACGAATGCTCCACCTGGCTTTTTGGGAGCGAATGCTCTCCCCAGTCGGTAGTTCCTTTCTCCTGAGCGGCGTTCTCCTAACTGGTCTGGAAACGGAATGGGAAGCGGTACAGTTTTACCTGGGGTTTGCAGGATCACCTAGTCGAAAAAGACTTCCACACGTTCGACGACCATGTACCGCTGCCTGTGTTCAGGAGACAAAATAGCCGCCACCCAAGGAAAGCACTTGAGTTAATTACTCTTTTGAAGTTAACAAGCCATGAGGTGGTCAGCGTTCTGGGGTATAAAAAGGGGAACCCTCATCTTCATTTGGGATATGAACAAGGGATGTACGGACAACCGAACAGAGAGGGAACAAGTCTGTTACAATGATCTCTCCATCGGTTGTGTCCTCCATCCATATCTCTACCCTTTTGTGTTTCTCTACACAAATGCCTCTAGCCTCACTTATGTCGATTTTGATTAGCTTTGCTTATGTAGCCCAAATCCCTCTACCTTTTTATACGTCTCTGACGCCCATGTGTATTTTTTTACATTCCTCTTTACTTTGTTTGTGACTTCACTTGTATAATTCCCTTGCACATCCGACTAGACCCTATGTTTTTTTTTAACACCCCCACACCCATTGTATGTGGGTTTTCTACCCCACTATGCTCCCGTTTATTTCCACATTCTCCCCCTATTCCTTCCTATCCCTTCCACCTACCTGGATTTTAGAATGACTGAGTGGGACTGAGGCAGAGGTCTTGAATTTTCCTCTGCCTGGTTTCTCCAACACTGCACTCTGAACAGACAGAGTGGCTGGATGTGACTTTATTAGCCTCAGATTTGGTCCCAGGCCCCATTATAACCGGTGACAGTGTGGGGAGGTGTGCACAGAGCACCTCCCTTTACAAACAGACCCTCTTGTATGCCCATATTTGAATGTTTTAGAATGGTCCAAGCCCAGAACTCAATATGATTGAGAATCTGTGAAAAGTCGTGAAGAATACTCTTCCATAACTGTCCCAATCTAACTTGATAAGAGTATGAGTAGTTTTGCAGAGAAAAGCCTGAAAGATGGTTTGGTGGGATCGTTTCCCATACATGAATTGTCTTTATGTGATTGCCTGCATTTCCCCCATGTATTTGTGAATCTGTGGATGCTTTACCTGCTCCCCGTTCGGGAGAGCTCATATGAACAGGTTCCGTTCATCTCCCGAATGGGGACCACCCTAAGATCCCATTTAGAATGTTTAGTTAGAGCGTTCACACCTCGCTAATGAGGTGTGAAAAACGCAAACCCAAGGGAAACCTAGGTGCGTCCCGACCCTTGGTGGTGACCCTTTTGTTAGATGAACGCCAGCCAGGGGGAGCATGGATTGCCCTCCCAGTGCCCCTTGGAATGTTGGCACCAATCATTTAGAACATTGGCAACTTGCAACATAAGTGTTAAACTGCAAGGGAAGTAATTGAGTGCTACCCTGGGTGGTCGCCGTTCGTATAGGCGAGCCGTGGCCAGGGGGAGCATTTGTGTCCCAAAAG
Source organism: Pelobates cultripes (assembly GCA_933207985.1). Classification (NCBI taxonomy): domain Eukaryota; kingdom Metazoa; phylum Chordata; class Amphibia; order Anura; family Pelobatidae; genus Pelobates; species Pelobates cultripes. Next base: position 93,874,348 of record OW240916.1, on the reverse strand, counting down.
AGGATGCTTCCCTTGCCCGGTTTTACCCAGGGACCCCAGGGAGGTGGGAACTTTCCCTTGCTGGGACTCCCTGGTACAGAGACACATGGGATAAGGACCCCTGGTCACCAGAGGGGGGAGAACCTGGGGAGTGGTGGTGGGAACTGAGGACAAAGGGACTAGAGTTCCTGTCACATGCACAGGCCCCTGGCAGGAGGAGTACCCTGGGAGGGGGAACTGAGTGGCAGGAACAGGAGACAAAAGGGATTGGGGTTCCGGTTCTGTTGTATGACCTCCGGGAGGGGGAGGACCCGGGGAGGGAACATTGTCATTGTGTGTGTTCCACCCCTTGCATGGAGAAAGTATAAAGCCGAGTGTGGCCAATAAAGTTGTTGTTGTACCCCTGGAACTATTTTTCGTCCAGTTACTGGGGGGAAAATCGGTCTTTTCATTCTGCATTAGCTGAGATAACCAGCCGGGTTACCCTCGGCCCGCTGCAGATGGTTCATCAGTTCAAGAAGCGAAGTGCAGTGTCTCAGAGTCACAACTTCATTTACTGGCAAGGTCAACTTATCCTTTCATCTTTCCAAAGTTAACAAAGTAATTTCCATTAAGTTGGGTAATAGCATCTAGATTCCAGGATGTAATTAAAAGCTGGCAAAATATACATTTGCTGGATATGTACTTTGATACTTTATAAAAATGGTCAAAAATTGCAGGATACAAATGTGCAAAGCTGGTCAGACCATTTGCTGTGGCTAACCCTATTAATATTTGGGTTGTGCTAAAATAAGTGAGAGTTCCACTTTTAGAAAGCCAAGGCAGTAATTCAACTCCACACATGTTTAGTTTCCAGTCCCACAGGGTTGCAATGTTTAGATGCCAGCAATATGCAGTATGCAGCCAGTTGCTTATATCCCTTTTATAAATATTAGAAGAATGTGTATAGGATGCCTATTTATCATTGCAGTACAATGCTGTATTGCAATGCATAGAAGGAGGGGAGCAGCGCTTTCGAAAAGTCTTCAAGTCCAGGTCATTGGTTAATAAGTAATGAGAAGAGAGGACAACGTGCAGAATATAGTGTACTATGTCTATAACTTAGTAAAAGAAAACAAGGAATTGCACTTACAATGTATAGAGCTGAGACTTAGCTCCAGTTTGATACACATAGGCTCAATGTATAGAGCTGAGACTTAGCTCCAGTTTGATACGCATAGGCAGTATAATCCCTGCCTTAGGATATTTACTTGATGTCTTGGTCCTATATAGTGTAGTCTATTGAATATGCTGGGTGGAGTTAAAATATATATAAGTGCACATTTATTGGAACCTACTGATGGCTCCCAATGAATAGCATAGAGTGGGAAACCCCCACTCTTGAATACACACAGGATCCCACACTTTGATATAAGTAGCAGAAATCTTCACAGTGGTATACATAGATAAGGAGATAAAATTATATAGTGCTCGCTCTATGATAAAAATATAAAAAAAATAAGAGAAATGTACTCACTGATATAGAGCAAAAGTGGTTTTGTTCAAGCAATATGGTGTATTCCCCACAAAGGGAATTAATGACAAACCAGGATATAATCAGGAAGGTCCAGAGGTAATGAAAATCACTAATTTTATTGAAAACTGTATATAAAAACAAAAAAAAATAAAACAGATTAACGCACTAACACGTTTTCCCTTACAGGCTTTCTCAAAATGTTAAAGGCAAAAAGAACTTCAAACGTGGCCGTCAAGTACTTAACATAAAAACAGTACATGATCATTAATAAAAGGACATATTACAAGAAAAGAGGCAACCTTCATTAATGCATTGTAATCTAAAAATACATTTATTCAGAAAGGTGAATAAACAGTAATGCACATACAAACCTGCACACTAATTTCTATCTCCAACAAACTCCAATCCATACAGTCAATTTAGACGACACAGAAGGAATTGTTCAGAACGCGATCTTGGGAACTCTCAAATGGAGGGAATGCAAAGACATTTTCTGGCCAATGGGTACCTGAAGCAACTATTGGATAAAGCAATGGGAAGGGCTCTCACAAGCCCAAGGGTAGAGACTTTAGCAACCAAATACCTGGCAGGATGGAATGTAGAGAAGTCCCAGCCTTCATCACTCAGTATAGCAAATTATTTGAGAGAATTATTTGCAAATGCTCAGAGATTTTGAAGGGGGACCTAGCTCTAGAGTGAACCCTGGAGGTGTTCCTTAGATTTATCTACTCTAAAGCCCCAACTTAAAAAATATGCTAGCTCCGACGATCAAAAAGGCTCAAACCCCAGGGGTGTGGAGAACTTAGAAATTTGCTTTTAGAGGTGTGAGAATGTCAAGGGTGCAAGATGATTGATACCCAGGAAACCCTAGTTGCTAAATTCACACAAAATTATGGGAGAAAAATTTGTATTAAATCTCATATAGATTGCAATGCCTCAGGAGTGTCCTTGTGGTAAACAATATATTGGTAGAACAAAGAGACCAATGAAGACAAGAATGTGGGAACATATTAATAACATCAAAATGCCTACCAACACACAATCTTTCTAGATATTCAGCATTATATCTTAATAATGACCCCACTTGTCTGAGTTTCATAGATTGGCCAAAAGCAAAGTGGATTTTTAATCTAAACACTTTAGAACCAGTAGGTAGGCATGTGCATTGGAAAAAAGTTTGGTTTGGTTCGGCATTCCGAAATTCGGGACTTCGGCAATTCAGAACTTTGGCAATTCTGCACTTCGACACTTCGGATCTTTGGCAACTTTGGCACTTCGGAACTTGGCCACTTCAGAATTTTGGCAACTTCGGCACTTCAGCATGTCGACAGTTCTGAATTTTGGAACTTCTCTTGCAGCCGCTTGGTAGATAACTCCCTAATTCCCACGGTATTAGGGAGTTTTCTACCAAAAGGACGAAAGACCTAAATTGGTCTTTCAGCCAAATTTACTAATATTAAGTAAAGATTACTTAGTATTAGTAAATTATGCCCCTACTCGCTATACCGCAAGTAGGGACATGTCTATTAAACAGTGAGCAGCCTAAACTGTTGAACTGTTAACTGTTGAACTGTTGAAGCTGCTCACTGTTAAAAAAAAAAGAGGTCCCCCCTTCCTGAGCCCCCACCCCTGAGCGGCGGGTAGGGGCCCTAAATTAGAATAAGGGGGGAACCTATTGTCCTCCCCCCTGGCCCCCACCCCTAAATGCAGTGGGTGGGGGCCCTAAATACTAATTAGGGGGGGGACCTAATGTCCCCCCCCCTGGCCCCCACCCCTGAGCAGTGGTTGGGGGCCCTAAAATACTAATTAGGGGGGACCTAATGTCCTCCCCCCCTGGCCCCCACACCTGAGCAGTGGGTGGGGGCCCTAAATACTAATTGGGGGGGACCTAATGTCCTCCCCCCTGGCCCCCACCCCTGAGCGGTGGGTGGTGGCCCTAAATACTAATGGGGGGGACCTAATGTCCTCCCCCCTGGCCCCCACCCCTGTGCAGTGGGTGGGGCCCCTAAAATACTAATTAGGGGGAAGACCTAATGTCCTCCCCCCTGGCCCCCACCCCTGAGCGGCGGATGGGGGCCCTAAATAAAAAAAATAACCTAGTCACCCCCCTCGCCCAAAAAATTATCCCCTAACTACCCCCCTCACCCTAAAAATAATGAGGGGGGACCATTTAACTAAGTACCATTTAACTAACTAATTAAAGGACCACTATAGGCACCCAGACCACTTCAGCTTAATGAAGTGGTCTGGGTGCCAGGTCCAGCTAGGTTTAACCCTTTTTTCTATAAATATAGCAGTTGTGTGGCCCTCTTGTGCTGGCCCTCCCTCCCAGCACAATAGGGTTAATCCAGCCTCTAGTGGCTGTCTCATTGACAGCCGTTAGAGGCGCTTGCGTGCTTCTCACTGTGATTTTCACATTGAGAAGACGCCAGCGTCCACAGGAAAGCTCAGGGGTGGGGGCCGGGGGGAGGACATTAGGTCCCCCCTTCATTCTAATTTAGGGCCCCCACCCATTGCTCAGGGGTGGGGGCCAGGGGGAGGACATTAGGTCCCCCCAATTGGTATTTAGGGCCCCCACCCACCACTCAGGGGTGGGGGCCAAGGGGAGGACATTAGGTCCCCCCCCTTATTTTAATTTAGGGCCCCCACCCGCTGTTCAGGGGTGGGGGCCGGGGGGGCAATAGGTCTCCCCTTCAGGTTAGGAGGGGGGACGTGTTTTTTTTTGTTTGTTTGTTTTTGTTTTTTCCAGTGAGCAGCCAAAGGCTGTATAGCGAGTAGGGGCATAATTTACTAATACTAAGTAATCTTTATTTAGTATTAGTAAATTTGGCTTTCAACCTTTTAGTAGATAGGTCCCTAATACTGTGGGAATTAGGGAGTTATCTACTTATTCATTCCTGTCATTACATTGACTGGCCAAGTAACTTACATTTTATATGAATGTGTGTTACTTGATTGTTGTAAGTGTTGCAAACGCTTACAGCTGAATCCTGGCTTTGTTTGTATACTTTTTATTTTAAATAGTATACAGTGTAACATTCTTCTTCTTCCACTGGGTAAGTATATTAGTACTTAGGCAATACTGTGCTTCGGAACTTCGGCAATTCGAAACTTTGACACTTTGACACTTCGGAAATTCGGTAATTTCTGAACTTCGGGCCTCGGTAATTCTGCACTTTGGCACTTCAGCTACTCGGACATTTGGAAGTACCCGAATGTCTGAATCGCCCGAAATTCGTCCAAATTCATATTCGGCCCGAAACGAATTGCACATGTCTACCAGTAGGTATGAATATAGATTTTGAACTAAATGCCTTTCTAGAACTAGATTTTTCTCTGACCTTTTTAAACATTCTTTGTAAATTTTTTCTACACACCTTTGTGAATCCATCGCTTCATTAAAGACGAGTATAGAGCACATGATGAAATCTATTGCTTAATCATTGAGTCCGCTTAGTTTTCCAGCTGCCTGCCAAAATGCCAACCTAAATGGATCCAAATAGGCCAGATGGGGAACTCAGAGGATGTCCTAAGCTAGCCCAGAGTGCCTCAGAGATAGTAGCTTACAGAAGTCTGTGATTTCCACCCCCAGCAGATGCTGTCACTACTGGGAACTTTTCTTTGCAGGAGGCACACATACATAACACAACAAGCAGAGTACACACAAAGTACCACAAACAAGCCCCACACATGCACAACTGCACAAAACAGCTCCCACCACACACAATACCAAATAAAAACAGCCCACATTCACACAAAAAAGACTACAATACAACCTATCCACGATCAATACCACAAATAACGATGCCATATACAACACTATACACAGCCCATAAATACACATGCATCAAAGCCATCCCACACATATACATAAAACACACAATATATACAGCCCAAACACATATACAACCTCAGAAAGCATTTGCTGCCTCCATACATTACATAAGCCGAATTTCTAAACAAAAATAAACGTTACATTAAAATAGTAGGGCCGGCACCCTTAAGAACTTTTTTTACTTTGGTACAATGCTACCAAAAGCCTACCCCTCGCCTAGCCCAATGTCCAAATAAAATTGTGCTATCTATAAATTGAGCCTGAGATGTTCAGTTTAATTATTCATACTAACCTTTGTTTAAACCTTTATATAGTGCCTATTTTTTTCAAATGTCTTTTATGTGGTTTTATCTGCTCTTGGTAATGTTCAGCAACAGTAATTGTTTATCTGATCGATATTCTGAAATGTCATATGTCTCACTGAGTCAATCCCTCAATTTCTGCATCATTTCTCACTTCCTACTCTGATCACTGAACCAGCAATTAAATAACATCAATAGAAAGATCCTCTCTGTCTGTTCCTAACGCATCTTGCCTCAAACATATTTACCTACTACTTGGTAATACATTATATTGGCACTCCTCCTAGGACTTATAATTCTAGTGTCCCCTTTAGAAGGTTTACTAGGTGTTGTTACTCTGTCATATGGTATGTCTCACCCTCACATAGCCAAGCTATTATCCTCTAGAGATTTCCTAGGGTTGCTACAAGCTGCTACAATCTACGGTTTTCATGTAGGCTGTTCTACTTGAGAGGTGTGACATCATATATTCCTGCAACCTCTATCAACTTTGTTACCTTTGATTCCATTGGCACATGTGTCTCATCTCAATTTACAACCACTTAAAACACATCTATCATACATATTCATCATGGTTTGAAAGCCCAGTCATCTCCAAATACAGCAGTCTCCATGTAAAGGTCCCATAGGCCAGTCTTCAACCCCATTGAAAATCAGGTTTATTGTCAAAATGTACAGACTTTCAGCTGTTTGCGATGAACGAATCAAACAAAATTAATTGGAACAACTCAACACAATGAATCCTTCAAGTGGTTTCCTCATATTCAACTGAAAATGCAACTTATAATGACTTCTCCAGTCTCAAAATCATTCAACCCCTGAATAGCATCCCTCACAACAGCACAAATATGCAAACCAGGTGTTCTCTCAAGCACACCTGGAACAATGGATACACTACATCGAGAAAGGAAGTGAGGCAAACAAGAAGACAACATACTTCCTCTCCAGCACCGCAGAGTCCATAGAGGAGAGACAAACAAATATTACCAACAACTCAAATTCTAATCAGAAACCAGAGATTACTACCAACATGTATATGATCTAAATTGCATAAAAATTACCACATTTGTAAAGAGCACTGGAAAACAGCAATACATTGAAAAAAAAAAAAATTAACCTCTTAAGGACTGAGCCAAATGTACACGTTGTAAAAAAAAAAAAAAACAAACAAAACCTGGCATTTGCGCTACATGTCTCTCCAACCATAATTCACCTCTTTCATATTAAATGCACCCACCCTTATTATATATCATTTTATTCAGGGGAAACAGGGCTTTCATTTAATATCAAATATTTAGCTATGAAACATAATTTAATATGAAAAAAATGGGAGAAAATAAGATTTCTTTTGATTTTTTTAGTTCTACATGACATTTTAACTGTCAATGTCATAATACTGTTTGCTTTTACTGCAATAAAATACACATATTTGTATTCAGCAAAGTCTCACGTGTAAAACAGTACCCCTATGTACAGGTTTTATGGTGTTTTGGGAAGTTACAGGGTCAAATATAGCATGTTACATTTTAAATTGAAATTCGCCAGATTGGTTATATTTATATTTGACGCTGTAACATTTGAAAACACCATAAAACCTGTACATGAGGGGTACTGTTGTGCTCAGGAGATTTCGCCGAACACAAATATTTGTGTTTCAAAACAGTAAAAAGTATCACAGCAATAATATCGTCCGTGTAAGTGCTGTTTGTGTGTGAAAAATGCAAAAAACTTCACTTTTGCTGGCGATATCATCGTTGTAATACATTTTACTGTTTTGAAACACTACTAATATTTGTGTTCCGCAAAGTCTCCCGAGTAAAACAGTACCCCCATGTACAGGTTTTATGGTGTTTTGGGAAGTTACAGGATCAAATATAGCACGTTACATTTTAAATTGAAATTCGCCAAATTGGTTACGTTGCCTTTGAGACTGTATAGTAGCCCAGGAATGAAATTTACACCCATAATGGCATACCATTTGCAATAGTAGACAACCCAAGGTATTGCAAATGGGGTATGTCTTTTTTAGTAGCCATTTGGTCACAAACACTGGCCAAAGTTAGCGTTAGTATTTGTTTGTGTGTGAAACATGCAAAAAACGCCAATTTTGGCCAATGTTTGTGACTAAGTGGCTACTAAAAAAAACTGGACATACCCCGTTTGCAATACCTTGGGTTGTCTACTATTGCAAATGGTATGCCATCATAGGGGTAATTTTCATTCTTGGGCTTCCATAGGGTCTCAAAGGCAATGTAACCGATCTGGCGAATTTTAATGTGCAAAAAATGAAACACAAGCCTTATATTTGACGCTGTAACATTTGAAAACACCATAAAACCTGTACATGAGGGGTACTGTTGTGCTCAGGAGATTTCGCCGAACACAAATATTTGTGTTTCAAAACAGTAAAAAGTATCACAGCAATAATATCGTCCGTGTAAGTGCTGTTTGTGTGTGGAAAAAAAACCTTAACTTTTACTGGCGATATCATCGTTTTAATACATTTTACTGTTTTGAAACACTACTAATATTTGTGTTCAGCAAAGTCTCCCGAGTAAAACAGTACCCCCATGTACAGGTTTTATGGTGTCTTGGAAAGTTATAGGGTTAAATATAGTGCTAGCAAATTAACCCCTTAAGGACACATGACATGTGTGACATGTCATGATTCCCTTTTATTTCAGAAGTTTGGTCCTTAAGGGGTTAAATTCCCTATACTTTCGGCATGGGTTGTCAAGCAGGTCTAATTGTAATTAATTAAAATACCTAATTATGTAAAAATATTACATAAATATATATGTAGAATTAATATATGTATACATATGTGTATATATATATATGTTTATATATATATATATATATATATATAATTTTTTAAAAATATTTTTATTTATATATAGGTACATATATAGTGATATATACGTATATACGTATATATTTATGTATATAGATATATATATTATTTCGTTCTACGTGTATTTTGATATAAATATATATATATATTAATATCACAATACAGTTAGAACGAAATAACACACATCTACACATCTATATATTTTTTAATTATTTATTTTTAATTATTTTTTTAATTTTATTTTTTTACGTATTTACATATTTGTTTCTATATTATGTATAATTATATATATAACAATAATTATATATATATATTTAATCAGTATCAGTCTACGTGTAATTATATATATATTAATAGTAAAATACACCTAGACAGTGTATGTGTGTGTATGTATATGTGTATATATATACTTAGATCATATTTATATAATATAAATATATGATCTAAGTATATAAAAAAAAATTTACACTGATTTTAACATTATTTTATTTGATATCCAGCCAGCAGGGGGACTAACTGTCATTACAGGCAGTCCCCCTGCTGGCAATGCAGCAGCGAGCTGACCCGGCCATGTGATTGTGAGGTCCTCGCAAGGACTTCACTCTCACATGGTCGATGGGGGGCTGGAGGAGGCATGATCCGCTGCGGGGGACTCCCTGGGATCCCAGGTGAGTCTCCCCAACCGTGATCCGGGTAAGTAAGAAAAACAGGAGGGCGTACTATGACGCCCTGCGGCGTTTAGAGCCGCTTACAATAGGGCGTAATAGTATGCCCTCCGGTTTTAAGGGGTTAAATAATCTTGTATTCATAAAATGTATATGGAAATCTGTACTAACCAGTGATTAAGGTATATGACTTTTCTATTTGGCCCCAGACAGTTTGCGACAGAAATTAGTTAGTGACAGCAGTTAGCATCAAAATTGTATATGACTTTATATTTGGCCCCATATTTGCGACAGCAGTTAGTGACAGCAGTTAGCATCAAAATAATGGCATTTACTCAGACAGCAAATTATATAACCTTGGTCGAGAGTATATAATAAAAGTTAAGAGAAATATACACCATGTTAATTAGACCTGAGCAAGATGTATGTCTGATGTATTGATGTTTGTGATTATAAAATGTAAAGTACGTACTATACAATGTATTTGATACTTTTCTAATAAAATTTTATTTGAAATAAGTAAATGAATTGTGACATTTATCTAACATGGACCAGGTAGTGTAACCACTGTTCCTTCAGCTTTGAACCTTCCTTCACTATCTTTGTTTCCTGTTCCTTTTTTTGTGAAGGGGCGATGATCTCTTCTCTTAACTTTGAGGACCATTCTTTTGACTTAGTCATATTTCTAACCAGATTTCGGATCAGATAGTGTAACCACTGTTCCTTCAGCTTTGAACGTAAAACTGTGCTTCCAGGAACATTCTCTAGGAACATTCAGTGCCTTCGCTATCCTTGTTTCCTGTTCTTTTTCTGTGAAGGGCGATGATCTCTTCTCTTATCTTTGAGGACCATTCTTTTGACTTAGTCATATTTCTAACATGCAGTCAAACATGACACTCAACAAGGAAGCTATCAATGACTGCAACCAGATTTCTGAGAAGACAGTTTGTGAAAAACGCTGGGCTCCTCAAATGTCTCTAGAGTTAAAAACCTGATACAAATTAGTGTCTTTCTTGATAACTTCCTGATCTGGGGCAAAACATGTGTTGCTCTTTATCTAGAATGGATTACGTTGAACACTACTCTTGATGTTGCTACGAATCTAGGGAGTAGGTTCTCAATTGCAGTCTTTGGGCTGCTTATGTCTGTACACAATATGATGAGCTATCAAAGTCAACTACAAAACAAAAATCTCAAGGAGGAATTCAGAACACTTTAAAAACAATTGTAAGATTAAACTATATTTTCAATGCATAACCTACCTTTTTATTTTTAGTTTGACAATCTTAAGTCATAATCAAGAAATCCTACAAAGATCTCCAGTTTAATATGCTTTGTTATTAGCACACTGAAGTAAAGTTACACATTATTACGACTAATTACTATAATTAGCGATCATCCTGCAGTCCAATGTCATCCATAATGTGTTCATTTCTACAGATGGCATTGCTGCAGCTGTTTGTTCCTTTGTATTCAGATTTAATTGTTTTTTTCTGTTAACATAATGTGAGACACTGGATTTATCAAACACTTATGTCCTTAAGCATAAAGCTGCCAGCAACTTAAAATGACATCACAACATGACATTCATTTTCACAGTTTTGATCAATGCACAGTTCAAAGCTTGTTTACCAGCAATTGCCATAATTGTTTAGTAAGGGGCAAGCAAATTAAAGTATTAGTGAGTATTTATTGCAAACAAATACAATATTGAATACAAATAAATACAATACAACAAAAACATAGAACATGAAAACTCTGAGAATGGGCAAAAGCTCGGAGAAACTTCAATAACTTGCCCTGCGGTTAGGCTCTACTCCAGGCTCAAAATGTTTTTGCTCACTTGTGCCATTACAGAGAGAACCTATAACATCTGCTTATCAGACTAATCTTACCAATAAGATGTTGGAAAGTTCTCTCTGCACAAGAGATACAGCAACCCTGGACAATTGATTTGGACTTTTTGGGGCACATCAGCAAGGTGTATCTGATACCTCTCTAAACACACTCAGCACTGAGCCCATATCTGGGTTACTCTTTTAATTTAGGGAGAGCCTATGATTGATATGGGTCATTTCGTATTATACTTGTTCTTCCATTAAATAATGCATTGCCTGTGTGTTCCTCCAGAAAAAGTTTTTTCCTGTATGCTCAAGCTGATTGATAACCCTGTACATTATTTATATGTTTATAAACAACACAAAAAGTGAGGACATTCAATAATTCAATGACCAATGCTGCCACTTAAAACTCCACTCAAAGCAGAGAAAGTTTAAGACTCCACAGGGCCCTAGGCAGTGGTGTGTTTTGGTTTTGTGCCACACTAGGCATGACTAAACCTGAGCACCCCCTAAATTAAAATCTGCCCCATCCTTCCTGTCCCATCTAAACCTCTTCCTGAAAAAGACCCAACCATTCCTCTTTAGGTTCCAACTTTTCCTCTTAAAACTCCACCTCTTTGTACCTCATCCTACTAAGCACACACATTCTCACTGACCCATACACGCACTTATGGGCACACACTGTTTAACCAACACACACTTGCACTGATAGACAACATGCCCTCACTGATACACATACACTAACATACACTCACTGACACACAGTCATTGTCTCACACACAGTTTAACCAACACATGCTCACTGACACACACTGACATGAACACACTCTCAGACACACATACACACACACACCCACTGACAGACACACACACACCCTCACATACTAGCAGGCACACAATAATAGTCACACACACTCATTAACACACACATAGATGTCACTGACAGACACAGACTCTCACAGACACACGCAAACATTCACTGACAGAGACACAAACACACACTCACTAGCAAACAGACAGACACATTACCTGACAGGCACACACACAGACACACACATTCACTGACATACACAAGCTCACAGACACACACTCACTGACACACATGCACACATTCACTGACAGAAACACACACGTTAACTGACAGACAAATATTCACTGACAGACACAAAGTAACTAGCAGACACTTACAAATTCTCTCGCACACACTCACAAATAATTAATATTATTATTGTTTTCATTTGTTCACTCAGCCTCCCTCCCTTTTTGGAGAGCTGGAGTGGATCCTGTGCCTGGATTCCAGTGGGAGTCGTTCATCTTCCTGCTTGGGACCTTATGGACCCTCCGAGGCGGGCAGCTGTGAGCACATCATTTAGTGAGAATATGACATCACTCTGGCTCCCAGCATCACTAAACAGCATGTAATATTACAGCTTCCTTGTCGCCTCTGATGCACTCACTGCCACCCGCCTCGAGGGGCTCCACATGAGAGGAGGAAGCACTGGGGGTGGCATTTTTTGCCTTACAAAAAAATACCTAGCATATTATATGACATTTAGAACATTTAATATTTACATTGCACATGTGTAGGTTTATGGTCGTATGAAATGCCTGTAAGAAACTTAGTAAAACATTGAACAGAGAGTAGTTGTCCAACACAGATTTCAATATCAAATCATGCCACAGGGTTATCATTTCACACTGTGTTGCTTTGAAAAATAAAGCAGAATAAACCCTACCTTTTGGGAATACATTCTTGGTTTTGCAGCCATTTAAGTGTCACAATAACTTTTTCAAATTTAAATAGCTTGTGACCATTCTCAATAGCGAGAGTGACTTAAAACTGCTATATGTGGAAACGTGGAAATCTACATTATGCGCTGAAAATATTTGCACAGGTTATAGAGGATTCGGCCTTTTCTGTGCAGCAAAATTATTGCTAACTTTTTTTTTGTTCCCCGTATATCACCCAGGCCCTCCTATTTGTATGCGGTGGCTGTGTGTGAAAATATAGTTGGATTACGTGTAATATTTAGGTTGTAAATTTATAACAAATAGTGTGACAGGTGTCTGAAAACAGCTCAGCAAACATTGAACAGACTGCACCCATAGGCTCGATACACTGTATATCATTTTGCCAGATATATATAATTTCACAGTAATATTGATTTTTAAAAAAGTGTCAATTTATACATAAGATCAATCATGACAATTAATTAGCAAATATTTTTACTAAGCAAACTGTAGGTGAGTTGACAACCAATTTTAGCCAGAATAACTGGGCTAGAATGTTGAAAACCCATCACAACTCATTGTTTAATAAATATACATTCAATATATGCTGCATGTTTTGTTTATTTAAAAATACCAAAACATGTTTTATAACAGGGGCCATCAAATGATTATGGTATGTTGTTTAAAGGAGAGATGAATTCGCTTGTGATTGACATCTACAAACAAAGTAATAGTAAGAATTTATTGAATCACTATGGCAACCAGTTCCAAATGAAAAAAAAAAAAGAGTAGGATTCCAGCAATGTTTCCAAAAATAAACAAACATATCTAGCAGTGTTAAATGGATGATCAGTACAAAAAAAAAAAAGATTATTATTATTATATTATTTAACACCTTTTACCTTTGACAAACATGCCGTTGCATATTATACGGTAGTTAGAGATGACACTGGTGTCCACCGAGGTTCTGTCCCCCTATCGATTAGATCCAGTGTGGTACAGAATGCTAAAGGGATAACTGGCATGGGTACTATCAGCCCATGTGAACAAGAGGGATAGTTTATTTTGACTGTAGATTAAAAAAATGAACAGACAGGACAATCAATGATGTGACAAGAACTGTAACAAGGCTGGTACTAGCACTATAGACAAGAGGAGATCATAAATCCACATCGGGTCCTTGTTATGAGAATGAAGCCAACAAAAATCTATGAAAAAATAAAATATGGTTCTAGATCAAGGAAGGAGGCTAGTGAAAACAACAGAAAGGGCTGTGTCAAAGGGGTGCAAAAGAAAGGCAGGTTAGAATGGAGAAGACACATATATACAGTTTCAAGAAAAAGTATGTCAACCCTTTGGAATGATTTGGATTTCTGCACAAATTGGTCATAAAATGTGATCTGATCATCATCTAAGTCACAACAATAGACAATTACAGTCTGCTTAAACTAATAACACACAAAGAATTAAATGTTGCCATGTTTTTATTGAACACACCATGTAAACATTCACAGTGCAGGTGGAAAAAGTATGTGAACCCCTAGACTAATGACATCTCCAAGAGCTAATTGGAGTGAGATGTCAGCCAACTGGAGTCCAATCAATGAGATGAGATTGGAGGTGTTGGTTACAGCTGCCCTGCCCTATAAAAAACACACACCAGTTCTGGGTTTGCTTTTCACAAGAAGCATTGCCTGATGTGAATGATGCCTCGAACAAAAGAGCTCTCAGAAGACCTATGATTAAGAATTGTTGACTTGCATAAAGCTGGAAAGGGTTATAAAAGTATCTCCAAAAGCCTTGCTGTTCATCAGTCTACGGTAAGACAAATAGTCTATAAATGGAGAAAGTTCAGCACTGCTGCTGCTCTCCCTAGGTGTGGCCGTCCTGTAAAGATGACTGCAAGAGCACAGCGCAGACTGCTCAAAGAGGTGAAGAAGAATCCTAGAGTGTCAGCTAAAGACTTACAAAAGTCACTGGCAAATGCGAACATCCCTGTTAGCGAATCTACAATACTTAAAACACTAAACAAGAATGGATTTCATGGGAGGATACCACAGAGGAAGCCACTGCTGCCCAAACAAAACATTGCTGCACGTTTACAGTTTGCAAAAGAGCACCTGGATGTTCCACAGCAGTACTGGCAAAATATTCTGTGGACAGATGAAACCAAAGTTGAGTTGTTTGGAAGAAACACACAACACTATGTGTGGCGAAAAAAAGGCATTGCACACCAACATCAAAACCTCATCCCAACTGTGACGTATGGTGGTGGGGGCATCATGGTTTGGGACTGCTTTGCTGAGTCAAGGCTTGGACGGATTGCTGTCATTGAAGGAAAAATTAATTCCCAAGTTTATCAAGACATTTTGCAGGAGAACTAAAGGCCATGTGTCTACCATCTGAAGCTCAACAGAAGATGGGTGTTCCAACAGGACAATGACCCAAAGCATAGAAGTAAATCAACACCAGAATGGCTTAAACAGAAGAAAATACGCCTTCTGAAGTGGCCCAGTCAGAGTCCTGACCTCAACCCCATTGAGAATCTGTGGCATGACCTCAAGAAAGCGATTCACACCAGACATCCCAAGAATATTGCTGAACTGAAACAGTTCTGTAAAGAGGAATGGTCAAGAATTACTTCTGACCGTTGTGCACGTCTCATCTGCAATTACAGGAAACGTTTGGTTGAAGTTATTGCTGCCAAAGGAGGTTCAACCAGTTATTAAATCCAAGGGTTTGCATACTTTTTCCACCTGCACTGTGAATGTTTACATGGTGTGTTCAATAAAAACATGGCAACATTTCATTCTTTGTGTGTTATTAGTTTAAGCAGGATGTGATTGTCTATTGTTGTAACTTAGATGATGATTAGATCACATTTTATAACCAATTTGTGCAGAAATCCATATCATTCCAAAGGGTTCACATACTTTTTCTTGCAACTGTACAATGATAGAGCACTGAGTCTAGCGCCCATACATCTTCTAAAAAGAGAAATTGATACCACCCAGTGTAAACAGCTAACATCACTGCAAATAAAAGGAAAACACATTAGAAAAATATCTGATCAGCTAAATGTTTGCAGCATGGATATATTTATATTGTAGTTTTTGTTGTTATAATATTTATATTGCAATCCCTGAAGGTGGCGAAACTGGAAATTGACAGAATATGAGTAAACAAAAAAAAAACCAAGGCATTCTCAGGCTTCTCACGGCAGGTTATACAGGTTAAGACATGCCAGAGACATTGGGATAAATGGAATCGGGACGGGTATCCAGGCCTTCGTGGGCATCATCAGTGATACAACTTGCGCTGCTGGCAATGCTCATAATGGCCTCACCTACCTGGGAAGTGGATTACCCACCCAAGGAACGTGTCAGCATAGCGTCAAGAACGTAAGGTTAATGGACGGCCTCCTGGTCAGCCCCCAACATACATAACCATGCAAAGAGCGCTACAGAACCTCTCTCTGCATCGTCCTAGTGCCTTCCAGCACGTCTAATAATGATGCATGACTCCAATAAAGTAAATCGGGATGGCAGGACAGGACCCTTAACCCCTTAAGGACACATGACGGAAATATTGTCATGATTCCCTTTTATTCCAGAAGTTGTGTCCTTAAGGGATTAAATAGATACTTGCCCTGCCAAAGTGGAACAATTGGGAGCTCTGCAATGGCAGATTAGTCATGGGATAAAAGGCATTGCTACCCCATGATCTTGAAGTGAACAGCACACTACTACCATACATGGACATTGAACTTAGACAGCACTGTATATTCCTAGTGCCTACTACTTTCCACATCATAGAAAGAGGAGTTATCTGTCCACCATATCACATTCCTAAATGACATGCAATGTATTACCCCCATCTTCTATATACACGGCTCTAATTAATACTGCTGAGAAAAATAAAGTGAAAACTGTTCCCATCTTAATCAGAGGATGATGGAAATATAAAATGAGTACATATTAGCAGAAAAGTCCCACAAACAAAATAAACTTGCTTTTCCTATTTTGCTAACAATTTTGTATTGGGAAATATTTTAAACATGTAATTTGAAATTGTTGTCTTAAAAATATGAAGTTTTTAATGAAAACTAAAAATGCTTGCTTTAACCCAAGATCTCATAAAACTGTCAAAGGATTTTTGGAAAGAACTAAACTACAGTTAATAAACTGTACAATTCTATACAAAAAAATTTAAAACTAAAGATTTGATTTGTTAAATGTCTACTTATTTCTTCTACGATTATTGATTTTTTTTGTCAATAGTAAGGCTGCAATCCCTTCAAGTTAAATTGTTAAATGTATGTGAAGTTCATTTATTTTATATACCAGACTTTTCAGAAAATAGGATGCACTTGTATGTTTTAACTAGAAATTTAGGGGGGAAATTAATGCGTCTGTGCCATAAATACTGTGTGTGTAAGGGATATAATGTGTGTGTAGTGAATGTAGTGTGTGTACAGTGGATTCGGAGTGTTTATTTTTAGTGAATGTAGTGTGAGTGTATGCATAGTGGGTGCAGTGTGTGTGTGTAGGGAATGTAGTGCTCTTGTGTATAGTAAACACAGTGTGTGTTTGTATAGTGGATGCATTGTGTGTGCATAGGCATTATTATTATTATTATTTTTATTATGACATTTATAGAGCGTCGTCAAATTCCACAGCGCTTTACAATGGGTGGACGAACAGACATGTAGTTGTAACCTGACAAGTTGGACACACAGGAACAGAGGGGTTGAGGGCCCTGCTCAATGAGCTTACATGCTAGAGGGAGTGGGGTAAAATGACACAAAAAGGTAAGGATAGTATTAGACTAATGACAGTTGCAGAAGAGGAATCAGTCAGGAGCTATTAACAGTTTAGTTGATACACTTTTATGAAGAAGTGGGTTTTTAACGATTTTTTTAAGGAGTGGAGACTGGGTGAGCATCTAACGGAGGAGGGAAGCGAGTTCCACAGGAACGGTGCAGCCCTCGAGAAATCTTGAAGGCGAGCATCAGAGGTGGGAGTACGGACAGAAGATAGATGTAAGTCTTCAGCAGATCGTAAGGGCCTAGACGGGACATACTTGTGTTTAAGGGAGGATAGATAGGTGGGAGCAGCATTATGTAGAGATTTGAAAGCAAGAACCAGAATTTTAAATTGAGCTCTATATTTTATAGGAAGCCAATGTAGGGTCTGACAGAAGGGTGAGGCATGGGAGGTGCGGGCGGACAGGAAGATGAGCCTCTCCGCCGCATTCATTATGGACTGTAACGGCGCAAGTTGGGAGCACGTAAGACCACTGAGAAGCGGATTACAGTAGTCAAGGAGAGAAAGGACAACACCTTAGTCGCATCTGGTGTTAAGTAGGGGCGGATGCTCGCAATGTTTTTGAGATGAAAATGACAGGATTTGGCGATAGATTGAACATGAGTCTTGAAGGAGAGGTCGGAGTCAAAGAGAACACCTAGGCAGCGAGCCTGCGTGGTGGAGCTGATGGTAGCACCGTTGACTTGGAGGGAGACAGACACAGGAATAACAACACTTGAGGGAGGAAAGACCAGAATTTCAGTTTTGGTCAAGTTTAGTTTAAGGAAGTGGGCAGCCATCCAGTTAGAAAGAGCAGAGAGACAGTCAGAGACACTAGTCAAGAGGGACGGGGAGAGATCAGGAGAGGACAGGTAGATTTGCGTGTCATCTGCATAGAAATGATATTGGAAGCCAAAAGAGCTAATGAGTTTACCAAGGGAGGCAGTATAGATGGAGAACAGTAGGGGACCAAGGACTGAACCTTGGGGGACACCAACAGAGAGGAGTTGGGGAGAAGAAGCAGAGCCAGAGAAAGAAAGACTGAAAGAGTGCTGGGAGAGGTAGGAGGAGCACCAGAAGCGAGCAATATCTTGTAGACCAATGTTGCGGAGGATGAGAAGAAGCTGTTGATGATCAACAGTGTCAAAAGCTGCACCCTAAAGCATAAACACATACGCCGCGTGTATATGTATATGTATATATATATATATATTTATATACACACATACACACATATACATGCATACATACACTGCTGTGTGTGTGAGGGTGCTGTTAATGTGCTGTGTGTGTGTGTGCTGTGTTTGTGTGTGTAAAGGGTGCTGTGTGTGTGAGGGTGCTGTGTGTGTGTGTGAGGGTGCTATATAGTAAGCATATAGAGTATGCATTTGTCAAGAGGGCATCCTCTATTCCAAAAACTATGGTGCTTAATTTTCAGCAACAAAATAATTTTCTCTGTTTACCTTATCCAGGTATTATTACAAATTAGCACAAGATTTTAGGGATATATAGGGAATGTATTACATTATTTCATATCCGGTATTTATTAGTACATTCATTAATGATTGCAAAGGAGTTGTTAACAATATTTATGCAATCCCAATTCCACTTTTCCTAATATAATAGCAACTCTATTTTCGAGTGAAAACTAATATGACCTTAATGGACAGATGTTACTTACTCCACATGATGTACGCTCCTGCTGTGAGTATGATAATTAATGATGGGTCCTGCTGCCTCGGTGATGTTGTGATGATAAATATGTCAGTTAACGGTAGAATTTATAAACAAACACAATTCAAATATATGTTCTGCAGATATCTTGAAAGTGAAACAAACTGATAATTTTAATACTCTGCACATAGCAAAACACATTTTAAAGCTTAATAAAAAATAATCCTAAATTATTGTTTGCAGCCAGAGCTAAAAATATTTAACACATTTCTATTGATAAAGGATTACTTAAAGCTCTCTAATACCAAGTAGTAAAATGATAAATGCTTGGGAAATTACAGAGATACTAAATCAATTGTAGTTAAACAGTCATGAGCATACATAATTGAAGGTAAGCAGAATGGATGTTAGCTGCTGTAAACCTGCCTGAGTGTAAAATGCAGATTCAAAGTAAACACTCCAAGCAGAGAAACTGCTATGTTTATAATAGGGTTAATCCAGCCTCTAGTGGCTGTCTCTTGACAGCCGCTAGAGGCGCTTGCGTGCTTCTCACTGTGAAAATCACAGTGAGAAGACGCCAGCGTCCATAGGAAAGCATTGTGAATGCTTTTCTATGGACTGGCTGAATGCGCGCACGGCTCCTGGCGCGCATGCGCATTCAGCCAAAGAGGAGGAGAAGAGGGAGGAGAGGAGGAGGAGAGCTCCCCTTCCGGCGCTGGAGAAAGAGGTAAGTTTAACCCCTTCCTCCACCTAGAGCCCGGCGGGAGAGGGACCCTGAGGGTGGGGGCACCCTCAGGGCACTATAGTGCCAGGAAAACTAGTATGTTTTCCTGGCACTGTAGTGGTCATTTAATTTATGTTGTATTTCCAAACAATTTACCAAAGAAATCCCTGACGCATTTCAAGTCCAACAGAATACAGGACTTTCCTTTAAATAGGATGTTGAACATCTACTAACGAAATCTACATTTGATATATACTGATCTCTATTCATTTTTTTCTTAGAAAAACCTTGCTCATTTCACAAGTGCTAATCTTAAAGGAACTCTCTGGGTGCAGTGTCCGGGATCCCTTAATTCTGAAATGTAAAACATTGCAGTTTTTGAGAAACTGCAATGTTTTCATTGTGGAGTTAATTCCCCCTCTAGTGGCTGTCATACTGATTGAGTAAAACACAGTCACATGACTTGGAAAGCTATGATTCAGTGCTTTCCTATGAGAAAGTATGAATGTGTGCAGCTCTACCCACGCATGAGCATTAGGTCCCCAGTTCTACTCTGTGAACAGCATTGGATTGGACTTCATGGGAAGAGACCCAGACTCCTTTGTGACATCATCTTGGGAGCCTCGGCGCTGACACAAGGTTATTCACCATTTCACTGTCGAAGTGGGGGTGGGAGCCAGTAGCAGTGGCGTACTAAGGGAGGGACAGGGTGGAGGTCCGCCCCGGGTGCCATCAGGTGGGGGGTGCAATGACCCTGGTCTGGGTGCTGGAGGGGGATGTGTGACTACCCATGATAGTTGGGGTACCGGGCAGTTGAGGTGCTGGTCTCTGCTCACACACGCAGAGACCAGCAATTACCAGCTGAACTGGCTGCACAGAAGGAAAGTGGGGGTGGAGCTAATAAAAGTTGGAGCAGAGCCAAAGCGTGGGTGGGGTTTAACATGGGTTTAACATGGCCCTTACATTGGATTTAACATGGGTTTAACATGGCCCTTACCCGCTGCTGTTACTGCTGCACATGGAGGTGAAGCAAGAAGGAATCCCTGCTTCTCCAACTAACAGGCTCCAGGGAAGGAATTTCAGTGAATCCACTCCTTCTCCAGCCCACACTGTCTGTAAAAAGGTGTGTGTGTGACTGTCTGTTACTGTGTGTGTGTGTGTGTGTGTGTGTGAGACTGCCTGCCTGTACCTGTGTGTGTGTGTGTGTGTGTGTGTGTATATAACTGTCTGCCTGTAACTGTATGTGTGTGTGTGAGACTGTCTGCCTGCCTGTAACTGTGTGTGACTGTCTGTCTGTAACTGTGTGTATGTGACTGTGTGTACCTCTCTGCCTGTGACGTCTGCCTGTGACTGTATGTTGCTGCCTGTAATTGTGTGTGTGTGACTGTAACTGTGTGTGTGACTGTCTGCCTGTGACTGTATGTGTTTGCGACTGTATATGTGACTTCCTGTAACTGTCTGACTACAACTGTATATGACTACCAGTAACTGACTGTGCAACTGTCTGCCTATAACTGTGTGTGTGACAGTTTGAATGTGACTATGTGTGTGACTGTCTGCATGTGACTCTGTGATGTTGCCTGTAACCATGTGTGTGTGACTGTCTGTGACTGTGTGTGTGTGTGTGTGTGTGTGTGTGACTGTCTGCCTGTGACCATATGTGTGTAAGTGTATATGTCACTGCCTGTAACTGTGTGCGTGACTGTGTGGCTACAACTGTGTGTGACTGCTTGTGACTGACTGTTTGCGTAACTGTCTGCCTGTAACTGTGTGTGACTGTCTGCATGTGACTGTGTGTGTGTGTGACTGTCTGCCTGTAACTGTGTGTGATTGTACATCTCTAACTGTGTGTGACTGTCTGCCTGTAACTGTGTGTGTGAGGTGCAGGGATTTTGTAGAAGGGTGCGGGGGTTTTGTATTGGGACAGGGGTCTTGCATAAGGGGGGCTGAGCAGGGGATTTGTGTAAGGGGAGTGCAGGGATTTTGTTGGAGTGTGGCAGGACAGGGGATTTGTAGAAGGAACTGATAATGGTTTTACAAAGCTTACAAATTTGTGCAATATATGAAAAAAAAAAATTAAACATTTTTGTTTCCGTTTGCTCTAGGTACCCCTTTGCTCTGGCCCCTGGCCAGTATTACTAGGGACAGGAACACTATAATGTTAGGGATACAGATTTCTATTCCTAATATTTAGTATCCCTTTAAATGTCACTTTTTTCCTTTAAATACCAAAATAATCTTGAAGACAAAAGAAATCTTGATGCATTCTGGTAAAGCACTTTCTGCAAAAAAATAATCTAATTATTTAAAATTTGTGATTGTTCATATATATCTCATGAAGTAAGAAATTGAGTATTGTTTAAGTTCCGGTAACAGATTTTTAAACATTTGTGCGAGATAGAAAAACCTCTACCTAAATTACATATTAATTAAACAGAATGTGTGGGCTGCTTCGTTCTTTAGTCTGCCTGAATACACACTGCGTTAAAATGAAATGCTTTCTATGACATATTATTGAAATAACATAACATTGCAGTAATATAACTTTTCCCACATTGCAGTCTATTTTAACAGAGGAAAACATTGCTAAAGGTATATTTAAGACTTTAAAGATTCAATAATATTTTCCATTGAATGGGCTGTGGACATAAAACCCTGCTTTACTGAAAATGTGCTTTACATCTTTACATTTTATAACACACTGTTCTTGTAGAGAAGATTCAGAATGTTCTGTTTTATAGCCTAGATTGGCAGACTTTCTAGTTCTCTCATGCAAACCGAAAAACTCAGTAATTCCACAGAAACCGCAGGTGTGAAAGATTTTCTGGTAGAATTTACACTACACAAATACTTCTTCTGTGTATATGTTTTATGTAGTCATAGCAGACACGGAAGCCTTAAAAGGAAGCCATCAAATCTCTGGAAATTACACCATGAAATAAAATATTGAAAATCACATCTAACTTATGTTAAAGGAACACTTTGAGTAAAAAACACGGTTTGACAACCTACAATGGGAGAGGAACCAGACAGAGACGTATGTATGTCATCTTGGGGAGTAATGCATTGAAGCAAAAAAAAAATTATATGAGAATTCTGAGAACAGACAAAAGCTTAGAGATATTATATATAATTGCTGATTAAATATGAGCCAATATTGATATGCCCAGCACAAAAGGCACAGTTATGGATTTCTACATTTAATTTTTTAGCCCTAGCAAAACATATTTGCTTAATATAAAGGAGAGGTAAATAATAAAAATCATGGAATGTAACATTTCCCCTTTAAAAAAACTAAGATATTTATTTATGTGATGCATTACTTTCTTCTAAATGTATATTAAACAGACACTATAATCACCAAAACAACTTTAGCTTAAAGAAGCAGTTTTGGTGTATAGTTCATGCCCCTGCAGTCTCACTGCTCACTTCTCTGCCATTTAGGAGTTAAGTCACTCTGTTTATGCAGTCCTAGTCACACCTCCCTCCATGTGACTTACACATCATTCCTAAACACTTCCTGTAAAGAGTCATCTAATGTTTACATGTCCTCTGCTCTGCTAGTAGCTTGCTCTGCCTCCTGTTTGTAATTTAAGTTCAGAGTTTACAGAGCAGGAGATACAAACTTTTAAAGTATGCTAACATCTGGTTGAAAATTAAACCATTTCATGCAAGCTGTGCCAGTCACAGCCAGGGGAGGTGTGGCTATGGCAACATAAACAGAAACAAAAGTGATTTGACTCCTAAATGGCAGTGAATTGAGCAGTGAAATTTCAGAGGCATTATCTATACACAAAACCTACGTTAATAAGCTAAAGTTGTTTTGGTGACGATTGTGTCCCCTTGGTTTTACAGCTGATATCAAACTCCAAAGCTTGTTTTGTATTTGTATTTTTTTTACATTTTCAGATCTTGATAATAACGCATATTTATTAAATGATGTGGGTAAGTAATAACAGTATTACATTCTTGGGAAGTGACAGTCCTCTTTTAAAATACAACCATGAGATTAGCTGAAAGTAAAAGCTATTTTGAAGGAACTGAGCTTTTTAAAACAGATTTTCCCCTTCAAGGAGCTATTCACCAAACCATGAGTGGTAGACAGTTTAACTAAATATTCTTTCAAGTATTCAGATTAAGATCAGAAAATTAGAAACTCAATTATATATTAAAGTAAGCTTAATTGTAACTTCCCATGATTTAATCTTAAAACATGTATTTAGCGGCAAATGGAATAAGTCAAGACACAGCAGCATTATAAAAAGAAAGTACTTCTTAGTATTCATACAACTAAAATGATGGTGTATTAACCCCTTAACGACCAATTATATTTCATGCTGTCACTGCATTCTTGTCAAAAACAACTCAATCTGAGCATTTTCACATTTAACTATGACTGGTTCTATGCAAAATGTATTAGAATTGGAAGATTAAAACTCAAATATTATTTTAATACATTTGTAATGTATTAAATGCCAAATGTGGGAGCAATGTATTTACCACCCTAAATTGCATGAAAATATATAGTATATTTTTCCTTCCACACACAATTTCCCCATTAATAATGCCTCCGCTTAGTGAACCATTCCTTTCATCCTTAATTTGCAGGACCTCTAGTGGCCAGTATGTAGAATTACATTTATTTCTTGAAAATACAGTTAGCAGGTTTGTTTACCAGTTTTGAGAATCCAAAATTGATTTCAAATGTAAGGCAAAATAGCTGAATTGGAAAAATGGTCTCACCTAAAAATATATTTTTCTGTCCATATATATGCAGTCAAAATTACTTTTTTTCCTAAAATCCAATATTTGTTCCTAACCATTTCATACCCAATGCAAATTAGACTCATCATCATTACAACAGGGATATTTTCATATATTTGAACAAAAGGGTTGGTTCCTTAAATTCTTAATACATAAACTGAAAGCACAGATAGGATTTACTCTCATTATCAAGCAGTTCAATTTGCTATGCTCTCTTAAATTGAGGGAATGATGGGATATGCCTACTTAGAAGAACACATGCGTCAGACAAGTATGCTGCATACACTAGTGTGGCTTCCTAATTATCTTCCCCCATCTGTCCATCATAGTTCTTTCTGCAAAGTCGATTAGAGTGTAGGACAATTGGGATGCTTTCTTATCAGGGGTCTTGACCTCTTTCTTTGTTTTATAATCTTGTGTTCCCCATTGGCATGGTTCCTTTGAAGTTTCAGTGGTGGATTCAAAAGTATATTAGTGAGGTTAGATATTTAAGTCTTTAAAAAAAAATGTTCTACTTTAAAATGCCCTATTTGGCATTACTCATTAGCATTCCACACCATGTCCAGCAACACAGGCTCCTTTTACGTGGTAGTTCCACCACTAGCTGTGTTCTCGTATCTCATTTGTATTCTCATTTTATTTTACTAGATTACTCTAGCCCTCCTCAATATACATTGAAATGGGAACATGAATATGTTGTTCCAATAGTTGAAGATGACTGGTCCGATATTTTTGATTACACTATTTACTTTACCTCATGTACTTTAGAAACCAAAACTGTTTTTAAATCCTTGCTAGGTTGTACAGACACCCATGTAGGATGGCACAGCTGTGGAGGGATGTGGGGGGAAGGGCGTGTATCTGCATGTCTGGTGGACCTGCCCATAATTAGATAGACCTTAATGGGAGAACTTGTTTAGTAGATTGTATGTGTGCTTCTAGATATGATTGGACCCTAACCCTTGGTGGTGTTGCTGAAGTAGGAGTATCAGCTTGAAACCCTCCCTATGTCTATTTCATTAAAACTCATGTAGCTTATAAATTCCCCTTCATTAACTGTTCCCGTCCTGCTGACAGTCCTCTCCGCTACCTGTATTTCTGTACTATGTAGTATAATGTTGCATGTGACCATTGATAACTGTATATTTGTTGAGCTTTTTGTACTAATCCGTACCCCTCCCCCCCCACACACCCACCACCACCACCACCACAATAATGAACTGGAGTGCAGTCTGATTATTGTACTTTTGGATTGTCATTGGATTATGTGAAACTACATAAACACACTGCAAAATAACAAACTTTGTGTTATAGCATTACTTGATCATTCTTTACTACAACTTTTAACAGGAAAATTAAACAACCATGTATTCCCAACACTACAGTGTCCTACTAACTAATTAGATTTCCCCCTCCCCCACTTTGCAATAAGAAAATGCTGATTTACTTACCTTCTAGCCCTTGCCAGTCCCACCTCCTTGAATTCAACGTTTCCCCTAGCAGTCTGACAAAGTTCTTGTAGGGGAAGTATCTATAGTGATTGTCTGGAAGACAGCCACTAGAGGTGTATTAACTCTGCAATCATAACATTGCTGTGTCTTCTAAACATTGCAATGTTTTACATAGCAAGGTTTAAACTGAAGGGTCAATGCACCCGAACGTCTTAATCGAAATGAAGGGAGCATTAAGTGGTCTATTATTATTATGATATTGAGGTGTACTAAATATTGGTGTTGTTTTATCTCTTTTTTTCTTCTCATATACCATACAATCACAAGTACTGATGATTTCCTGGTAGACAGAACAGTTCTGGATTACAGGTAAATTAAATATTTATTTTAGGTTAAAAAGTTGAGAGCCCAAAATATAACATAAAATACAGGCACAACAACTTTCCAGTGCTATCCATAAATGGATGGTATGGGATGTGGAAAGAGCGCAGGTAACTTTTTTCCTTTGGTTTTTACTATATGTATTTTGGCTGATTTGTACTACGGTCATTGCTGCCGCCCAGGAGTAATGGGAGGTTGAGCGAAGGACTTGTTTCTTTGTATTTCTATCCATAAATGTATTTACGTATGCCACTTCAGTGTTCTGTTCTACTATCATTATATATCATTCCCAAAAATGACAAAATAAGATTATGCTGTATGTCTATGTTGTTTAGTTCACATTTTGATATACTTGTACAATGGTGTATGTATTTACAAAACCCAAAAAGTGGACGGGTATTGAAATTTGTATATATTTATTTGAAAAATTATTATAAGTTTGTCTGTTTGCTTTTTCCTTAGAAATTCGGCACTTCGGCAATTTGGTTCCGGAGTTTCAAAATTCGGCACTTCGGTTTGGTTTGGCACTTCCAAATTTCTGCACTTTGGCAATTCGGACATTCGGAAGCAATGTGTGAATTGCCGAAATTTGTCCGAATTTACATTTGGACCGAAACAAATTGCACATGCCTAGGTTGTGTTCTATATTAGTGCCACAGACCAGTAGTATTCAGTCTATAGATAGCACGCATCTGCCCCTTTCTTACACAAGATGCTACCAAGGAGCTTGTCCATGCTCTAGTAATTTCCCGCATGGATTATTGTAACCCTCTCCTGATTGGTCTTTCCAAAAACCATACTGCACCGCTTCAGTCCATAATGAACGCTGCTGCCAGACTGATTTTCCTCTCTAGTAGGTCCTCTCACACCTCACCCCTCTGCCAGTCCTTACATTGGCTTCCTGTATGCTATAGGAGTCAATTCAAGGTACTAATTCACACCTATAAAGCACTGAACAACTCTAGCCCCTCTTATATCTCCTCACAGATCCATAGGTATGTCCCTTCTCGGTCTCCTCGCTCTGCCCGTGACCACCTCCTGTCCGTTGTCCGCACCCATACGGCCAGCTCACGCTTGCAGGACTTCTCTCGGGTGGCTCCCTTCCTATGGAATAGCCTGCCATCAGACTCTCCCCTAGTCTTGCATCTTTTAAGAAGTGCCTTAAAACTCATCTCGTTAGGAAAGCTTATGGCCTCCAAGACTAACCTCTACCTCACATACCTGTCTCTTGCTCTCTCCTGAAGGGCAGCCCACCTTATTTGACTGCAAATTCCTGTACTAATGTGTTTTACACCCCACTTCCTATAGAATGTAAGCTCGATTGAGCAGGGTCCTCTTCAACCTATTGTTCCCGTAAGTTTTTTGTATTTGTCCTATTTATAGTTAAATCCCCCTCTCAAAATATTGTAAAGCGCTACGGAATCTGTTGGCGCTATAAAAATGGCAATAATAATAATAATAATATATAGAATACATTGTGTGCTAGATCAAACGAATACCAACATGAAGGTGAATTTGTCATGCAAATTATTTGTGGGGGACAGGTTCCCTTTAAATGGACTCTTTCTGATGGTCTCTGTAGGTATATTATTCTTTGCCACTAGATGGCACCCATACCCTGTACTCATTTTTATGTTATGAGCATTCCATTTGTATTAATTAAATAAATAATAAGCAGCCCAGTGTCAGTGGAATTGGTGTAACAGTCATAAAAATTACTTACTTCTCAGCTGTAAAGAGTAAACCAGGGGGAAATGATTTGCAAATAAAATGTATCTTATGTATTTGTTAGCATCTTGGCTGGTTCAATGAACTGATAAAATGTTTTTTTTTTTGTTTTTTTTAAATCATTGGCAGCAAGAAGGCCAAGACAAGACATAATAACAATGAATGCTTCAATATCCATTGGCTCCAGTTCTACATACATTATAAAGAAAAGGAAAAAAACTAAAAAAAGAGAAGAAACCGCTGCTGCGTAATATAAAAAGGGTTCTTCAATACAGAACCACTGTTAAAGGGTCATGGTGCCTGGAGTAACCTTGAATAGCAGTTTACTGTGAAACTTTGCACGTACTGAGACTAACCCTGGTGATGCAGGAGGTAATGAATGGCCCCCTGTTGGGCCAGTAGCATCGTCTTAATCCATTCTTCTGAATCTCAAACTAGCAAGAGGCACTTTGTGCTTGCTAGGTGACTTTTGGTTGCAGGATTGCAGCAATGCTTTCTACTTAATGCGCTCGCAGTGCTCGTGGGGCATGCGTATATTCGCTGCCCTCCCGTCAGGAGACATTGGAGAGGGCAGAGCGTTGACCCAACACTGACCCAACGCAGAGGGAGCTATTCCTAGCTTTGTTTTCCTGGTACTATACTATCTATTAAGGATAGACAGGAAGGTACTTCACCTGCACTGCAGCAAGTAATCCAACACATTCAGATTAGGCACTAGCGATTATTAGGCACTAACAGATTCTACTTCACTACATTTGACCACAGACTACAATGCATTTGAGCATTGCTTACAAGATAGGAGAAGGTAAATATGGAAAGAGACCTGCCATTTAACACAGTATCGATAAAATAGTTTTTACAGTCCCAATAAAAATAGACTCCAGGCAGATGTCTGGGATTTTGAAATCTGCCTGTAAATTTAGTTTGTGAAAATTTCCCACATGAAGCCATACTCCCCTAATATTTCAAAATAGACTAAGAGGGGCACTATAATTTTAGGGTATGAGAGGGGGTGTGGCCAGAGGCAGGGCTGCTCTGAGAAATAATAGGTGACTTACTAATAACAATGTATTCATTTAAAATGTAATGTATAACAAGAACAATGTGTCTTATTTACACAGACTAATTTCTAAACACATTTATTGCAGTTTAAAGACACACAACTGTGAGATGTCTGATTGCGGAGCTCTGGTGTAAATTCAGACACACCAACAATATGGGACGCCTAGAAAAGAGGAAGATTTAAAAAAAAGATAAAAAAGAGGGACAGAGGGATTTGGGCTCAAAATAATGACTGGCCCTCCTAAATAGGGACATTTGGGAGGTATGTGGAACAATTCTGTTTGAGAATAATGTCCTTTGAAAGGCAGCCAATACTTAATAAATAAAATACAAAATTCCATACCTCCCAACAAGTCAACATTCCATTGTAGTATTTACACAGACTTATTTCTTTAAAAAAAATTTTTATTGTAGTTTAAAGACATATTACTGTGAGTATCATTGTTGTGGAGTTCTGTTATACACTTGGACACACCAACAATATGGAGCTGTTATTAAGATGATTTGGTTTCCAAATAGTGATTGACCCTCCTAAACAGGGACACTTGGGAGGTATGAAAATATTATGAACTGAGTTTTAACTACTACTACTAATGTAAAGCACTGCTCTAGCACAACGAGGAACGTACAGTTGCAGATCTGCTTTAAACCACGCTAGTCCGGCAGAGCCAGTTACAGGACTGTATTTGTGGGTGTGACTGGGAGAGGGCGGGCACGTGTTTTACATGGGAGTGTTTGTTGATGACCCTGAACTAGGAAACAGTAGCTGTCTGTATGATTAGTGAAACGAGAGAGTCTGCAAAGCAGTCAGTATGAGGATTCTTAGCAGTCTAATGAAACTTGGCAGAACCTGCCCCACAGTATGTATATCATTGCACTGACTGACTGCAGTCTTTGATGAGGTGGTGAATTCTGATCAAACCCATATTTCTCTGTATGTGCTGTGATACAATCACCGTTTTAAGGTTGCAAGTGCCTTTCTGTAGAAATTGCTTTTAACTACTACATCAAGTGCAGTGATTTGGTTTATGTTGTGTTTGCCTTGTTAGTAAAGTTAACTAATATTATATATATAAAAAAAAAAAAGTTCTATTAATTGTCAAAATATCTCACTTTGCAGTAACTGCCCCTTCCAATTGTATTTGTGTTGGGTTTCTCCATTCCATTTAGAGTTTGGATCTCTGGTTACGTTCCATAATCTAGCATTAACCCATAGCTAATGTGTGCCACCCTGTCCTCCTGTGCAGACTTGTCCTATAGCTGCCTGTAACTACGTGGGACAAGGTCCTGTTAAAATACCTACCTGTTAGCAGTGGTCTATTCCACTGAGCTTTCAATCTGGGAAGGCGAAGCTGATTAGCCCAAACATAAGACCAAAAATCTTGGAGAATTGGCTATTACACTTGTGCCTTGGGCAGTAAATGTGCTGTGTGAATGCCATACACAAAGAGCAAATGTAAATGGTAAAAGTATTTTTTTTTAACTTCAGAGAATCCCTTAAAGTTATAAAACTGTAAAACTTACCTGTACTTAATAAATATTGAACACATTTGGCATCATTATGCAGTGTATGATGACGCCAAATATGAAGATTTTCAAAATTAAAGGTTTTCAATGAGAGAGTGCCTATAGCCGTGATTGTTTAACAAAGATGATATTGTTTCGGTGCTTATACCATCCCTTTACTTGTTCTGCCCGAACTTAATCCCCATTGATTTTATCTCATCAACCACTTGTTCCACTACTTCAAACAAGTTATTGACAGATCCCTGCACTCATAGTAATGGTCTTTTCTGGGTATCTTTTACTAAATGATCCATCCTTTTTTTTTTTTTTTAACACCTGAGTTACCCCAAGTTAAACTTGGAAGTATTTTTGTGATTAAAGGACCTGAAGGTATTGCAGCTCTATATACTGTACTATATTTATTGCTGCCGCTTATGAGTAGTTGGAGTTTGAGTGTATGGCTTAATTTTCTATGTTTGTATGGGGGGCAGAGCCTAACCCCAGTAGCGGATGGATGCACATTATATGAGCAACGGCATCAACTAACAATAAAATCGATAAAAAATTGAAAACATGACACCGGAACAGACAACATTGCAAATCCAGCAAGCATGGGTAGGAAAACAAAAACCCGACAAGCCCCAGATGGGGATGAATATCAGCAATATGCTCCGACAAGTACACGAGGCGGCTAGGCCAAAGATGGCAGACTACCTTGGTGAATGTACAGATACCTTGGACGAGGACCCGCTCTATGAGGAGACTGCTGACTTACCACCACAGGTGCCAGCACCATGAACCCCAAAGAGCCCAGACTCCCAGCCTGTCACGATAGGAGCGCTAAAGGACCTACTCACGGGCCTCCAGAGAACTATCCAAGCTGATGTGGCCTCCCTCCGTACAGACATCACAGACCTAGTGGGAAGGCTGAGCACTCTGGAGACCTCTTCAGACGGACAGACACAGAAGATGGCAGCATTGGAGATCCTGGTGAAAGGCGCGCAAGAACCTCAAGGTACGAGGCATACCCAAGGAAATACCGGCAGTTGAACTAACACACCTGGTGAGATGCCTGTTGGTGGCGCTGCTAACACCCAAACAAGCCAAGATCATTAATCTGGACAGTATATTCCGCATCCCAAAGCCGAGAAAGGCCCCAGCGGCTGCCCCAAGGGACTTGGTAGTGCACTTTCAAAACATGAAAAACAAATTGGCAGTAATGGCTGCCCTCCAGGGGACTTCCCTGTACTTCTTTGAGAACATGGGGCTCTCATTCTATGCAGATATTTCCAGGAGCACAATGGTATAGAGAAGAACGCTCCAGCCACTTACTTCCCTCCTCTGAGAACGCAATATAAGGTACACTTGACGGACACCTCAGACTCTCCTAGTCACCCACAGAGGTTCCACCTACACGATAGGTGATATGCCAGAAGCGGATGCCCTACAAGAGACACTCGGCCTCACGCAAGACTAGGCCCCCCCCGGACGGGGGAAGGCCCCAGCGGCCACCCACAGATGGGACCACCAAGGTGACCCCATTCGTCCCCCAGCGGGTGGAATCTAGTGCCTATGCTGCAACGACCACCCGAGGCTTCCCACAGCCTGCCTCACCCTGCACACATACTAAAGCAGGACTATAGATAACCTGCTGTTATAGACCTGTGCACAGTTTGTTACACCTGTTAGTTTTGTTTTTTGTTGCCGTCCACTCTACGCTTACCCCACTTTAAAAGCGTACTCACACTCCGATGGGTTGGCTTAGTAGCCAACAGCTATGCCCCCCCCCCACCCCGCCTCTATCAACACCATATAGCCACACACAATAGGCTCGATGCATCTGGGAAGCAGTCCCAAACACACCTAAGGCCAGTAAGCTGCCACACCAGCCATATAAGGGACATTATAGACCATGCCAGCACCCACTAGATAAAAATTACCTCCCCACTAAACATACAGCCCCAGCTAGCTAGCCACACCATGATTAAGCAAGGTATGTGTCTGTAGGCACAACCCCGAGTCCGACACACACGGCGAGCCTGGGCACGCATATCATCACGGTCCACAGGCTGGCCGATTTAAAAACATTGGTGCATACCTTACCCCAATACACTTCTAAAACCCTCAGGTCACAGATGCCATCAGTGCTGCAAACTGTGTTTTGTTTTTGTCTTCTAATATATGTTTTATCATACTGTCAGCACATGCAAACTATATTGCTTCCTTACTCTGAGCCCGAGAACAATACAGAATTGTAATATAAAAAGGTTAGCCTGACGCAGCATGAGGTTCACTAACATATGCATTATTGTGTTACCATTTTGTCTATATACAAAAAATTGTGCTAATACTTCGACTGCCACATTGTCTTTGATATGTGTTTTACAGAACCTGCCTCTGCTGTTGTGGCAATGCAGCCCTGTTTTTTACTTGAGCACAACAAAAATAAAGAATTGAATTTTTTTTAATTTTATTTTTAAATTTACTGTTAACTGAACATGTTATTTATTTATTGCAAAACATTTTGTTATTAGGGTAAATGCACAAAATTGACATGCTATTCAGAATGTTTTTATATTTTCAAGAATATATGTGTGTGGTGGATGCAGTGTATGTTTGTGTGTGTGTATAGTGAATGCAGTGTATGTTTGTGTGTGTGTATAGTGAATGCAGTGTATGTTTGTGTGTGTGTGTATAGTGAATGCAGTGTGTGTGTGTGTGTATAGTGAATGCAGTGTATGTTTGTGTAGTGTGTGTATAGTGAATGCAGTATGTTTGTGTAGTGTGTGTATAGTGAATGCAGTATGTTTGTGTAGTGTGTGTGTATAGTGAATGCAGTGTATGTTTGTGTGTGTATAGTGAATGCAGTGTATGTTTGTGTGTGTATAGTGAATGCAGTGTATGTTTGTGTGTGTATAGTGAATGCAGTGTATGTTTGTGTAGTGTGTGTATAGTGAATGCAGTATGTTTGTGTAGTGTGTGTATAGTGAATGCAGTGTATGTTTGTGTGTGTGTGTAGTGAATGCAGTGTATGTTTGTGTAGTGTGTGTATGTATAGTGAATGCAGTGTGTGTGTGTGTGTGTGTGTGTATGTATAGTGAATGCAGTATGTTTGTGTAGTGTGTGTGTATAGTGAATGCAGTGTATGTTTGTGTGTATGTATAGTGAATGCAGTGTATGTTTGTGTAGTGTGTGTGTATGTATAGTGAATGCAGTGTATGTATAGTGAATGCAGTATGTTTGTGTAGTGTGTATGTATAGTGAATGCAGTATGTTTGTGTAGTGTGTGTATAGTGAATGCAGTGTATGTGTGTGTGTGTATAGTGAATGCAGTGTGTGTGTGTGTATAGTGAATGCAGTGTATGTTTGTGTAGTGTGTGTGTGTATAGTGAATGCAGTGTATGTTTGTGTAGTGTGTGTGTATAGTGAATGCAGTGTATGTTTGTGTAGTGTGTGTGTATAGTGAATGCAGTGTATGTTTGTGTAGTGAATGCAGTGTGTGTGTATGTATAGTGAATGCAGTATGTTTGTGTAGTGTGTGTATAGTGAATGCAGTGTATGTTTGTGTAGTGTGTGTGTGTATGTATAGTGAATGCAGTGTATGTTTGTGTAGTGTGTGTATGTATAGTGAATGCAGTATATGTTTGTGTAGTGTGTGTGTATGTATAGTGAATGCAGTGTATGTTTGTGTAGTGTGTGTGTATGTATAGTGAATGCAGTGTATGTTTGTGTAGTGTGTGTGTGTATGTATAGTGAATGCAGTGTATGTGTGTGTGTGTATGTATAGTGAATGCAGTATGTTTGTGTAGTGTGTGTATAGTGAATGCAGTGTGTTTGTGTGTGTGTAGTGTGTGTATAGTGAATGCAGTGTATGTGTGTGTGTATGCATAGTGAATGCAGTGTATGTTTGTGTAGTGTGTGTATGTATAGTGAATGCAGTGTATGTTTGTGTAGTGTGTGTATGTATAGTGAATGCAGTGTATGTGTAGTGTGTGTGTAGTGAATGCAGTGTGTGTGTGTATAGTGAATGCAGTGTATGTTTGTGTAGGTATGTTAAGTGTGTAAAATGGGGGGGGGGCATATTTACTTTTGTTACTTAAAAAAAAAAAAAAAAGTCCCCCCCCTCCCTGCTTCTTACCTGGTCAGGGAGGGGGGATATGGCATTCTCTGGGGGGCCCAGCACACTCTTACTTACCTTCCCAGCAGCTCCCTCCAGCCACCAGAGTTAGACAGGAGAGCTGCTGGGAAGGTAAGTAAGAGTGTGCTGGGCCCCCCAGGACCCTAATGGCGGCCTTGGTCTGCATTATCGGCAATATCTATATATTTATTGGCCGATACCGATATTGCTGAAAATACAGAATATCGGCCAATAATAATAGGCCAGACCGATAATCGCTCAATCTCTAGTCTGAACTCATTCGGCCGATGTGCCATTGCTTTATAAATGTTTGTCAAAATATTATCTTGCAAGACAGTGTAATGTTAGCAACTAAAATCTCAAAAAGTGGGATACAACATTACGTTGAACACCGTCATCTCTTGCTCAATAATTCATCCTTGCAATCATACATTAAATTCGAGATTATTCTAACCTCAGTAACCGAATAATCTAAATTTTTGAAAGACAGGAGGCGAATATTTGCTCATCTTTCTTTACTGAAACTCCCAGCAGCAAAGAAACCGTTAACAGTAAGTAAAAGGTTTAACCAATCAGAATATACAGTTGCAAGAAAAAGTACGTGAACCCTTTGGAATGATATGGATTTCTGCACAAATTGGTCATAAAATGTGATTAGATCATCATCTAAGTCACAACAATAGACAATCACAGTCTGCTTAAACTAATAAAACACAAAGAATGAAATGTTGCCATGTTTTTATTGAACAAACCATGTAAACATTCACAGTGCAGGTGTAAAAAGTATGCAAACCCTTGGATTTAATAACGAGTTGAACCTACTTTGGCAGCAATAACTTCAACCAAACGTTTCCAGTATTTGAAGATCAGACGTGCACAATGGTCAGGAGTAATTCTTGACCATTCCTCTTTACAGAACTGTTTCAGTTCAGCAATATTCTTGGGATGTCTGGTGTGAATCGCTTTGTTGAGGTTATGCCACAGCATCTCAATCGGGTTGAGGTCAGGACTCTGACTGGGCCACTTCCGAAGGCGTATTTTCTTCTGTTTAAGCCATTCTGTTGTTGATTTACTTCTATGCTTTGGGTCATTGTCCTGTTGCAACACCCATCTTCTGTTGAGCTTCAGCTGGTAGACAGATGGCCTTAAGTTCTCCTGCAAAATGTCTTGATAAACTTGGAAATTAATTTTTCCTTTGGTGATAGCAATCCGTCCAGGCCCTGACGCAGCAAAGCAGCCCCAAACCATGGTGCCCCACCACCATACTTCACAGTTGGGATGAGGTTTTGATGTTGGTGTTCTGAGCCTTTTTTCCGCCACACATTCCAAACAACTCAACTTTGATTTCATCTGTCCACAGAATATTTTGCCAGTACTGCTGTGGAACATCCAGGTGCTCTGCTGCAAACTGTAAACGTCGAGCAATGTTTTTGTTTGGACAGCAGTAGCTTCCTCTGTGGTATCCTCCCATGAAATCCATTCTTGTTTAGTGTTTTACGTATTGTAGATTCGCTAACAGGGATGTTAGTATTTGCCAGTGACTTTTGTAAGTCTTTAGCTGACACTCTAGGATTCTTCTTCACCTCATTGAGCAGTCTGCGCTGTGCTCTTGCAGTCATCTTTACAGGATGGCCACTCCTAGGAAGAGTAGCAGCAGTGCTGAACTTTCTCCATTTATATACAATTTGTCTTATCGTGGACTGATGAACAGCAAGGCTTTTGGAGATACTTTTATAACCCTTTCCAGCTTTATGCAAGTCAACAATTCTTAATCGTAGGTCTTCTGAGAGCTCTTTTGTGCGAGGCATCATTCACATCAGGCAATGCCTCTTGTGAAAAGCAAACCCAGAACTGGTGTGTGTGTTTTTATAGGGCATGGCAGCTGTAACCAACACCTCCAATCTCATCTCATTGATTGGACTCCAGTTGGCTGACATCTCACTCCAATTAGCTCTTGGAGATGTCATTCGTCTAGGGGTTCACATACTTTTTCCACCTGCACTGTGAATGTTTACATGGTGTGTTCAATAAAAACATGGCAACATTTCATTTTTTGTGTGTTATTAGTTTAAGCAGACTGTGATTGTCAATTGTTGTGACTTGATGTGATGATGATCAGATCACATTTTATGACCAATTTGTGCAGAAATCCATATCATTCCAAAGGGTTTACATACTTTTTCTTGCAACTGTATAACAGAGTATGTCTAGTCATCAGGCTCCTCCCAACTCCTCTTACTTGATGTAGCCGACAGTTGTAGAGTCAACCATGTAAACGAAAACAGTAGACCGATGAGTAGATCCTAAAATAGTCAACCATGTAAACCGGTGTTAATAATTGAAGATCATTCCTTGCGAAGGTAACGAAGAGTCTTCACACTAAAAAAAAGAGAAATAAATTATGAAAGTATGGTCTCTTGGTTAAGAGAATCAAAACCTCTTAACTAACATTAAGGCCATGTATTCAAAAGCAGTGTGTATAAAGTACACCGACAAATCTTAAGGCTATGAATTAAAGATGTAGTACAACTATAAATGCATTCTGTAAAGAATAAACCGAAAACCCTAGAAGATTACAAAATTAATTGGTAACAAAATATTAAGGTGTTGCAAAATACCTACCTAGCAGGATGGGGAGAGTATTCCACGAGTGGGAAAATATTCACCTCCTGTCTTTAATAAAATAAAATTCACTAAGGTTAGAATAATCCAGAATTGTTTATCCTGGAAATAAGGATAGCTCACTGTAGACTAATTAATTGGTTTTAGTGCGTCGGGTAATGGAGAAGTTTACTCCCTCGGGAGTAAAGTCAGAGGCGTGAACGTCAAATGCTCTGATGTCCAAAACTTTATGAGAGCATACCAAACAGAGAAGTAGTGCCAATTTGGCTGACAGTTGTTGGAGAGAGAGTGCTTCATTTAGAAGGCCAAGCCTATAAAAAGGATAGCACAATAGCAACATCCCAAAACTGATTATATTTGGCAGCCGGAGGTCTTGCGAGGTGGATGCCCCGCAAAAGTCTACATATGGAAGGATATTTGCCAACTGACGAGTTGTCAACAGAGTTATGGGCCGCAGAAATAGCGTAACGAAAAACATTAATCAACCGATCAGATTTACCCTGCTCGAAAAGGGATGACAGAAAGTAATTATGTTAATTAAAGAAATTGAAAAAGGATAGATGTCCCTCTTCAAACACCAGCCACTCCAATGTCGCCATGCCGAGAGGTAAGACCATCTTGTTCCTGGGGCCCATGAATCCCATAGGAGTCCTCGAGCAGTAGCTGAAAGGCCAGAGACGTTCCAGGATCCCCTGAAATGGTCCAGGCCACCAATTGGAGGTGGCCTTACAGTGCTAGTGGATGGAAGTTGCATGATGGATCCTTAAGGAGATTGTAGGAGGTTGGTAAAAATAGGGGACAGTCCCCCGACATTTCCAGGAGATAGGGGAACCATGGTTGGGTTTGCCACAGCGGGTCACCAGTGTTATCATGACGCCCTGTGTTTTTAGATATTGTATCGTGCATAGGATCATGAAGAAAGGGGGAAGGCATATGTTCCGGACATTGGCCATGATTGGAGGAAAGCATCCACTGCCAGGCATGCTGGGTCTGGAAGCTAGCCGAAAAAATGCGTCTGTCTGGGTCTGGAAGCTAGCCGAAAAAATGTGTCAGTCTGACGGTTCAGGCGAGACGCAAACAGGTCCAGGGTGAATGGTCTTCTCAGGAGCTGGAGACATTGAAATATGTGTGGTCCAGTTGCCAATCGCTGGAGTCCCTCCAATGATAGGAAAACCAATCTGCAACAAGGTTGTCAGAGCCTGGTAGATATTCTGCACGAAGGGAAATGTTCCTGTCCAGGCAGAATTGGTACAGTTCCTTCGTCAGATCTGATAGCATCTTTGATCGGGAGCCACCTAGGCGGTTCACGTACTGTACTGCTGACACATTGGCCATTCTCAGGACAAGGCAGCAATTGTAGGCCTCCTTGGCAAAGCTGCAGATCGTGAAGGAACCAGCAATTAGTTTGAAGCAATTTATGTGTAGTGCTTGCTCTGATGGGCACCAGAGGCCGTCGGTAGACCATTCTGCGCAGGTGGCACCCCATCCCAGGAGGCTGCCTCTATTGAAGCAGAGTGTAATCCGATTATGTAAGTTAAATCTCTGAGGCGGAGATATGGGGAGACTAACCATCTCCGAATGTCCTTTTTTATTTTTGTAGCTGGGAGTTGCAGAACTGCCTGAACAGAATCTATCTGAAATCCTAGAAACTGTACTGTCTGAGACGGGGTTAGAGATTTTTTAGATGTTTATTATGAAACACAGGTTCTGTAAAAGAGCCGTAGTCATGTTTGTATAAAGACGTAGAGTCTCTTAGTATTGAGCCATAAGGCGGATATCGTCCAGGTATATGATGGATCAAATCCCTTGTGAATGTTGTAGTGCCATCACTGGTTTCATTAGTTTGGTGAAGCACCAAGGTGCGGAACATAGTCCGAAAGGGAGACAGGTGAACTGCCGCAGTTCTTAACGCCAACTGAAATTGAAGGAAGGTGCGAAGCTTCGGTGTTACTGGTACCATGAGGTATGCATCCTTTGGGTCGAAACGGGAGAGCCAATCTCTCTCGCAGAGAAGGTCTCGTAATAGATGGATGCCTTCCATCTTGAAATGTCTGTATTTGATGAAATTGTTCAATTCTCTTAAATTGATGACTGGTTGGAATTCTCCTGACTTTTTCTTGACTAGAAACATGTTGCTCACTAAACTTCGTGGGGTGAGGGATCATTCAGTAGCACCTTTGGTGACTATTCGTTGACTTCGACTTGTAGGGTAGTGTGGTTTATTTGTGACATCCTGAGTGGGGTAGGTGAGGAAATTTGAAGTAGGTCCTCTGTAAATTCTAGGTGGAA
Source organism: Pelobates cultripes (assembly GCA_933207985.1). NCBI lineage: Eukaryota > Metazoa > Chordata > Amphibia > Anura > Pelobatidae > Pelobates > Pelobates cultripes. Next base: position 93,834,481 of record OW240916.1, on the reverse strand, counting down.
ACCGGACACGGTCTGAAGGATCCACGGATCCTGTGTGAGTTGAGACTACTGTTGGGGGGGGGGAAATGGGTTAACCGGGCCAGTGTTAGGTACATGAGAAAAATGAGAGTCCATTACCTGTAGGAGTGCGTCTGCGGAGGGAAGCAGATCCACGTCCTCTAATAGATCCACAAGAGGGATTTGTGGTTTAAACGGGTATTGCCCGCGTTCCAGTGATCCGATGGTCGAGGCCTGTAGCATATGTTGGTAAGACCGACCTGACGCTCAGAGACTGCATTCGAGGACATCGGTCCATCATCAACCCTGTATACTGTGATGAAAAGACTGATAAACCAGTCGCTAAACATTTTCTGATGAAGGGACATAGTCTCCCATCTTTACGATTCATTGCCATTGATCATGTCCCCCCTTTACCCCGTGGGGGAGACAAAGCTAAAATATTGCCGAAATGTGATGCATACTGGATACACCACTTAAACACTGTATCCCCCAATGACTTGAATGAGAACATAGTATTCTCCATGTTTCTATAATTATGCATTTATAGCATTTACATTTTTGCTTAATCTTAGTAAATATTTGTTTAATAGAGTTTTCCCATGATAATACTGAAATAGCGTTTCTGCATAATCCCTCATATGCAGGGGTAGACTTTTATGGTCCGCTAATAGTATACTTTTGTATTTCTCTCTTGTTTCCTTTATTGTTAATGTATCAATGTGGTACTATCTTTAAGTAACCCTGCATACGTCCAACGCACACTTTTGTATGTGGCTATTCTTGGGTATACACATCTGAATTAATTCCTTAACTTATACAAAGCACTAGCACGTATTTTTCTCCTGCTCTGTCCATTGTAAGTATTATATATAGACAATAGCCACTTTATTTTCCCAGAACCACTCAGTGATGTTCATTGGGACTTAACTAAAAAAAAAACTCCATTTTAATTTTTTCTGTGGTTCCTTGGGGACTACCTATTTTTTTCTCATTGAGATGCACAGGTTTGAAATGTTCACGTTCGTTTGTAGTTCACTTTGTAGCCTCAGAGGTACCCTTATAATCCTCCTTAAATCAATGCTCATAGTATCACGCACGGGTGCTTGGTTGCCTGTAACTACTGTTGCCTAGTTACCTTAAGATCCACGTTAGAGACGTAACGGAATGACGTCACACGTGGTCTTCACTCACTTCCGGGTTCACAATCAGGTGGTGGAGAGTTTTGCACAATAAATCAAGTTTAATTTTCAAATCCAGGTGTGCACCTCTTATTTTTCTGGATATATTTTTTTGTGGGTTTGCACCCTGGTCACAACATTTAAATTACTACATTAAGGAAGAGTGCCAAACTACGACTTTTTGTGTGTGTGTGTGTGTGTGTGTGTGTGTGTGTGTATATATATATATATATATATATATATATATATATATATATATATATATATATATATATATATATATATATATAATGTATGTATTGTGTGTGTGTGTGTGTGTGTATATATATATATATATATATATATATATAAATTGTGGGGGGGAAGCATTTATAAAAAATAAAAAAACTCTAACTTTGGCCAGCGTTTGTGACTAAGTGGCTGCTACAAAAGACTGGAAATATCCCATTTAGAATACCCTGGGTTGTCTACATTTGAAAATGGTATGCCATGATGGGGTCATTTCACATTCCTGGGTTACCATATGGTTTCAAAAAGCAACACAGACCCAGCATGGCAATCTGGCAAACTGAATTGGGCAAGCCCTATATTGACCCTGTAACTTTCAAACCACCATAAAACCTGTGCATGGGGGTATTGTTATACTCGGGAGACTTCGCTGAACACAAATATGAGTGTTTACAACAGAAAAACTTATCACGACCATGAAATCACCAGTAAAACTGCAGTTTTTGTGTAAAAATAATGCAGAAAACAAATATGAACGCTAACTTTGGCCAGCATTTGTGGCTAAGTGGCTACTACAAAAGACTGGACATACCCAATTTTTTTTATTTTTTATAATTCTTTATTTTTAGTTTATATGAAAATACAATACATGGGCTCATCATGCCCCGAAAGCATGGGCGAGTTTGTGTCACAATTTACAGAGTCCTTAAGTTAACATGTATGAGGAAATAGAACAAGTAAACAACACAATTTTGGTTCCACATATATAGCTTAGGCCTTCCTGGCTACACTGTTGAGGTGGGTATAGAGATTACTACGGAACGGGGTTAATGCGGGGTGGGTTCCACGATTAGTCAGTCACTGTCGCGAAACTAGTATATTGGTTTTTCGGACTTGTGTTCCTGTCTTGTTTGGTGTGAGGGCGGTGAATCCCTCAGTGGGATGTTGGTTTGGGACATACCCCATTTTGAATACCATGGGTTATCTACTTTTACAAATGGTATGCCATGATGGGGTTAATTTTCATTCTTGGGCTGCTATACGGTCTCAAAGGCAACATAGGCCCAGCAAGCCAATCTGGCAAATTTCAATGTGCAAACATGGAAAAAGGGAAACCCCTACACTTGATCCCTGTAAGTTTGCAAAAACCCATAAAACCTGTACATTGGTGGCACTATTGTACTCGGGTGATGTTGCTGAACACATATTGTGTTCTTTGGCAGTAACACATAACAGGAGATGAGAATCCATGCCTAAAGTACAGTGTGTGTGAAAAATAACACAACAAAATGACTACCCAAAAGGTTGACAAAGACTGGTGGTAGAATTAGTGTATGGAAAGTGTTAAAATACCACCATTTCAAATATCCTAGGGTGTCTACTTTTCAAAAATATATGGTTTAATGGTAAATTACATTGGCCGGCTTCAAAAATGTTCCAAATAGGACATGGGTGCATGATGACCAGCTGTTAAAATTCCAAGTTGTAAAATTGGAATGTGCACCCTCCAAATAAGGTCTTTTAGCCCCCAGAGAACCCGACACACCTATACATGAGAGGTATCACTGTACTCAGGAGATGTTGCTGAACACATATTGAGGTGTTATTTGGCAGTAACCCTTAAAGTTCTCAGTACATGTATTCTTAAATTGCTATGTGTGTCAAAATAATCACCATTTAAAAAAAAAAAAAATTAATTTGGCATAGATTGGTGGTAAAAGGAGTCAAAATACCCCAAGCTTAAGACCTTAGGCTGTCTTCTTTTAAAAAATATATACATGTGAAGGGTTATTCAGGGATTCCTGACAATAAATGACGATTTTTGTCCAACTTGTGCACGTTGTACATCCACAACTTGGACTGAGCTCTATCTCCTCCAAATCCAAGCTGTAGTCTACAACTGTTGATCAGTGTTCATAGTGAACCAAGCAATAAATAGACAAATAGCAGCTACTGTATATCAGTATTACAATGTAACTTGCGTTAATTTTGAAAAAAATGGTTTGGAAATGGCTACTTGTACTTATAGCCCTGTAACTTTCCAAAAAAAGCTAAGAACATGTTAACATTGGGTATTTCTAAACTCAGGACAAAATTTAGAAACTATTTAACACAGGTGCTTTTTTGGCAGTTGTAGATGTGTACCAGATTTTCGGGGTCAAAGTTTGAAAAAGTTTTTTTTTTTTTTTTAAATCATATTTTATAAAAAAAAAGAATTATAGTAAATTATGATATGATGAAAAAAATGGTATCTTTAGAAATGGCAAAAAAAAGGTATATAATATGTGTGGGTACAGTAAATGAGTAAGAAGAAAATTACAGCTAAACACAAACACTGCAGAAATATAAAAGAGCCCTGGTCCTTAATGGTAAGAAAATTGAAAAACTGTCTGGTCACTAAGGAGTTAAAGGCATAGTTGTACTTCGTTATTTCACCGGCACAACTTTTCAAGAATGTTGCCTATGTGCTTTGATGTCATAACTCTATCTTTATATCTCTCATCTTTGTTTTCTATTTCAGTATCTTTCAGTAAATATATCCAGTGGGATATTGCGGTCATGCAGAGCTTTAACAGGAGGAAGACCTTTTTACGACAAACAACCTGAAGATTCTTTCAGGCCAGTCAGCCGCTACCCAATACCTTATAAGAAGGATTTGCCATATGATATGGTAGAACTTATGGAAGAGGTAGAAAGAAGGGTAAGGTAGCCACAGAGAAATGCCTGGTGTCACTATGTGAGCGTTTAGCTATGAAATGCTGTACATACCGAGTTTATCCTCTTTGCTGCTGGAGGTATAACTCCACCTCTGGTAACATCATTGAGGTATCATTAGCCAATCTGGGACAATAGCTCTAGGCTGCCTAATGTCTGTGCATATTGGACATGTGACATCACCATGCGCTGTATGCTGGCGACAGGCATCAAATGGAGCAACAAGCCTTCCTCTGTGCTGCCCATGTGCTACCCTCAGCATGTTCTCCATGATATCCTTCCCCTTGATGGGGAGTGACGTTAGTGAGGAGGATCAGGCTCAGGGAAGAATTCGGCCTCTGCGCTGGAACAGAGGTAAGGTGGGTTTTTATTTATTTATCTTTAAAGTTTAAGGGGAATCAGGATAGGAAGTGTTATAACCAAAAACAGTGTTTTTGTAAAATTTATTACTAAAGTGGAAATGTCACTTCCTAAGAAGTGACCATTCCTTGTGCATTTGCCTCTGTAAACGCTATTCCAGTTTTTACCAGGATGAGTAACACACTGAAGGTATGTTAACAAATGTATGTTACATACATAAAGTATATGTATGTAGCCTCCGGCTGGGGTCATGCATTGGCAGTCTGAATATTTTCCAGCAGCTCCACATGTACGCATCTGCTTTGTGTACAAAACTGCTAGCATGTGAATGTCATTAATGTTATGTCCAGCAAAACAAGTAAGTTTAAAGAATTTAAAACTAAATAAAATTAAAAAAAAAAGTTGTACAAGGTTGTGCTAAAATTGAGGAAAGACACTCTAAGCACCAACACAACATTACATTATTGCAAAAGTGATGCTGCATAGAACAACATAGGCCAACTATTGGTTCTGATAGTGGTTTAGAATTGCAGCTATTTTGTACAAACCACTGCAGCTCAAGGATAGCAACATAAAACTGTAATACATGCAGCCGAAACACCTAATTCTATGCTGCTTATGTCGATTTTTGTCCAACTTGTGCACGTTGTACATCCACAACTTGGACTGAGCTCTATCTCCTCCAAATCCAAGCTGTAGTCTACAACTGTTGATCAGTGTTCATAGTGAACCAAGCAATAAATAGACAAATAGCAGCTACTGTATAGCTCATATGTGTTTACAGAGCAGTTTTAGTAATCCTAAGTGACTAGTGGAACTGCTCTTGGGGATAAACCGTGCATTACATAAACCTCTGTTGGACAGCGTTTTATAGGATAAGAGTATCTTCCTAGTTAGGGACTTGCCTGCCTGTAGATTATATGCAAAGTCCTCATTCAGAATTTGAAGACTATCTATATGTTCTGGAGTACCTGTCTTCATCCATCCAATTATTTTCTGTTTAGCGTTACAGTTATACAGTAGGGTTCTTTAACAGCTAGTATTTCACACAAATAATGTTAACAGAAATGAGATGAAGTTGTTTTGTTTTTTAACATTGGGGAGGAGGGCACCCAACAAAGGGTTGCTTTATCAAAAATCTGTGTTTTTAAACAAAAAAACTCAAGGCATCATACAATGATACATTTTATACGCAAGTGCTTTAAAATATGCCAATAAATTACTTACACAGACACACACACACACACACAATTGATTGGCAGTCAGGTAAGGGATCATAATTTTTTTTTTTTTTTTTACATTTAAAGGGACACTATAGTTTCCTAAATTATTTATTATTTCTTTAAATAAGCTACAAGTGCCCCTCCCAAGATTAGGCTCTGGATCCGACACTACTGCAGTCTCACTGCTAAAATTCTTTGCCATTTAGGAGTTAAATCACTTTGCAGCTATGCGCTCATGCAGTCCTAGTCACACCTCCCTGCATGTGACTTACATAGCCTTCCTAAAAACTTAATTTACAGATTCTTCTAATTCTGTTTAATTTGGAATTTCTTATCCCCTGCAATGTTAATAGCTTGCTAGATCCTGCAGGAACCTCCTGTATGTAATTAAAGTTCAATTTACAGAGCAGACAATTAAAAACTTCTCTAGTAAGTTACATCTGATTAAACCATTTTTTCCCCATGCAGGCTGTGTGAGTCACAGCCAGGGGAGGTGTGGCTAGGGCTGCATAAAAAGAAACTGCTTCATTAAGCTAAACGTGTTTTCGTGACTATAGTGTCCCTTTAATGAAAACTTGATCACTTAATGGCAATTCTGCTTGTATAATGTATAGATGAAATAATGTAATCTTCAATGTTACTTTAACATGTCTACAGTCACAGATGCACATTAGAAACTAATTTTTAGTGCTCTATTTTAAATTTCCAGAATATGTGTGTGAATTGATATTATTGAAATAGATGGTTTAGCTATTCGTCAGTATGATTGCTGCTCTTTTTTTAGATCGTTGGTAACATTGCCTTTTCTTGCTCTTTGTAGGGTGGATTTTTGCCAAATGTCTTTAAAGCAATGGCACACCGACCAGATGAGTTCAGAGCATTTTTCACGTACTATGATTGTCTTATGAATAAAGAAACAGGTATACAGATATAAATGAATGACAACTAGTAGCACTAAGATTTGTGAGCTCTGCGATTTAATCCGATTTATAACGAATCCTGTAATATTTTATTTACTCTCCTCTATAACATGTGAGTAATGTATGGTGATTGCTGTTCACCAGCACACCCCTTGCTTTGAGACCTCGTTCCTTATCCCCCCACCCTATTTGTTCTGGGATAAGTAAATATATTTTTAAAAAAATAATAAAGGTTAATATTCTTCTTCTAGTACTGCATCAGATGTGCAGTGGAAATTGCCTTCTGCAAACTGATTGATTTATTTTCTGTTTTGGAACACTTTTTTTTTTTTTTTTTCTCTCAATGATATTTTATTTTGCCTTCCATTTGGATCAACACCAATACTCTGGTAATCTTTTTATTGATTAGATTCCTATTACCCACGAACCCTATTATTGTCATTGTTTATCATATTTCCGATTCTCTCTGTGATGTTACAGGTCCATTACCATAACCAATACAGCACTGAAGTTATGGTGCCAGGAGTGACCTGTTACACCCCACTGCATGTAGTTAAACCATTTTAGAACCATTTGAATTCTTACTCTAGGTACACTGTGGGCTACTTCTCTCCTACTTTATCCCCCACCTGAAATTGCCATCACTATACAATTTCCTGAATTCTAATTACTATTTTATATTTATACATATTAAATTTACATTTATGTTTTCTTATAAGTGTTAACCATCATACACTACAATTAACAGTTTTATGTGCGTTATTAGCTAAAGAATTTAACGGTGTTGCAGTCAAATTCACATCAGTCAACTAATCATTTAAGCCTGGTAAATTAGACAGAATCCGCTAGACATGTGCACCAGTGAAATTTTCGTTTCGTACAAATGATTTCGTACTAAATAAAAATATAATTCGTCAATCCTGAATTTTGACCGCAAACCATTAGTTTTCGAACAAAATTCGTAAAAAAATAACTTTTCGTCCATTAGGAAACGAAAACAGCACTGCACATGCACATAAAAAGCAAGGAAGGAGCCGGCAGCACTACCAGCTCCCTCCTTGTAATAAATAACTATTCATACACCCCCTATTGCATTAAAACCTATGGAGGTCACTATGACCCCCATATTAATAATAGGGAGGTTATATCCTCCTGCATGCCCCTACTCGTGGCATGCCACGAGTAGGGGCATGTTGCCCATGTTGTCATTTAACACTACATATAAATCTGTATGGGGGTCACTATGACACCCATATTGATAAAAGGGAGCTGCCCAGTCACTAGTAGTTTTAAATTTGTTTAGGCGACATGCCCCTACTCGCAGCATGCCGCGAGTAGGGGCATGCGGGAGAATTTAACCTCCCTTTCATCAATATGGGGTCATAGTGACCCTCATACTGAATTATATTTAGTTTGAAATGTTTAGGCAACATTTGAAATGTTTAGGCAACATGCCCCTACTCGCGGCATACCGCAAGTAGGGGCCTGCGGGAGGATTTAACCTCCCTTTTATTAATATGGTGGTCATAGTGACCCCCATAGGTATTAATGCAGAGGTGGGGTTGTTGGAATATTTATTACAAGGAGAGAGCTGGTAGCGATGCCGGCTCCCTCCTTTTGTTCTTGTTTTCGTGCATGCGCACTGTTATTTCTCCGTGATGTGGGGGTTAATTCCCCTGCAGCACGCAGTCTATTAAACAAACTAAACGGAAAGGTAAAGCATTTGGCATTTGTCCTTTCGTTTATATTTTGTTTGTAGGGCTTTCATTTACATTTTAGTAAACGAATACGGAAAAAAAACAAATTTTCGGACAAAATTGTATTAGAACGAAAACAAATACACTTACCTAGAATCCGCTGTTTACCATATTCTGTCAAGGAAGGCCTGTTACCAAGGTTTCAGTACAGGATGATTTTAATGAGGACGTAGTAGGGCTTTCTGCCACTATGCTTTGGCGAATCCATCATGTTCAAAGTTGTGCCAAATGCAGGCCTTTTTGTGTTCTTTAGGATTTGTGACACTTACATTTTATTTTGACCCCCAGTTGGTCAAAGTCCTTTCTTAGCTGGAATATTTTTAACAAATATATGTGTATATATCTAGAAAAATTAATTTTTCTGCAAGGTCAGGCATATTTTGCTATGCACTTAAAGTCGAGGGAGAGTAATAATAATAAATTATATATTTTTTTTATTGCAGGCAATCTATCCAAGGCTGACAAAGAGCTTGTTATTGTAGCTACCAGCGCTCACAACAAGTGCCCTTACTGTGTGACTGCTCACGGTGCACTGCACAGAATATATTCAAAGAAACCAGCCTTGGCTGATCAGGTAAATTAATAAAAACGGAGTCTGATGCAGAATACCATTCAGTATTAAAATACAACACTTCATTTTCTGCACGATAATCTGCTTATGTGTATCACGTAGTATAACCTATACATCATGCTAGCAGTCATTTTAAAAATAAGTGCAAAGGAAACAATATATGTGTGCACAAACCACAGTGCAATAAGTGCTCAATTAAATATAAGCAGAAAGAAACCTCACTGTATAGGGTGAAGCTTCCAATAATATCCCCAAAGATTTCCTCCTTTCTTCCACGGAATATAAACAAAAAATAGGGGATGATCTGCTAAACCATTGACAAACAAAACAAAATAGCGTATAACTGTATATATGAATAAACCACAAGTGTTGTGTTCACATATGGCCACTCACACTTTCACTGAAGTTAGAAAGCCTTAAGCATAAATTCCTTCTTAGGATTCAATTAAATTCCATCTCTATTTAAATCACCATGGATTGGTTGGGATATATGGAAGTGTGAGTGGCCATATGCCTATTTTTTGTTTGTTTTAAAAATAAGCACTGGTCAATTTTAACACTTTTTTAACGTATTAGGGAACTGAACTTGAGTAGCAACCACTTCATGTTTAGCATTACTGTATGTGTTCTTTGCATCCCTTCTTTGAACCATTAATGAACTGCTCATTCCAATGTGAGTTCTACTGACATACACCCTCCACACTTCTATTTGATATTCTCTCATTACTTCCTCCTACTCTTGCCATCAGAACAAACAGCCCAAAGATTTAAACTACTATGCGTTCCCACTGATCCAGAGAAGCTTACGTCCTTACTGATTCCTGAAAGTTAACAAATCTTTTATCTGATCTCCAAATTATCTCTCCCTTCTCATCATTAATTGTCACATTCTCCTTCCACCCCACTTGATTGTAAGCTCACAAGTAAAGGGACATACTCCTTGTGTGCCAGTTTGTATTGTATGTGTTATCATAGTTCAACAATTGAAATAATAAAAAATATGAAAGGGTATTTTTTTTTTTTTTTTTAAATCAGCTTTCCTGGTGTTGAGAGGTATTGTGTGCTATACAAGAATCTGCATACCCAGATACTGCTAGGGACCTTGCTGTCCCATGATTGTGAGTCATGATGTAGAGCATTAGGAAAGGACAAGCCGTGAGATAAGAACACTTGTTCGTATGTAACCAAAACTGCAAGGAGATTTTTTGGTGGGTGGACTGGGACACTCCAACAAACAAAAAAAACTGCTAAATGCATAGACAACATAACCACAAATGAAAGCTGTAATCCTCATGTTGTTTAGAATGGCACTTTTAAGAGCATCTATGTGATATAGATAATGTTTGTTAGACAAAATGCTAGCAATGTTATAGATGATGTGCTGGATATGAAATTTACCCAGTGTATTAACAGTTGATAAGACAAATACAGTGCACCAACATGGGTGGTTATAATCAAGACATTACGAGAACACGTGAAAAAATATATACATACCTATTCATTTATATACATTTGCTGGTAGTCTGATGTTTCATAGAGTACGTTTGTTTAAAAAAACAAACAAAAAAACATGAGGTATAAAAACATGAACCTCTTTTTATTCTATATTTTATTTTTATTGATTCTTTTTCCAGGTTGTTGTCAATTGGGATCTGGCAGAACTCAATGAACGAGAACGTGCGATGGTGGAGTTTGCTTTAGCAATTGCCAAACCAGAGAATATCACTGAAAACCATTTCCAACAGCTGGAAAAGCACGGTTTGAACCGTGATGATGCTTGGGATATTGCTGCGATCACCGCCTTCTTTGCCATGGCTAATCGTCTTGCACACTTGATGGATTTGCGACCTAACGAGGAATTCTATGCACTTGGAAGAGTTCCCAAAGTAAAACCTAATGAAATACATTCTTAAAATGCAGGTAGGAAGATGTTTCAGATCTACTGACCGCATTAATAGGTCAACGATGGGTCTGCTTTTTTATATAAACATGGTGTGCTTAGTGTTTTGAGAGAGCCAGTAATGAGTGGCCCCTTGTTAGTCGTAAGAATACAGGAGAATAAAGAAATACCTAAGATATCTGGCTAACTATTATTTGCCTGCTTTCAAGACTAAATATGTGTCTTCTTCAGACATGTTGTATAGACATGTGAGAGCCGTCTTTAATTATATCTAGTAAATTTGTTGTTGAGCTCAGTGTTGTCCAATTTCTGTGGTGTGGAGGGGTAGACTTTGTTGATGGAATAGCTGGGCAATACATCAAATGACTATTCCAAAAAATTGAAATGCACAAAAGGTGTAACCCACACAAAGCTAATTTTTTCGCTCGGTGGGGATTTTTTCCAGTTTTTTTTGCATTTGGTGGTTATTTGACTACCCTTCGAAATAAAAACCCCATATAAAACCCTTGGTATTTATAGATATATATATATGCAAAAGTGTGGGCTCTCTCTCTCAAAAAAAAAAAAAGTCAGATGGAAATCATAGGACGCCCTAAGACTCTTGAAGCACCATTAAAAGATCCGTAAAAGACCATAAAACTGGTCAGCTGCAGTCTAGAACGTCGCTTTAACTTCCCATACATAGGTTCATTTATTTTAACTGTTTACATTCTTGATACATGCAAAGATTAAAATCTTTTTTTTTTTTCTATGAAAGAATCAAAGTTTAGAAAATATAAGTGTAAAATAGGGACTACTGTGGCTCAGTACTTTCCCTCTTCCTGACAATGCTTTACAGTAGGCAAAACTACCACCATCAAATCGTGTCATTTCCCCCAGGCGTCAGAGCAGGCATTAGGATGCTAGAGTAGGACCTTCCAAAAGAATGGGTCACATTGACCTTGTGGCAGGATTATGCAATGTATGATCATATACTCTAACTAAACCTCCATTTGTTAGGAATCCATAGAGACCCAACACGCAGGATGTAAAAGAAAATGTATACTGGGCCTTAGAATGGCCGGACTTAACGTTAGACAGATAAAGAATGGTGGCAAGGAACAAGCCAAGGTCATGGGAGCCAGAAGTCACAGAATCGAGGATTACAAGCCGAGTCAAGGGAACCAGAAAACACAGTAGTGAGATACCAAAGCCAGGTCAGGAACACAGAAGTAAGAATAGTCAGGAAGACAAGGTCAATACACAACAATACACTGAAAGGCAAAGCACTATTGGGAACTGTGAATAGAACCACAACAGGGCAAAGAACTATGGTTTTATCTGCCTTTTAAAGGCTGGACTTTTACATTTGAAGCCATGCCCCCAAAACATCCAAGTTTGAAAGTTTTGGCGGGCTGTGACGTCATTTGCGTCATGACATCAGCACGCACGCGTGCAATGTCGTCACTAGCATCATGACGTTGGCGTGTGCGTGCCGTGTCATAAAAGGAGGCGGAGCTACAGCGGCTGGTGTTGGAACCGCTAGAGTGGAGACTGGAAGTAGGAACACGCCCAGAAATGTGAGTAAGCATGACACAATTATTCTTACCTAGGTGAGGTGTTTTTAATAAAACTACTACATTCTGTGAGACTTGAACTTATTTAGTAAATGAGCTAGTGTGCTAAATCTTGTGTGTTTTTATATATATATATATATATATATATATATATTGTGTTTTTTGTTTTGTTTTTGTTTTCTATCATGTGTACATCACTGTTGGTAATTGTTCTTTGATAAATGTAGTAGATCATAATTAAATTCCTGTGGTTTTGTTTTCCAGTGAGAATTGTCTGAGATTAATCTGAAGCTGGGCCACAAGGCATTCTATGATAGAAGTTTTGATTTCACGTTACAAGACTTTCTGGGACACTACCTGTACTATATTTTACTCCTCTCACAGCTCACTCCCTCAAAAGTCCAATTGTATCTCATTGCCCAGTGCACTAGCATTGCTACAGTAAATGTGTCAATAGATTTAACTTTTAAGCAATGCATTAAGATTGGCAGTTATGCTAAAAAAAAAACACTTAAAATTGCTAAATTAGTCTTCTGTATTAAGACATTCAGTTAATGGAATTGGCTCTTCTAGCACTGTGGTAACTAAGATTTGATATATACGTGGTCTTACTGATTAACAAAGGTGAACAATTGTTATATTAAAAATTACTCTTGTATCACAGGAATAACGATCTAGATTTTATTTTTATTACTTACTAGCACCCATCTTACATCAGCTATCAATTTGTGTGCTCTTTTCGATTTTGCATTTGGATACTAACATAGTACAGCAAGCATGTCAAACTCAAAGTGTGGCAAGGGCCACATAAACAAGGTTTAAGTTTATGTGGGCCGCACACACACACACACATACTCACAGATAGACACATACAGACACACACACGCATATACTCACACATACTTGCTGACACACACTCACAGACAGACAGACACACACTCACACACTTACACATTCTTGCATACACATACTTTTCCTTATTGCTCCTTACCTTTTGGAGCCGATGTGGGGCATCTCTCTGGGGTCCTTCCTGCTCCTCACTGCTCCTGTGCGGATTAGTGATGCCGGGTTCCGGAATATGACGTCATATTCCGACGCCGGCTTCACTTCAGTCGGCGAGCGAGGAGCTGGAAGGCTGAGCTCCGTCGCGTCCCTCCTCCCGGCCGGGTAGCTTTTAGCAGAGTAGGCACCTGCAATATGGGGAAAGCAGGTGCCTACTCTGCTATAACACCAGCATGTACTCGCGGCTCGCCGGGCCGCAAATATGGTCCTTGTGGGCCGCATGCGAGTTTGACATGCTTGTAGTACAGTCATTTACACCACAGATGCAGCATTAGAGTGATTTAATGTAATTGCTTTTCTACCATTCTGTGGGTAAGTTGTTGGTTGAAATTGGTTTTACATGTAATTCAAATTTTTTAATTAATTTTTTTGGTCAATCAGATGGGCATTACTGAAAAAAGTGGTGTTGTATCAGCAGTAACAGAATAGAAAATCAGTTTACAACAACATAGATAACATTTCCCATGAGTAACTGCCTCATTCTATGTGAATTAACTAGTAATATAATATAGCCAAGCTATTAGGAATCAACAGATATTGATATTTTAGAGCCGATACCAATAATCTGTGAACTTTCAGGCCGATAACTTACCGATATTCTGTACGTTTACCATTTTAAAAAAAACAAAAAAATATTTTTCTAAAGGTAAATGAACAAAATATACATGCCACATGTAGTGGATGCAGTGTGTGTGTAGTGCGCGTAAAGTGAATGCAGTGTGTGTGTGTAGTGTGCATAAAGTGGATGCAGTGTATAGCGAATGCAGTGTTTGTGTAGTGTGTTTATATAATTCAGTGTGTGTGGTTTTTCTGCAGGTATGTAATTTGGGGGGGGGGCATTTTTTATTTAATTTTTTATTAAATATTTAAAAAAAATGTTTTTGTCCCCCCTCCCTGCTTGTTACCTGGCCAGGAAGGGGGCATATGGCATTCCCTGGTGGTCCGGTGGCATGGACTGTGCAGTGGGGGCCCAGCAAGCGCTTACTTACCTTCCCAGAAGCTCCCTTCAGCTCCCCTGTCTAAATCTCGCAGTCGGTATGCCTCGCGGAGTGTTGTCATGGTAACCCGTGGCACCGCTCTGAAAGCTGTGGGACTCGCAAGAGTAAGACAGGGGAGCTGAATGGAGTTGTTGGGAAGGTAATTAAGCATTTGCCTGGTCCCCCAGGACAGCCGGGCTTGTAATGGGCCTGGCGGTCCTGGTATGTATTATCGGCAATATCGATCTTTATTGGCCGATACCGATATTGCCAAAAATACCAAATATCGGACAGACCGATAATCGGTTGATCCCTACAAGCTATGCTCTGATTTGGTGGATAAGTTCAGGATGATCGGTATGCCAGCTCAGTGGCAAAACATGTGGTCTAGTGGGTCAGAGTGCTTTTATTGACAACTTGTGCTATGCCAAACTAATGTTGAAAACATAAAATAAAGCACTCTGAGTGTTCGAGCTCTACGGTTGGTAGGAACCATGGTGACTGCCCCCACGAGGAAGGGCAAGTGTGGAGGAAAAGAGCTATAGTTAACATGACATAAACGTGCTCATTCTGCCCTGCTACCACAAGCTTTTACCCTATACCCATGCTGGATAGCATGGTTACAGTGTTCCAGTAGTTCAGTGTTGGCCACCCAGGCCTTCTCAAGTGCCCATGTGCAAGTCCCACTTCTCCAGTAGCTCTCAGCTCCGCATGCGAGGTCTCGGGAGGTTGTAAGGTGGTGGTGTACCCTCTGAGCATGTGGGGTAAGCATTGGGGTATTTCCCTCCGGGTCCTCAGCCCAGAAAGGCAGTAGCAGGTCGTTGGACTTTACATGTTTTTTTTCTCACAGGCGTCCTAGACTCTGGCGCTGTCAGCAGTTTCCACTTCTGCGGATTGTTGGGAGGTAAGTATTGCTGCTTAGGATTTCTCCGCTGCTCTCTGAGTTTGGTCTTTTTTGCTCCATAGCTTTGTGCCAGAATCTGTGGAGGAGATCATCCAGTTGTTGCTCAAGTGTCTTGTGTGTGCGGTAACAGGCTCAGCAGCCACCATCTTGGCTCAGGTGGTACAATAGTATGCTTGTATCAGAAGCTGCAATTCATTGTCTGGTTTAGATCGTCCAGCAGAGCCCAGAAGCCTTTCAAATTGAGTCTCCATGTCCACGCCGCCTGGCCACGCTACATAAGTAAGAGGCACAACAGGGAGGCAGGAACACTAAGGGGTAGGGAAGGAGGGGGAGGACTACCAAGGAGCTGAGGACCTCTAAGGGGGGAGGGGATGTGAGCGGACCACCAAGGGGGAAGAGGGGGGACTGGAGGTTTAGGAGAGGGAGGACCACTAAGGGGATGGGGGGGGAGGACCAATATGGGGATGGGGGAAGAGGAGGAGGACCACTAAGAGGGGAGTGAGAGGACCAATAAGAAGAGGAAGAAAGAGGGACAGGGAAGAGAGGGGAGAGACCACTAAGGGACAAGGAAGAGTAGGGAGAGACCACTAAGGGACAGGGAAGAGTGGGGAGAGACCACTAAAGGACAGGGAAGAGAGGGGAGAGACCACTAAAGGACAGGGGCAGGGGAGAGTTCTAAGGATGGAGTGGTAGAGGAGATCACTAAGGGACAGGACGGGTGGGAAGAGCACTAATGGACTGGAGGGGAAGGAATATCACTAAGGGACAAGCCGCCAAGGGAGAGCACTAAGGGTCAGGAGGGGAGGAGAGATCACTAATTGATAGGAGTGGAGAGCACTATTTATATAAAAAAAAAAAGGGCTGCTCTCCTCTCAGCACCTATCCTACCCCACAAACCCTCTCTTTTACACTACACACATACACAATGCATCCTTACATATACACAAAAACACAATGCATCCCTTACACATACACACACACTGCATTAAATTACATACACAGAAACACACCTTGCATTCCTTACACACACAAACAACCACCCAGAAACACTACATCCTTTACAATAACACATAACATATCCCCTACACACATACAATCCACTCCCTGTGAGCGAAATCCTGGGTCTGGGGGGCCCAGACCTTGAGCTGTGTAAGGGGCCCCAAAAATGGAACTGCTTCCTGTTCATTATTTGTTGTGAGCACTGTTACAGTCTCCAGAGAGCTTCTTCTACACCAAAACTGTGGAGCCAGACTGCAGCCTGAACCCATCGTCATCCTCTTGTCCTCATCTGGTGGTAAGTAGGCAATCCAATATATTATTAGTGGTCCTAATCTCTAATTTACACCTTACACATTAAAGGGCCAGTATAGTCTCCAGAACCACTACAGCTTAATGTAGTGGTTCTGGTGTCTATAGCCTGTGCCTGCATTGTGATGTCACATGGTGGGCAGAACATATGGGGGTGCGGCACCAGCACTGGTGAAGAGAACACCTCTCCAAAGAGCCAGACACCATCAAATGTGTGCATTTGCCCACACAAATCAGTTATGACGAGGAACTGCATTCAGGTCAAGACCCCGATGAGGACGACGAGCATGCAGATGAGCTTCCCTGAGAGAGATTCCGACAGTTTGTGCAGAAAATCTTTGGTTATGCAAACCTTGGATATTGGAGGTGAAGATCCTGGATGTGGAGGTACTGGGCTTGTGTGGTTACAGGTGGTCTGTGGTTGTGAGGCCGATTGGATGTACTGCCAAATTCTCTGAAATGCCATTGGAGACGGATTATGGTAGAGAAATGAACATTGAATGCATGGGGAAACGGCTCTGGTGGACATTCCTGTAGTCAGCATGCCAATTGCATGCTCCCTCAAAACTTGCGACATTTGTGGCATTGTACTGTGTGATAAAACTGAACATTTTAGAGTGGCCTTTTATTGTGGCCAGCCTAAGGCACACCTTTGCAATAATCATGCTGTCTAATCAGCATCTTGAGATGCCACACCTGTGAGGTGGATGGATTATCTCGGCAAAGGAGAAGTGCTCACTAACACAGATTTAGACAGATTTGTGAACAATATTTAAGAGAAATAGGCCTTTTGTGTACATAGAAAAAGTCTTAGATCTTTGCATTCAGCTCATGAAAAATGGAGGCAAAAACAAGTGTTGCGTTTATAATTTTGTTCAGTGTGTGTGTGTGTATTTGTGTATGGGATAATGATAGGACGTATAATTAAAAGTATGTAATCCGATAAGAACAAAAGACGAGAGGTTAGACCTGCAATAAAAAGGGAAAAAAATTAAACTATTTTATTTATATTCCACAAATAACAATTATTTAGACATATTGTAGAAAGCAAGTCTGATTTCTTTCTCTGGGTTTGGAATGTACCTGTTGTATGCAGAGGATTTCCAGCATCCTATGTTCTTAATGATATGTGTCGGAACATGGTTACTAGAAGCTGCTGTGGCTGCCCCAATAAGGAATGAATGACCTGAGAAGGAGGCTGGATTGAGGACTAATCTGAGTAATAGTGCGTTTGTGTATAGTATGAATTGTTTAGTGGTAAGAGGTTTCCCTTGTAGAAATAATAGTGGGTAATTGGGGGTTTTTTATGATCTGATGTTTTTTAATTTACTTGTCCAATGCTTGTACTGGACACCATTTGGAAAAAGTAGGATAATATATCATTTCTACTGGGGGGCCTGTCTGGCTAGTTTTAGTATGTGGTATATAATGGTCCTTTACTTTTGTTAAGAATTTTTGCTTAATTCATGACTTAAAGTCGGATGACTTTTCCACAGAAAATTCTTTGGGTCTCAGGAATCCGTAGAATGCTAAATATGCTGTTGACTTAATTACCAAATTTGTGGGGTCTTCGAAAAGGCACCCTGTGCAATAAATTTAGGCACCCTGTGCGATAAATCTTCACAGCGCCTCCCCCCCGTCATCCATGTATGATGTAATGTTTGTGTTGTCTGTGTATGTGATAGATGTGATGACTGTGTGTGATATGTATGCTATGTGATGGCTGTGTGTGATGGTTATTTGATTCAGATAAAAACATGCATTTAGGCCTGTGTGTGAATGCAGGGGTATATTTTTGCAGAGTCATGTGCACATATTCCCACAGTCAGATGCACACAGTTATAAATATGCACTGTCAAATCCACCACATGCACATAGTCGCAGGCAGATAGTCACATACACAGGATCAGACAGAAACACACAGGTAAAGGCAGTAACACACATACACAGTTACAGGTAGATAAACACACTCACACACAATTACAGGCAGACAGCCACACATACAGTCTTACACACACATACTTACATCCAGACTGTCATACACAGCCACACACACAGCCAGACAGCCACACACACACACACAGGCAGCCACATACATACATACACACAGGCAGCCAGCCACATACATACACACAGGCAGACAGCTACATACATACACACAGGCAGACAGCCACATACATACACACACACACACACACACACACACACAGAGGCAGACGGCCATCCACACACAGAGGCAGACGGCCATCCACACACAGAGGCCGGCCATCCACACACACAGGCAGACGGCCACATAAAGACACACAGGCAGACGGCCACATAAAGACACACAGGCAGACGGCCACATAAAGACACACAGGCAGACGGCCACATAAACACACACAGGCAGACGGCCACACAAACACACAAAGGCAGACGGCCACACGCACACACAAACACAGGCAGTCATACACACAGACACACACACACAGTCACACACAGGCAGACAGTCATACACACACAAACACACACACACTGAGACAGACAGTCACAGAGATACAGCCAGTCACACTCACTGACAATCACACAGTTACCTGTGGAGTTCATTGTGGAGGCAGTGCAGCTCCTGGAGACCGTTTGGTGGGGAAAGCATGGACTCCTTCCTGCTTCCCCTGCAGCAGTTATCCGGCACTTAGCAAAACCCCCATCGCACAGGAAGCTCCGCCCCGCCACAATTTAAAAAAAAAAAATTAAAATTCTGGCCGGCTGTGCGGCCAGACGGCGCCTCCTGCTCCATGGAGCCCTGTGCGGCCGCACAGCTCGCACACCCCTAAGGCCGGCACTGATGTTAAGTATAGTTTAATGGTATTGTATGCTAGTTTCATAGCGATGTGGCGAAAAGTTGTGAATGCAACCATGGTTTCTATAGAAAAAATATTTATTGCATTAAAGTCTTACACAAACTTCTTAAACACACCATATGCTCTAGCGTAACCTTTTTTGTGTTAATTGACAAACCAGCCTGTGCAAGTGACCTACTGTGTTTTAACAACAGATTTAAAGCATAATTAGGTCTTTGAATTGTGGAGGTTCTCTGGGCTCAACGTGCGCTGTAGGATGTAGTCTGAAAAATTCCTGTAAATTAGAACGTGACCGAACATCAGCTGCGTTGTTCAGAATGCCTGGTACATGGATGCAATATACACAGAACTGTTGATTAGCTGCCAACCAGGTAAGTTTCCTTACTAAATTCATTATAGTAGGGGATTCCGAGCGGGCTTTGTTAATAATGTTACGTGCCGCTAAGTTCCGAAAAACACCTAACTGCTTTACCTTTCCTTTCTTTGCTCCATTTGTTAGCTGCTACTATTGAAAAAAATTAAAACAGTGCTGAGGTCTTGTTAAAATTCTCTAACGCAGAGGTTTTGTCATGGGCAAAATGCAAATATTGTTAATGTTAATATAGTGGCCAATTATCATATACCCACTGTCAGGATCGTGACAGGGATCCAACACGCAGAATACAAACAGGGGATAGGTACGTATACCGGACCTTAGAATGGCCGGACTAACGTAAGGAGAAAGCAAAAGAATAGTCAGAGACAAGCCGAGGTCGAGGGAACGAGAGATCAGGTAAGCGAGAGACAAGCTGAGTCAAAAGGACAAGAGAGGAAAGCAGGGTCAAAATACAAGCCGAGTCAGGAACCAAAAGACAATAGAGGTAATTGCACTGAGTGACCAGACTAGCTAGAACCACGACAGGGCAATGAATCATTCCACAGAACCCTTTTTTATACCTTGGCTCTTTAACTGTTGGCTCCGCCCCCAACGGGTCCTGATTGGTTGTTCGGCACTTGGTTGCCGTGATTGACGGGTCGGAACGTGATTGCCGTCATGACGTCGGCTACTGAGCGCCGCGTCATAAAAGGAGGCGGAGCTATCGCGGCCGGCGTGTAAACGACCGGGAGGAGTGCAAGGATCGGGTGAGTCAGCCCCCCTGGGAGGATGGACGTCTAGGTGTCTAACCTCCTCCGAGGTAGACACCAAAGGTACCCTGACAGTACCCCCCCTCTCAGAAACGCCCACCGGGCGGAAGGAACCGGGGCGGGACGGAAAACGAGCATGAAATGCCCGGAGGAGACGAGGGGCATGCACATTTTCATGGACCACCCAAGACCTTTCTTCAGGCCCATACCCCTTCCAGTCAACCAGATATTGCAACTTCCCCCGAGAAATACGAGAATCGAGAATGGATTTGATTTCATATTCCTCCTGACCCTCAACCTGGACAGCGAGAGGGGAGGACTCAGGGGAGGAAAATCTGTTGCAAACCAAAGGCTTCAATAAAGAAACATGAAAAGAGTTAGGGATGCGCAGGGCAGGCGGAAGGGCAAGACGATATGCAACCGGGTTAATCCGACACAGAACCTTGTAAGGGCCTATGTAACGAGGGGCAAATTTCATGGAAGGAACCTTCAAGCGGATGTTTCTGGTACTCAACCACACCCTATCACCCGGGGCAAAAACCGGAGCCACCCGTCTCCGTTTGTCAGCGTGTCGTTTGAACACCATGGAATTCTGAAGAAGAATTCGTCGAGTCTGATCCCACAACTTTCTCAGATTGGCGACATGAACATCAACCGACGGAACCCCTTGGGAAGGGGAAACCGACGGAAGAATGGAAGGATGAAAGCCATAATTCAAGAAAAAGGGGCTAGAACGAGTAGAATCACAAACGAGATTGTTGTGTGCAAACTCTGCCCAAGGAATCAGACCAACCCAATCGTCCTGGTGTTCAGAAACAAAACAACGCAAATATTGTTCAATCTTTTGGTTGGTGCGTTCGGCAGCTCCGTTGGACTGGGGATGATAGGCAGAGGAGAAGTTCAACTTGATGCCTAAGTGAGAACAGAAAGACTTCCAAAAGCGGGAAACAAATTGGGAACCTCTATCAGAAACAATTTCAGAGGGAATACCATGTAGACGAAAAATCTCCCTCGCGAATATCTCAGCTAATTCGGGAGACGAGGGCAGTTTAGGCAAGGGCACGAAATGAGCCATTTTAGTAAACCTGTCAATCACCGTGAGAATAACAGTATGTTTTTTAGAAACAGGCAAATCGACAATGAAATCCATAGCCAAACACGACCATGGTCTCTCGGGAATTTCTAAGGGATGCAAAAGTCCACAAGGGAGCGCGTGAGGTTGCTTAGTCTTCATACAGACAGCACATGCCCTGACGAAATCCCTTATATCCTTACGAAGGGAAGGCCACCAGAAATCTTTAGAAATCAGGGAACACGTTTTGCGTGTGCCGGGGTGCCCAGCAATTTTACTGTCATGAAAGCAATGCAGCAGTTCCACTTGGAGCTCAGGAGGAACGAAGTATCGATCCCCAGGAACAGGTTTGGGAGCTAGATGTTGTACTTTCTTGATCTCAGCAAGCAACGGCGAGTGTATCCTGACACAAGTGTTGGCAATAATATTACACTTAGGAACGATAGAAGACAAAGCTGCTTCAGACACCGTAGAGGGTTCATGTTGACGGGACAATGCATCTGCCTTAGAGTTCTTAGAACCAGGTCTATAAGTGAGCACGTAATTGAAATGTGTCAGAAACAAGGACCAACGAGCTTGCCTGGCGGACAAGCGCTTGGCCTCCCCTATGTAGGACAAATTCTTGTGATCAGTCAAAATAGTAACCGGGTATAATGTCCCCTCCAACAAATGTCTCCATTCCTTTAAAGCCATAATGACCGCTAACAGTTCCCTATCACCAATGTCATATCTACTTTCAGGCCCAGATAATTTCTTGGAAAAAAAACCACAAGGATGTAACGGTTTATCCAAACCTAGCCTTTGGGACAAGATAGCGCCTATACCTGTCTCCGAGGCGTCAACCTCGAGTAAAAAAGGCAAAGATGTGTCAGGATGAACTAATATCGGTGCTGAGGCAAAATGTTCCTTGAGAGTTTTGAAAGCAGAGAGAGCCTCTGTGGACCAAGTCTTGGTATCAGCCCCTGTCTAGTCATATTAGTAATAGGAGCAATAATAGAAGAGTAACCTTTAATGAAGCGCCTATAATAATTGGAAAATCCGATAAATCTCTGAATGGCCTTGAGTCCCCTGGGCAATGGCCAATCTAAAATCGATTGGAGTTTAATGGGGTCCATCCTAAATCCGTCTCCAGAAATAACGTAGCCAAGAAAGTTTATCTGAGATTGGTCGAAGCTACACTTTTCCAATTTGCAGTACAATCCATGTTGTAACAGTTTGCGCAGTACCCTTCTGACTTGTCTGTGGTGAGTCTCAATCTCTCTAGAGTGTATTAGTATATCATCCAAATATACTATAACGCATTCATGCTGAAATTCCCTAAGAACCTCATTAATAAGGTCCTGGAATACTGCAGGTGCATTGCAAAGCCCGAAGGGCATTACCGTGTATTCATAGTGGCCATAACGGGTATTGAAAGCTGTTTTCCATTCGTCTCCCTGCTGAATTCTCACCAAGTTATAAGCTCCCCTCAAATCTAACTTGGTAAAAATCTTGGAGCCTTTCAGTCGATCAAAGAGCTCAGTAATTAAAGGAATAGGATAAGCATTTCTAACAGTTATCTTATTCAAGCCCCGATAATCAATGCAAGGCCGTAGAGTGCCGTCTTTTTTATCTACAAAAAAGAAACCGGCCCCGGCCGGAGAAGATGATCTCCTAATAAAACCTTTGTCTAGGTTTTCACGTATGTACTCCTCTAGGACTAAGTTTTCCTTAGTGGATAAAGGATATACCGTACCCCTCGGAGGCATAGTACCAGGTAGGAGTCTAATTTTACAGTCGAAAGACCTATGTGGAGGTAAAGTATCAGCCCTCTTTTTGTCAAAGACTGCCTTTAAATCCTGGTACTGTGATGGTATCTGTAAATCTGTAGGTTGGGAAGAGTTAACCGGGGCGTCAACCCTGCAAATTGGTGAGACTTTCTGCACACATCCTTTCTGGCAACCCTGACCCCAGGAGACTATCTCACCCAGTTCCCAGTCAATGATAGGGTTATGCTTCTTAAGCCAGGGATACCCCAAGACTATAGGAACTGAAGGAGATGAGATCAGCATGAGGGATATTCTTTCCTCGTGAAGGATACCAGTGGTTAACTTAATTGGTATGGTTTCACGAAAAATCACAGGTTCAGATAATGGTCTACCATCTATGGCCTCACCGGCCAAGGGTGTATCCCTTAGCTGAGATGGGATAGAATGGTTAGTGACAAAGGCTTGGTCAATAAAGCTTTCAGCTGCTCCGGAATCTATCAAAGCCATAGCATTAAGTACTCCCTTTTCCCAAGCTAAAGAAACAGGTATCAGAAGCCTATGATCTTTATAATCATAAATAGAGGACAAGATAGAAACACCCAAGGCCTGTCCTCTTGAGAAACTTAGGTGCGAGCGTTTCCCGGCCGGTTAGGGCAATTTAGGCGTAGGTGACCTCTAATTCCGCAATACATACAAAGACCCTCCCTTCTCCTGTACTGTCTTTCCTCCTCTGAGAGTCGAGTATGACCTATTTGCATAGGTTCTGGGAGAGCTAAAGTAGTAGAATCAGAAGTCTGAAATGAGGGAGCTAGTCTTATGGAGGATCTGCGGGTTCTATCCCGAATATTCTGCCTCTGTCTCATACGTTCATCTATTCGGGAAATAAATGAAATCAGATCCTCCAAATTTTCAGGAAGATCTCTTGTGGCCACCTCATCTAAAATCTCATCAGATAACCCGTTCATAAATACGTCCATATAAGCCTGTTCATTCCACTTGACCTCTGCTGCCAAGGATCTGAACTCCAAGGCATAATCCACTAGGGTTCGGTTATACTGTCTAAGACGTAACAGTAGTCTAGCTGCATTGGCCTTTCTTCCTGGAGGGTCAAAAGCTCTCCTAAATGCAGCGACAAAAGCATTATAATTATAAACTAACGGGTTATCATTTTCCCACAGGGGGTTAGCCCATCTAAGTGCCTTGTCAATGAGCAAGGTAATTATAAATCCAACCTTTGCCCTGTCAGTAGGGTAGGCGTGGGGTTGTAATTCAAAATGAATACCTATCTGGTTTAAAAAACCTCGACAAGTGTCAGGAGCGCCGCCATAGCGTGACGGGGACGTAACACGGGAAGAAGTAGCCACTGTGGCTACCTCTAGGCCTGTACTTATAGGAGAGATAGATGGGGTACGCATCTCCTCTGAGTGACTACTAGGACGAGATAGCAATGCTTGCAGAGCTAGAGCCATCTGGTCCATTCTATGATCCATGGCCTCAAATCTAGAGTCAGGAGAACCGACCTGAGAGTTTGTACCTGCAGGATCCATTGGCCCTGTCGTAATGTCAGGATCGTGACAGGGATCCAACACGCAGAATACAAACAGGGGATAGGTACGTATACCGGACCTTAGAATGGCCGGACTAACGTAAGGAGAAAGCAAAAGAATAGTCAGAGACAAGCCGAGGTCGAGGGAACGAGAGATCAGGTAAGCGAGAGACAAGCCGAGTCAAAAGGACAAGAGAGGAAAGCAGGGTCAAAATACAAGCCGAGTCAGGAACCAAAAGACAATAGAGGTAATTGCACTGAGTGACCAGACTAGCTAGAACCACGACAGGGCAATGAATCATTCCACAGAACCCTTTTTTATACCTTGGCTCTTTAACTGTTGGCTCCGCCCCCAACGAGTCCTGATTCGTTGTTCGGCACTTGGTTGCCGTGATTGACGGGTCGGAACGTGATTGCCGTCATGACGTCGGCTACTGAGCGCCGCGTCATAAAAGGAGGCGGAGCTATCGCGGCCGGCGTGTAAACGACCGGGAGGAGTGCAAGGATCGGGTGAGTCAGCCCCCGTGGGAGGATGGACGTCTAGGTGTCTAACCTCCTCCGAGGTAGACACCAAAGGTACCCTGACACCCACTAGTTGCCGAATATAGCGGCGTAACCTATGGCTCCTGCTACGTCAGTCCATATTACAGGGGAATTGTCAGAAATGGGTGGAAAGAATAAGGATCTGCCGTTCCAAGCTGGTTCGTCTAAAATAGTTCTAGAGTCGTCGTCCGGAAGACAGTGTAGAAGAGAAAGTATTCTAGAGATGAAGGCCCTTCCTTGAGGCTAGCTTGCATGGATTCTGAGTTTAGTGTAATACCCAAGAAAGTTATTTCAGTGCTGGGACCCTCTGTTTTGTCCGGGGCTAACAGACACTCACTCACATTAACACACTCACTTTTTTTTTATTTAACCCCCCCCCAGCCTCCTTACCTTTGGGAATGCTGGGGGGGGGGGGTTCTCCCTTTCCCTGGGGTCTAGTGGGGCTGCTGGTGAGGTAGCACTTTACTCTGAGCGCTCTGCTCCCTCGCGCTCCGTAGAGTGATGCTGGGAGCCAGAATAGGACGTCATATTCCGGCTCCCGGCATCACTCTGTGCCGCGTGAGGGAGCTGAGCAGAGCGCTCAGGGGAAAATGCTCCTTCGCCAGCACCGCCCGACTGACTGCCCGCCTGCCTGGCTTGTCAGTTAGCCGCAAGGCTAACAAGACATTTGCCCTGGGCATTTGGGGGCGGCTTTTTTTGCCGCCCCCTGGAAAATGCCGCGTAAGGCAAATTACTTGTTTGCCTTGCTGCTAAAACGTCCCTGGATGCAAGGTGTGTGTCTCTAAAGGGTGCATTGAGGGTGTGTGTAAGAGATGCATTGTGTTTCTGTGTATGTGTGCAAGGGATGCATTGAGGGTGTATGTAATGGATGCATTGTATGTCTCTCTGTGTGCAAGGGAAGCAAGGTGTGTTTTTGTGTATGTGTGCAAGGGAAGCATGGTGTGTTTCTGTGTGTGCAAGGGAAGCATGGTGTGTTTCTGTGTGTGTAGGGATGCATTGTGCGTTTCTGTGTGTGTAGGGATGCATTGTGCGTTTCTGTGTATGTATAGGGAAGCATTGTGTAGTGTGAAAGAGAGAGTTTGTAGGGTAGGATAGGGGCCCTTCCTCAGTCTCTCCCCTCTTGTCCCTTACTGCTCTCCCCTCTTGTCCCTTACTGCTCTCCCCTCTTGTCCCTTAGAACTCTCCCCTCCTGTCTCTTAGTGCTCTCCACTGCCCCACTGTCCCTTAGTGATCTCCCTTTCCCATAGTTCTCTCTTCGTTCTTCGTCCCTTAGAGTTCTCTCCTACCCCCACCATCATCCCTTGGTGCTCCCCTCCATCCCTTAGGGCTCTCTCCTACCTCCCCCTCCCCATAGAGCTCTCCCTTGCATCCCATTGAGCTCTCCCCTGCCCCTTAGTGGTCTCTCCTCTCCTCCCCTGTCACTTAGTGGACTCTCCTCTCCCCCACCTCATTACTGGTCTCTACTCGACTCTCCCGCCTCCCTTAGTGTACTCTCCTCTTCTCCCCCCTTTCCATTAGTGATCTCTCTTCTCCCTCCCCCCCCAATGGTCTCTCCTCACCCCCTTTCCATTAGTGGTCTCTCCCTTCCTACCCCCCTTTACATTAGTGGTCTCTCCTCTCTCACCCCTCCCCTCTCATTGTCTCTCCTCCCACCCCACCCTTAGTGGTCTCTCCTCTCCCCCTTCCCACCTTAGTGGTCTCTCCTCTCCCGTTTCCCACCTTAGTGGTCTCTTCTCTCCCCTCACCCTTAGTGGTTTCTTCCCACCCCCCCTCCCCTAGTGGTCTCTCCTCCACCGCCCCCAGTGGTCTTTCCCCCTCCGTTCTCCTCACCCCCCTCCCCCCTATTGTAGCGTGGCCGAGCCCCGGACCAGTCCGAGGTACAGGAGCTTCTGTTCCCTGTACCCGGCCAGACTGACAGGAAGTGCTCACTGAGGATGTTCCTGTTCCGCGGACCGAAGCAGAGCTCGGCCACGCTACAATGAGGGACTGACAGGAGGGAGCGCTGTGTGCTTCCCTCCTGATGATCCCTCTTTTCTTGTGTGTCCTCATGGACGTGCTAGCCCGAGCAGTGCTATAGCCGCCTGAGGCTCTCTGTAGAGCACTCAGGCAGCTGCAACATTTGAGTGGGTGGCGCTTCTGGCGGCACCCCTTATTAAGGGGCGTACTAGGCGACTGCCTAAGTCACCTATAAGAGGCGCCGGACCTGATGATAGTCGTAGAAAGCGTAGTCTCCATATTTATAAGTTAGGTCCACCAGCTTGTGCAAGTATAAATCCAGTTCCTCTCTAAATAATCCAAAAGCTAAAACAAACTCGGGAATATTTAATTTCCTGTTAAGTCTGGGGTCTCTAGACTTCATTATCACAGATAAATCACCAAACTTGTTTTACATTATATCCTGTGACGCAATGAGAAGAGGGGCCAAATTAACATCTTTACCTTCTAATATGTCACTTTTTAAATTTTGTGGGATAAGATGTACTGGGTTGATGATATTAGTACTCTTAGCAGGTAGAGGATTAGAGTTTCCTCCTGAACTTCTGAATGTGCTATGGGAAGTTGGACATCCGGGATGCTTGTTTGGTTAGTGGATTTCAGATTATCCAAACAGTTGTTTTGACAAACTATTTGGGATATTACATTCAGAACTAGGGCCAGGCCTTTCATTATCATTATGCGTGTTTAACAAGCGAAATAGTTCAGCTTTCCTGGCTGTGGCAGGAAAGGGAATGTTCCTTCTTTTAAGTTCTGCTGTGATTTTAGGAATTGTCCAAGATCTGTAGCTGGACGCTGGGCTGGCTACAACTGTTTTCTTTGTCTGGGAATTAGATCTGGTTGGGGTGCTGGTAAGTGACAGGTCATCTCCTTGAAGTGAAGCGTTAGACATGCAATGGGTGCGAAGGAAATGACTTGGTTATTATGTAATCCTGATAGATATGAAGTAACCCAGCTCACTAGTATAAGGCCAAGAGTGAAATTATATTATTACAACTAGTTAGGTGACAGGTGATGCCCTAACTAATTGCCAAGTGGCTTTGAGAAGCTATACCTATGATTTGGCTTGTGGGGGCTTTTTTGATGCCACAAACGTGGCGGGTGTTGGCCTCTCTGGGACATTTATAAGATTTAAGATAGGTTGGCCATGACAGGTGCAAGGCACTAACTATGCGTTGGGCTGTTGGGCTTGTACCTCCGAGGGTGAGGATGGGAGTTGGCCTTGCGGAACCACTCAACTGAGGCGAAGAGGCCTATGAAGAAATTATTCCTAATTGGTGAGGATTTCTATAATGGTTACTTCATATCTTGTAAGGTTAATAATAAAAATGTATCCGTATTTTTTAACCCGTACCTTGCTAGTGAACTGGTAGGGCGTATTTAAGTACTTGGGACGTTTTTTTCCATTGACCTAAACAAAATTAAATATAATTATTAAAAATGTTTGATGATTTATAGAACGTAAGATGACGCCTCACGTGTGACCTAAAATATATTTTATTGAATGAGTTACAACCGTAGTAACCCCAGAAGTAATTATTAACAAAAGATATGAGATTATTGCTAGATAATGTAAGAAGAAAAATTGTATCAAGAGATGAGGGGAAGGGGAGAAAATCTTTTAACGAGAATGTAAAATTACTAACCAGATTTAGGTTGAAATGGAAGAGTTTGGACTTGCCCTTGGAAAGCGTACTAAACCTGAATATCTGTTTATAGAAGGGAAACAAAAAGGCAGGAAAACTTTATTTTTATATGTATTTTAGTTTGTTATAGCAGAATGACTGAGAAAAAGAAGGGGAGAGAGAAAGAAACAAAAAAATATTATTTATATAATCTCTGAATTAAATTTTATAACTGGATGGCGTCATAGTGTCATTATTTTGGAGGGCACGGGGAAACAGAAAAAATAGCGAAAAAAATAAATAAATAAAACTTTAATCTAGTTAACTTGAACTAACATAATGCGAGTTTTAAAATGCTATTGTATTTAACTAATTTCTTTTTTAAATAAATACAAGCATCTAACAGAATAAATAATAAAAAAATAAAAAATTGGAAATCCAACCTCAAACCGAGCTGAGAAGGAGAATAGCATTATATGAATAGTCCTTTCATTATGTGGAACAGATATTTGCATATGAAATGAATTATTCGAACATATTGAAATTGACAGAGACTGAACCGAAAGATATTATGAATGGAAACTAATGAAACGCTCACTAATGGAAATGAAACTTATGAACAGTTTAACCAACCTCAAACGAAAACAGCATACTTATAGTATAAATAAGAAATTCACATAAATAATAGCCGAACAGTAATGCATGAAACCCAGTGAAATGACATAGTGTTAATATGCAAACCAAACTAATTTTAATTCCTGGGAAAGAAGGGAGAAAAAAGTAAAATACACGAGAGGGAAACCTTCATACAAACTAAAATTACTTCATTCATTCATTCTCATGCAAGCAATATGTAATCCTGGGTGCATATAAATAATTTACTTGAAAGCTTCACCTTAAATTACTTACTGTCCCAGTAGTTATGTCACCATCTGGAGTGCCCGCCCGGCTCGCTCCCTTAGTCCCTCTGCAAATTGCAGTCTGTCTGTTCACTTTCTAGTCCCTCTGCAATCTCCAGGCAGAGTAAGGTTTGGCTGCACCTTCCATCCATGTCTCTGTTTCCCTCCATTCCATGTCTCTCACCATCCATGTCTCTCTACCCTTCCATCCATATTTCTCTCCCATCCATGTCTCCCTCTCCCATCTATGTCTCTAATATCATGCAGGTCTTTCATGTGTTTTCCCTCCTTCCATTCATATCTCCCCCATGTCTCCCTCCCTACCCATTCAATTCATATCTCTGTCCCCTATCATGTTTCCTCCCCCTTTTCATTCATATCTCCCTCTCCCCCTTCCATTCGTATCTCTTACCCCATGTCTTCCTCCCTACACATTCCATCCATGTGTCTCTCCATCCACACCTCTTTCCCTTCCTCCCCCCATGTCTCCCATCCTACCCCTTACATTTATACTCCCTTCTTCCCTATTGTCAGGCAGCTGTACCTTCACACCTTCACCTCGGACACTGGCACTGCCCTTCCGTTTTACCTGACATGGGAGCCACTCGCTCTCCGGCGGCACGCTGACAGATTGAGTACTGGCTAATCATGTGACACCCAGCGCTCCTTTGCAGAGCGGGAGGCTCTCCCCCTCCTTGTGTACTGTGCGTGAGGCTCCATAAAGGAACCGCATGCTGCCTGAGGTGGCAGGCTGAGTCTGACAAGTGATTCTGGTGCCCCTTGACAGGTGCTCCTGATTGGCTGGCCCACAAGGAAGGTCCTTGTGGGCCGCGAGTTTGACATGCTTGATGCTTCCAGGGCCGGCGCTACCTGTAAGGCGGACTAGGCAGCCGCCTAGGGCGCCCCTTGGGAG
>OW240916.1:93752952-93803416 GCA_933207985.1 Pelobates cultripes | reverse complement strand
GGGGAGACACTATGGGACAAGGGCAGGGGGACACACTATGGGAGGGAAAGTGCACTATGGGACAATGGGAGGGGGGACACTATGGGATCAGAACACTAATGGACAAGGGGAGGAGGGGTTAAAGAACACTATGGGACAGGGTAGGAGGGGTTAACAATCACTATGGGACAGGGTAGGAGGGGTTAACAATCACTATGGGACAGAGGAAAGGGGGGTTAAAGATCATTATGGGACAGGGGAGAAAAAAAAATATTCTGAACAAACTGTCCCATGGTATGAAACACTATGGAACAGTTTGTTCAGAATATTTTTTTTTCTGGGTTTCCTCCTCTAAAAACTAGGTGCGTCTTATGGTGAGGTGCGTCTTATGGAGCGAAAAATACGGTAATTATTAACAAAAGATATGAGATTATTGCTAGATAATGTAAGAAGAAAAATTGTATCAAGAGATGAGGGGAAGGGGAGAAAAACTTTTAACGAGAATGTAAAATTACTAACCAGATTTAGGTTGAAATGGAAGAGTTTGGACTTGCCCTTGGAAAGCGTACTAAACCTGAATATCTGTTTATAGAAGGGAAACAAAAAGGCAGGAAAACTTTATTTTTATATGTATTTTAGTTTGTTATAACAGAATGACTGAGAAAAAGAAGGGGAGAGAGAAAGAAACAAAAAAAATTATTTATATAATCTCTGAATTAAATTTTATAACTGGATGGCGTCATAGTGTCATTATTTTGGAGGGCACGGGGAAACAGAAAAAATAGCGAAAAAAATAAATAAATAAAACTTTAATCTAGTTAACTTGAACTAACATAATGCGAGTTTTAAAATGCTATTGTATTTAACTAATTTCTTTTTTAAATAAATACAAGCATCTAACAGAATAAATAATAATAAAAAAAAAAATTGGAAATCCAACCTCAAACCGAGCTGAGAAGGAGAATAGCATTATATGAATAGTCCTTTCATTATGTGGAACAGATATTTGCATATGAAATGAATTATTCGAACATATTGAAATTGACAGAGACTGAACCGAAAGATATTATGAATGGAAACTAATGAAACGCTCACTAATGGAAATGAAACTTATGAACAGTTTAACCAACCTCAAACGAAAACAGCATACTTATAGTATAAATAAGAAATTCACATAAATAATAGCCGAACAGTAATGCATGAAACCCAGTGAAATGACATAGTGTTAATATGCAAACCAAACTAATTTTATTTCCTGGGAAAGAAGGGAGAAAAAAGTAAAATACACGAGAGGGAAACCTTCATACAAACTAAAATTACTTCATTCATTCATTCTCATGCAAGCAATATGTAATCCTGGGTGCATATAAATAATTTACTTGAAAGCTTCACCTTAAATTACTTACTGTCCCAGTAGTTATGTCACCATCTGGAGTGCCCGCCCGGCTCGCTCCCTTAGTCCCTCTGCAAACTGCAGTCTGTCTGTTGACTTTCTAGTCCCTCTGCAATCTCCAGGCAGAGTAAGGTTTGGCTGCACCTTCCATCCATGTCTCTGTTTCCCTCCATTCCATGTCTCTCCCCATCCATGTCTCTCTACCCTTCCATCCATATTTCTCTCCCATCCATGTCTCCCTCTCCCATCTATGTCTCTAATATCATGCAGGTCTTTCATGTGTTTTCCCTCCTTCCATTCATATCTCCCCCATGTCTCCCTCCCTACTCATTCCATTCATGTCTCTATCCCCTATCATGTTTCCTCCCCCTTTTCATTCATCTCTCCCTCTCCCCCTTCCATTCGTATCTCTTACCCCATGTCTTCCTCCCTACACATTCCATCCATGTGTCTCTCCATTCACACCTCTTTCCCTTCCTCCCCCCATGTCTCCCATCCTACCCCTTACATTTATACTCTCTTCTTCCCTATTGTCAGGCAGCTGTACCTTCACACCTTCACCTCGGACACCGGCTATGCCCTTCCGTTTTACCTGACATGGGAGCCACTCGCTCTCCGGCGGCACGCTGACAGATTGAGTACTGGCTAATCATGTGACACCCAGCGCTCCTATGCAGAGCGGGAGGCTCTCCCCCTCCTTGTGTACTGTGCGTGAGGCTCCATAAAGGAACCGCATGCTGCCTGAGGTGGCAGGCTGAGTCTGACAAGTGATTTTGGTGCCCCTTGACAGGTGCTCCTGATTGGCTGGCCCACAAGGAAGGTCCTTGTGGGCCGCGAGTTTGACATGCTTGATGCATTGTATAAATATCAGTGTGTGTGTAAAAAATAAAATGCAATCACTAGGTGGCGCTCCAGTGACACACAAGCAGAGCTGCACATGAGGTGAAATAGAACGCTCCACAAAAATGATCCTATCGATCTAAATCGGGGGTGTCAAACTAATTTGTTCTGGGGGGCCAAATTGTTCACTGACATAGGTACGCAGAGCTGCATGCATAAAATTGATATATACACACGTGTGCAAAAAAGGAAAATCAGGGATCTAAATTGTTTCCTGCTACAAAAAAATAGTTTTAAAGAGAATAATAGTGTTTATTGGTAGATAGTGAGAGATTATATGAGCGAGACAGAGGGAATTGTTAGAGTGCTTGAAGCAGATCTCAGCATCTTCAAATTAAATATGCAGTGAGAGATAAAACGCTTTGTAATCTGGGCCAAATTAGCACTCATGGATGGTATCAGTTGCCTGCAATTGTATTTCTCTGACAGCATGCTGACTGTACCTGTAAGGGGAGTCTACAACTACCCAGATAGAGAAAGATTAGAAGTATAAATCTGCCTATCTAACTAATCAAGAGAGACTCTTGGCAATTCAAAAAGAAACAAACACTGGATACAAAGTATTAAGATATAGATAGAGAATAACAATGTCGCTGCCACAGGGAATTAAACAATGTATAAATATCTGTGTTTGGGAAAAATGTAATAAAATCACTAGATGGCGCTCCAGTGACACCTACAAGCAGTAGTAGAGTTATACATCTGTTAAAATAGAATGCGCCACAAAAACTTACCCTATCAATCTAAATCACGGGTCTCAAAGTAATTTGTTTTGGTGGGCCAAATTGTTGACTGAAATGGGTATGGAGGACCGAATGTATAAAATATATACATGTCCGCAAACATGTGAAAAAGCAATCTAAATTGTTTCTTACTATAAAAATGAGTTAGCATAAATAGAACGATGGGAGTGAAGATTTTATAAATATACATATCAATGTTCCATAGAACAATACACCAGAGTGGCATGCAGCCATTTTGAACAGGCAATTCCTGGAAGCTTGAACGTGTTTGTCTACCTACTTTTTTGCTGTCACTCTATTATTGGATGGATTTCTGAATCTGATCTATTCCGCTATCTGGAGTATATGTCTAATTTCTAGTAGGAAGTGGACGATATTATGCCAGCTTACTCATTTGTCTTCAATTAACAGCAGGTAAGACTCGCCTACACTATAATCACCTGCCTGACATCATGCAGGACCCCCTAGTACAGCCAAACAGCTCTGATGCGTGCAGGCATGGACTCTACAAGACCTCTGAATGTGTCCTGTGGGATCTGGCACCCTTACAGCACATTATATAAGTTCTAGGCATGTGCATGGGGAAAAATTTCGGTTCGGTTTGGTATTCCGAAATTCGGAACTTCGGCATTTCGGGACTTCAGCACTTCTCTTGCAGCCGCTTAGTAGATAACTCCCTAATTGCCACAGTATTAGGGAGTTATCTACCAAAAGGCTGAAAGACCTAAATTGGTCTTTAAGACAAATTTACTAATACTAAGTAAAAAATTACTTAGTATTAGTAAATTGTGCCCCTACTCGCTATACTGCAAGTAGGGGCATGTCTATTAAACAGTGAGCAGCCAGTGGTTGCTCACTGTTTAAAAAAAAAAAAAAAGTGTCCCCTCTTCCGAGCCCCCACCCGTGCCGCGCGACTGGGGGCTTATGCAAGTCTGAGTTTTAAAAGCTCCCTACTGCAATCCAGAACATAGCTCAGATCACCTCCAGCCGAAGCTGTGCCTTATGCAAGGTAGACAATGGAGGACTCTATCAACCCCTAATACTGGACGCTGTCACGTTATTGCAATTTAACTACTTGTATATTTTTTAAACATTGTATCTTTAACTACTATTTCTTTGTCACTGTAACATACCTGGGCATGCTTGTTCTTTACTATATGTGTGTATATGTTTTTGTATATATATGTATGTGTATGTGCTTATTCATACATACATGCATATATTTTGTAGTTTGTCTCGTTCTGCATGCTAAAGGTAGTTGCTCCCTACCCTACTCATCATTGTTGGTTTGGTAACTTAAATATTATTCAACTATCTCTAATCTCTAAAGACTTTCTCTGTTATTTCTGCCCCCCGCCCCCCTTTATTTTATTGATACCCACCCGAATGGTCTTGCTTGACCAATCCTCACCTCCTCTGTGCATCTTCATTCCATAGTTTTATTGCAGGCTTTTTTTGACCCTATCCTCTCTCTTTCCACAGTCTGAGTTTTAAAAGCTCCCTACTGCAATCCAGGACCGAAACGAATTGCACATGTCTAATATGTTCTTTATCCTGCTGAAAGAGCCCACTGCAGTCAAGGAAGATGTGTACATTGACCTGAGCATAGCACTGCCTCCGCCAGCCTGCCTATTTCCCATAGTGCATCCTGCTGCTATTTCTTACCTAGGTAAATGACACACATGCACCTGCCCTCTACCTGTTCTAAAAGTAAATGTAATTCATCAGACCAGGCAATCTTCTTCCATTGCTCCGTGGTCTAGTTCTGCATGCTCACATCCACATTGAAGGCACTATTGGTGGTGTTCAAGGGTCATCATGGGAATGTTGCCTGGTCTGCTGCCCATGTGCAGCAAACTGTGATGGACTATGTGTTCTAAAACCTTACTGTTGTGGCCAGCATTAAAGGGTCACTATAGTCACCAAACCTACTTTAGCTTAAAAAAACAGTTTGGGTGTATAGATCATGTCCCTGCAGTCTCACTGCTCAATTCTCTGCTATTTTGGAATTAAATCACTTTGATTATGTAGACTAAATCACAACTCCCAGGCTATGACTTGCACAGCCTTCCTAAACACTTCCTGCTAAGGTCATCTAATGTTTACACTTACTTTATTGCACAGTCTGTTTAATTTAATATCTCTTAACTACTGCAGTGCTTGCTAGCCTCCTGTCTGTGATTAAAGTTGGATTTAAAGAGCAGGAGATAAAAACTTCTAAAGCAAGTTAACTTATCTGATTGAAAATCATCTTTCATGCAGGCTGTGTGAATCCCAGCCACGGGCAATTTGACTAGGGCTGCATAAACATAAATTAAAATGATCTAACTCATAAATGGCAAAGAATTGAGCAGTGAGAATTCAGAGGCATGACCAATACACAAAAACGGTTTCATTAAGCAAAAGTTGTTTTGGTGACTAGTGTGTCCCTATAATTTTTTTTAGCAATATGAGCCACAGTAGTTTTGTGTGATCAGACCAGATGGGCTAGCCTTTGCTCCTCATATACATCAATGAGCCTTGGGTGCCCATGACTTTGACTCCAGTTCACTGGTTCTCTTTTCTTGCAACACTTTTGGTAGGTACTAACCACTGCATAGTGGGTACATTCCACAAGGTTTGATGTTTTCAGGGGTCATCTAGCCATTACTATTTCCCTTGTTAATGTCACTCAGATCTTTTCCCTTAACCAAAAACTGACTGTTCACTTGCTGCCCAATTTATCCCACCTTGTGACAGGTGCCATTGTAATGATATAATCAATGTTATTCACTTAACCTGTCAGTGGTTTTAACGTAATCTCTACGTTAGGGTGTGCTCTGCCATCCTATAAAAAGAGGGCTTTAACTCCCTCTTAGCCAAAATACCCTACTCTCGTATTATGATCCCATGACTCAGATTGGCTTGACTGGCTGCATGGGCACTGTCTCTGCTGTCAGGCAGGTTCCCCAATTTACAATGATTAAAATAAGTTAGGTCTGGAAATATTTGGACACTGGTACTAGTTTTGTTATTTCAGCGGTTTACCAAAATGAGTTACAGTTAACTAATGAATATGGGATTAAAGGGCAGTCTATCAGCTTTAATTTGAAGTTATTCACATCCAAATTGTGGGAAGGGTTTAGGTTTGTTTAATATGACCAAAAGTTTAAAAAATTGACTCAAAAGCTGTTTCATGGACAGGTGTGTTCCTTTATTTCATCATTAATTAATCAGGTAAAAGATCTTGAGTTAATTCCAGGTGAGGCATTCATATTTGGAAGCTGTTTATATGAAACCCCAACAATCCTCCTCCATCAATGTAACTCTCAGTGCACATAAAGCAAGTCATTCTTAGGATGCAAAAAAAAAATTCCATCAGAAAGATAGTAGAAACATTAGGAGTGGCAAAATCAACAGTTTGGTGCATTCGGAGAAAAAAAGAACACACTGGTAAGCTCTGCAACACAAAAAGGACTGGATGTCCATGGGAATCAGTGGTGGATGATAGTAGAATCCTTTCAATGGTAAAGGAAAACCCCTTCTTCACAACATCCAGCCAAGAGAAGAACACTCTCCAGGTGGAAGTCTTATCATTATCCAAGTCTACCATAAAGAGAAGATTTCACAAGAGGAAATACAGAGGCTTTAGCAAACCATTCATAAGCCTCAAGAATAGAAAGGCCAGATTAAACTTTGACCAAAAAAAACAAACTAAAAATGCCAACCCAGTTCTGGAACAGCATTCTTTGGACAGATAAAACGAAGATGAACCTGTACCAGAATATGGGATAGGATGACCTGAAGCATACCAAATCACCTGTAGTGGAGGCAATGTGATGGAATGGGCATGCATGGCTTCCAATGGCACTTGGTCACTAGTGTTTATTGCTGATGTGCCATAATACAGAAACAGCCGGATGAATTCTGAAGGGTATTGGGACATAATACCTGCTTAAATTCAGACATATTCAGTGAAGTTGATTAGCCAGCGCTCACTTTACTGATGGACAATGAACCACGACATACTGGGAAAGCAACCCAGGAGTTTTTAAGGCAAAGAAATGGAATTTCCGTGATGGCGGACACAATCACCAGAACTAAACCTGATCGTGCATGCATTTCACTTGCTAAAGACAAAACGCAAGGCAGAAAGACCCATGTACAAACAACTTAAGACAGCTGCAGTAAAGGCCTGGCAAAGCATCATAAAGGAGGAAACCCAGAGTTTGGTAAAGTCCACGCTTTCTCGACTTCAAGCGGTCATTGCCTGCAAAGGATTCTTGACAAAGCATCAAAATTAACATTTTATTTATGATTGTGCCGACTTGTCCAATTACATTTGAGCCCCTGGAATAAGGGGATTGTGTATGAAAATGGTTGCAATTCCTAAACGTTTTGTAAAATATTTTTGTTCAACCCCTTGAACTACAGCTAAAAGTCTTCACTTCAACTGCATCTTGATTTTCATTTCCAATCCATTGTGGTGGTGTATGTAGCAAAAATGATCAGTTTCCAAATATTTATAGACCTAACTCTATGTATATGTGTGCACTAAGATCCTGTGGGACTTTCAGATCCAGATGGACAAGCAAGTACTGGCCAACCAGCCTCACATGGTGGTAGACAAGGAACGTAAGACTGCAGTAGTGGTGGATGTGGCAGTACCCAGTGATTAGAACATCAAGAAAAAAGAACATGAGAAGATTGACAACTAGCAAGGACTGATCTAGAAAGGATGTGGAAAATTAGGCAGTAGTAGTCCCAGTTGTGATAGGAGCACTCGGGCTGTGACTCCCAAGTTGGGGAAGTGGCTTCAACAGATTCCAGGTGGGACATCTGAGATCGCTGTCCAGAAGAGTGCAGTTCTAGGAACAGCTAGGATACTACGCCAAACCCTCAGGCTTCTAGGCCTCTGGTAGAGGACCCGAGAATGCGGAGGGGTGAGAATAAAATTTTTATATATATATATATATATATATATATATATATATATATATATATACATACACACACACACACACACACACACACATATATACACACGGTGGCCCAAAAGTAAATATACAGTTGAATCAATTAAATTCATCACAACATATTATATGGGTACACAGTGGCGTACTAAGGGGTGGGCGGAGGGGGTGGTCTGCCCCGGGTGCCACCAGGGTGGGGGGTGCCATGACCAGGAGTGCCAGCCCCCCCATGCTGCAGCCGCCCGAGCGCTCTGTAGAGAGCCTCAGGCGGCTGCAGCTTTCCCGGGCTGGTGCGTCCATAAGGGCGGACAGCCCGGGCGCAGCCTGAGGAGAGGGGCTGACAGGAGAGGGCCTGTCACTCCCTCACTGTAGCGTGGCCGAGCCCTCTATTGGTCCGCGGGTACAGGGAGCATCTGTCTCCTGTACCCGGCCGGACTAACAGGAAGTGCACACTGAGGGTGCACTTCCTTTTAGTCTGGCCGGGTACAGGAAACAAAAGCTCCCTGTACCCGCGGACCATACAGAGCTCGGCCACGCTACAGCAAAAGTAGGGGGGGAGGGGAGAAAGAGAAATTGGGAGAGAAGGGGGGGAAAGATTGACATTCATCACACAATGCACCCCTTGCACACAGAAAAACACACAATGCATTACACACACAGACACACATACACAAGCAATGCAACCGTTACACACAATGCATCCCTTACACACACACAAACACACCTTGCAGCCCTTACACATACAAACACAATTTCACACAATGCATTCCTTACACACATATCAGGACATCCCCTACACACTCCACCCCCTGTGAACAAACTCATTGGTGGAACATGAAGGTGGACCCTGGGACCCAGACCTTAAGCTGTGTAAAGGACCCCCAAAAAATGGAGCTGCTTCCCGTTCTCCCAGAACATTGATTTTTGTGACCACAGTTACAAACCTCCTCCAGAGAGCCTGTTCTACATCAGACCAGTGGAGCCAGACTGCAGCTAGAGCCCATCATCATCCTCATCTGGTTGTAAGTAGGCAATCTAGTATATTATTCGTGGCACTAAGCTCTAATTTACCTCACATTAAAGAAACACTATAGTCCCCAGAACCACTTCAGCTTAATGTAGTGGTTCTGGTGTCTATAGCCTGTCCCTGCAAGCCTTTTAATGTAAACACGGTGGCACTGCAGCACTGGCGTTAGTTAACATGGCAAATCATATGGGTGGGGCATTGTGATGTCACATGGGGGGGCGGCAAACTTTACTTTTGCCTAGGGCGGCAAAAATCCTTGCACCGGCCCTGGCTGGAGGGGGCTGTGGGAGCTGTGGCCGCACAGTGCCCCATGGTAGTATGACATCATATTCCGGCTCCTGGCATCAGTAGACAGCCCGCGAGGGAGCAGAGAGAACACCACTCCCTCACAGGGTCTGACAGGAACTCTGCCACTCGCCACACTGAAGCCCCCACTGGACCCCAGGGAAAGATCCACACTAGCCCTCCAGGTAGGGAGGTTGGGTGGACATTTAATATTAATTTGTGTGTGTGTCTGTAAGTGTATGTGTGTGTCTGAATGTGTATGTGTGTGTCTGTGAGTGTATGCGTGTGTCTCTCTACATGAATCTGTATGTATGGGTTTCTGTGTGTGTGTGTGTGTGTGTGTGTGTCTGTATGTATGTGTCTGCATGTGTGGGGGTGGGGACATGTGGGGTAAGAGGTAGATGTATGGGGGGGGCCCCAGGTCAATTTTCGCACCGGGGCCCTGTGGTTTCTAGTTACACCTCTCCATTCAACCCTAATCCTCTATGCCGGTTGTGTATGCAAAAGTATTTATCATCCTCTTATGTATTCCACATGTAGGTCTTTTTAATGTATATCTTATATCTCCTGTCTCTTCCTATGTATTATGTACAGCCACTAGACTGTTCAGCCACTGTGGTATTCTAGAGGCTTCTGTTCCCGTTTTGATTCTATCTTCCGACACCTCGTTTTATTTGGCTCAGTGGGTCTAATGCCTTCACATGTGGCCGTACTAGACTTCATTAAATTCGCCCTTTGTGGGCGACCCAATATGACCATTCCTGCTTCGTGGGGGTTATATAGATAACTTTTTCTTGCAATGTTTCATTACACCACCAGTCTTGCTAGGCCTAAACCAACCAGCCTATACAGCCCTAACTCGGCCTGCAAAATTCTCTGGTATTGTTTAGACATTATATCATTATTTCACATATTGTCACTTAATTCTTGCACAGTATTAGCAATGTTATATGTCTTAACTCACCTACATTGAGACAATATAATCTATTGTGTTGGTTGTACACTTGTCATCCTTTGGCATGGGTCTTCTAGACGACCCTCCACCGCATGCCATGCTACTACCCTTCTAGCTTAACTACTCTTCCTACCTTTACAAAGGGACATCACTTGGTATGCTTATCCTTTTGTTCATTCCATACATCTGTACCCCTCATTCAGCCCTATTTCTCCAACCAGCAGCTCTGCCTTCTGCTACAATACCTCTACACACTGCTCTTACTCCATACGATTACACACAGCCCACCAGGGGCAACAATTTCGGCCCATCATTTGGGCATTAACAACTGTCAATTTCCTGATATACAAGAGTAAATAAATAAATAAATACAACTTTTCATACCCCGTTCCAAATTATTATGCAAATTATATTTTTCTCAAAAACACGTTATAGGTTGTAAAGAACTGAAAATTGTCATTTGTTGTGTTTGCAGCATATTTACTGAAATCAAAAGCTATTTCAATCAAACTTATAACAACATTTTAACAGGTCACGTTACATTTTAACATAGGACCCCTTATTTGATAGAACCTTCACAAGTCTTGCATCCATTGAACTTGTGAGTTTTTGGACAGTTTCTGCTTGAATTTGTTTGCAAGATGTCAGAATAGCCTCCCAGAGCTGCTGTTTGGATGTAAACTGCCTCCCACCCTCATAAATCTTTTGCTTGAGGATGCTCCAAAGGTTCTCAATAAGATTGAGGTCAGGGGAAGATGGAGGCCACACCATGACTTTCTCTCCTTTTATCCCTATAGCAGCCATTGATGCAGAGGTATTCTTTGCAGCATGAGATGGTGCATTGTCATACATGAAGATGATTTTATTACGGAAAGCATAGTTCTTCCTTCTGTACCAGGGAAGAAAGTGGTCAGTCAGAAACTCCACATACTTTGCAGAGGTCATCTTTACACCTTCGGGGACCTAAAGGGGCCGGCCAGCTCTCTTCCCATGATTCCGGCCCAAAACATAACTCCACCACCGCCTTGCTGACGTCGCAGCCTTGTTGGAACAGGGTGGCCGTCCACCAACCATCCCCTACTCCATCCATCTGGACCATCCAGGGTTGCACGGCACTCATCAGTGAACAGGACTGTTGAAAATTAGTCTTCATGTATTGTTCTGCCCAATGCAGCCGTTTCTGCTTGTGAGCATTGGTTAGCAGTGGCCGAATAAACTCTGGAGGACTCTACACCTTGATGTCCGTGGGACTCCAGAGGCATCAGCAGCTTCAAATATCTGTTTGCTGCTATGTAATGATATTTTAGCAGCTGCTCTCTTGATCCGATGCATTGATCTGGCAGAAATCTTCCTCAATGTGCCTTTATCTGCACGAACCAGTCTGTGCTCTGAATCA
Organism: Pelobates cultripes; assembly: GCA_933207985.1. Lineage (NCBI taxonomy): Eukaryota > Metazoa > Chordata > Amphibia > Anura > Pelobatidae > Pelobates > Pelobates cultripes. The sequence continues at coordinate 93,791,786 of OW240916.1, read as the reverse complement.
CGCTTAAGTTTTCGTGAAATATCTAATGTTTTCATACCTCGTCCAAGGCACTGAACTGTTTCACTCTTTTTGGCAGCAGAGAGATCCTTTTTCTTCCCCATATTGCATGAAAATGGTGCTCTGCTTAATAATGTGGAACACCCTCCTTTAGTAGTTTTTCCTTAAATTGGGCTCACCTGGCAATCTAATTATCACAGTTGTCCGAGATTGTTTTCAGTGATGAAAAGAGCCCTGAGACACAATGCCATCTATCAGTTAAACTGAAAAACAAAATATTTTAATCTTTGTGACACTTAAATAGAATTTGCATAATCATTTGAAACAGGGTGTACACTCAACATAGTTAGGCCCTCCCATAGAGCCCTTTCTCGACACACTCCCAAGAACCTCGAATCTATCAATATACACTGATCAAAAAGATAAAGGGAACACAAAAATTACACATCCTAGATCTGAATAAATTAAATATTCTTCTGAAATACTTTGTTCTTTACATAGTCTTTACATAATTGAATGTGCTGACAACAAAGTCACACAAAAATAAAAAAATGGAAATCAAATTTTTCAACCCATGGAGGTCTGGATTTCGAGTCACACTCAAAATTAAAGTGGAAAAACACACTACAGGCTGATCCAACTTTGACGTAATGTCCTTAAAAACAAGTCAAAATGAGGCTCAGTTGTGTGTGTGGCCTCCACATGCCTGTATGACCTCCCTACAACGCCTGTGCATGCTCCTGATGCGGTGGCGGATGGTCTCCTGAAAGATCTCCTCCCAGACCTGGACTAAAGCATCTGCCAACTCCTGGACAGTCTGTGGTGCAACGTGATGTTGGTGTATGGAGCGAGACATGATGTCCCAGATGTGCTCAATTGGATTCAGGTCTGGGGAACGGGTGGGCCAGTCCATAACATCAATGCCTTCGTCTTGCAGGAAGTGCTGACACACTCCAGCCACATGAGGTCTAGCATTGTCTTGCATTAAGAGGAACCCAGGGCCAACTGCACCAGCATATGATCAAGGGGTCTGAGGATCTCATCTCGGTACCTAATGGCAGTCAGGCTACCTCTGGCAAGCACATAGAGAGCTGTATGGCCCCCAAAAGAAATGCCACCCCACACCATTACTGACCCACTGCCAAACCAGTCATGCTGGAGGATGTTGCAGGCAGCAGAACGTTCTCCATGGCGTCTCCAGACTCTGTCACGTCTGTCACATGTGCTCAGTGTGAACCTGCTTTCATCTGTGAAGAGCTCAGGGCACCAGTGGCGAATTTGCCAATCTTGGTGTTCTCTTGCAAATGCCAAACGTCCTGCATGGTGTTGGGCTGTAAGCACAACCCCCACCTGTGGACGTCGTGCCCTCATACAACCCTCATGGAATCTCTTTCTGACCATTTGAGCAGACACACGCACATTTGTGGCCTGCTGGAGGTCATTTTGCAGGGCTCTGGCAGTGCTCCTCCTGTTCCTCCTTCCACAAAGGCGGAGGTAGCGGTCCTGCTGCTGGGTTGTTGCCCTCCTACGTCCTCCTCCACGTCTCCTGATGTACTGGCCTGTCTCCTGGTAGCGCCTCCATGCTCTGGACACTACGCTGACAGACACAGCAAACCTTCTTGCCACAGCTCGCATTGATGTGCCATCCTGGATGAGCTGCACTATCTGAGCCACTTGTGTGGGTTGTAGACTCCGTCTCATGCTACCACTATAGTGAAAGCACCTCAGCATTCAAAAGTGACCAAACCATCAGCCAGGAAGCATAGGAACTGAGGAGTGGTCTGTGGTCACCACCTGCAGAACCACTCCTTTATTGGGGGTGTCTTGCTAATTGCCTATAAATTCCACCTGTTGTCTATCCCATTTGCACAACAGCATGTGAAATTGATTGTCACTCAGTGTTGCTTCCTAAGTGGACAGTTTGATTTCACAGAAGTGTGATTGACTTGGAGTTACATTGTGTTGTTTAAGTGTTCCCTTTATTTTTTTGAGCAGTGTACATTTAACATATCCAGGCCTCTTCATTCTGTCACTATTTTAACTGTTTTAGTTTTAACCTCTCCTCCACTTTGGGTAACTTCCTAGTTCTGGTATATTGCTTCACCCAGTACACTATGGGATTGTGATGGTTGTCTATTTCTCAGGCTGTTTTTTCTTATACATACTTTAGGTCCTTCTAATGGAAGGATGCGCAGTGGGAACTCATGCCTAGATTCAGTACATCAGGTATTCAGCATTCGAGGTAATCTGGTAATTTTGAGTTACTCCACTTGTTTGCAATGTTATGTTTTGATATGCCTTTCTATCACAATGCTTACTTGCTCCAAACTTGCGTCTGTTTGTCCTCAACTCAATTTGTGAGTGTACCCTCGCCTTGACACATACTTAACATGTTGTTTATGGCCTTTCTTACATATCAAAACACGTTAGGAGCATATCAGTAAGTCACGTCTCACCAGGTATACTTCATACCGACCATTGCATGTATGGTCAACTGGGTCACTCATTATATAGTTCAATTCCTTTGGTTAGTTGGTATCAGATATCAAAAGTATTTTGTGTTCTGGGCTCATTGCACTTTACTTACCTTACTGGCAATTTTCACACTGTTGCCATAGTTCTAAATTATGAAATCCCTAGTGTGATTTTGGTTTTGGACCGCTGTACACTTTTTTTGTTTGCCCGTTACTTTTCTATTCACTTATTCTTGCCATCAACGCCGCCAGGGTATGTCTAATCATGCCACAGTGTTTCACATTTACGTTTTTCAAGTCACCATGCAAGTGACTCGCTATACGATACTACCTCCCTTCTTACAACAACCACTCTCTACACAACTTATGTTTAGCTTGGTCTGGCTCTTGGGGTTCCTTAAGTGGCCCTAGATAGTTTTCGGCTTCTTGTGCCATTGTTTAGCAGTCCCGAGAGGCCAACTTTCATCCTCCACTACGGAGGTATTTGCCCCTCAGGCTAAATCATAGTTACTGCCTTGCATTTCTGCCCTCCTGGCAAAAGCACTTAGGGCCTCACCTGTCCCGGCCAACTTATTTTGAATGTCTTTAATCCTCACCGAGAGGCTGCCACCCCACTACCCCACCACAATGCTCGGTGGCAAACATACCCAAAGAGCCAAATCATAGGTAGAGCCTCTCATCGCCACTTAGCAACTAGTTAGGTTCTCAAGTCACCAATTTAGCTTAATTGTTTCGCCACTTGGCATAATTTAGGTCAGCCAGTATCTTGGTGTTCTACAATATCTCCCACTAACATTTTCTATTTAAGGTATGGTTATAAATGCTAATAAAATTTACAGTATTGATTGTGTAATGTCGACACGTATTAAAGTGTTAAACTATTAACTTTTTGCCCTCTTTTTTCAGGCCTACCTGAACATCATCGGTTTCGGCACACCACAACTGACTTATGCACCACTAATATAACTCTGCTTATTGTCCCCGACCATAAGTATATATATATATATTGTGAGCGTAAAAGTGGAATAGTGGTTGATGGAAGATACATCAGGCCTGATTAGCTAAACAGCAACCAGAGGATTTTCAGTTAAATGCCCCAGGGAGAGATGTTAAAGTTTGCAATATACATTGCTGATGCTCTGCAAAACATGGTATGGGTCCCTGGGGTGGAGTATTTGGAGAGCAGGATGGGCCAATGCTCCTACAGCACTAGTTGCTGTGTAACAGACCAGAATTTGGATCTGACTTAAGAGTTTACTAATTGGCACTCACCTGCAGCTAGTCAATTAGCAGACAAGTCTTTAAAAGAAGAGAGCAGCCTGCTGCAGAGTGAGGGAGAAAAAGCCAGCTAGGAGAGTGAATGACAATTGTGTTTATTGCAAAGACATTTCTTTTTTTGGGGGGAAAATTGGTAAGTGGGAAAACCACCCAATTACAGATAGTGATTTCTGTCTAGTAAGAGCTCAAGTAAGAGCAAGGAATTTTGTTTGTTATTATTTAAAGCACCTGCTTTCTTATCAAATAAAAAGGAAAACCGAGCTGAATGTGTCCTGGACTTTGTATACCCTAGAAGGCTGTGGTTACTGCAAGATCTGTGACAATCCTACGGGTAAAAGAGGTGGTTTGTTACAATATATATATATATATATATATATATATATATTGTATTACCATGATTCATAACAGCACAGCTAAAATAAGAGAGAATGTCATTTGCAAGCACTATATTTGACCCTGTAAATTCCCAAATCCTATAAAACCTGTACATGGGGATACTGTTGTACTCATGAGAAAACCCTGAACACAAATATGAGTGTTTTAAAGCCTTAAAACATGCAATGACTGTGATATCATCAGTGAAAGTGCAGTTTAAGTGTGAAAAATGCAAAAAAAAAACAAATATCAACACTTATTTGGCCAGGGTTTGTGACGAAGTGGCTACTGAAAAAGAATGGACATGCCCCCTTTTGATTACCATGGCTTGACTACTTTTGCAAATGGTATGATATGATGCATGTAATTTTCATTCCTGAGCTGTCATACGGTCTCAAAGGCAACATAGGCCAGCAAACCAATCTGGTAAATTTAATTGTGTAAAGCTGAAATGGGTAAGCCCAAATATTTGATCCTGTTACTTTCCAAAACACCGTGAAATCTGTACGTGGGTGGCATGGTTGTACTCATTACATCATCCAAATATGTGTATTGTATTGCAAAAAAAGCTAATATTATTATGACATTCACAGTTAAAATACCACGCAGAACTTGAAAAAAAACACAATTTATTAATTTCTCACACTTTTCTACATTTTATTCATATTAAATTATGTTTCATATATAAATATGTGAAAAGCAAGCTCTGTTTCTCCTGAACAAAATGATATATAATAAGTGTGGGTGCACTTAATATGAAAGAGGTAAATTATGGTTGAACAGACATACAGTCTTGTTCAAGGTTTTATATTGGTTCAGAACTTGGATAATTGCCTTCGTCCTTAAGGGGTAAATATTAATTGGTGGCTGATCCGTGCAACTTTCTTTGTATTTTAATTTTAGGATTATTATTTATTTTTATTAGTTAATATTTCCCTATGTTGATTCAAAGGCCATGTTTTACTCAGTCAGTGCAGCGAATGAGCCTCTATTGGGAGTCATGCTGATAGTGAATTAGACATACTAACTGCAATATCTGAAAGGAACATTACCGTAAATGTTTCAACGTCCATTCTAGTAAAAAGAAACCTATTAAAAGAGCAATTTCAAATACTGCACAAAACCTGTGTACATTTCTATGACTGGTTCTATCATTAATCACATGGATTGTGATTTATGTAAACTCATTGCCAAGGACATATTTCTGTATTTCACATAATACAACTTTATACCTTACTTTGTACATGGAAAATATTAACTAATTTGCATGATATATTCGATGGAAAATGAATGCCATTCTGAAGACTCTACAGGAAAAGGTTTAACTGGAAAATCAATATATTTTTGTAGCATTATGCATGTACATGTACATTTCTTGCAGTGACACAGTATTGTATGTTTTCTCTTTTATTTGTTGAAATAAATATATCAGCTTTTTGCCTTAGATAATTGATTCACGGAACAATAATTTGCGAAGGCTGAAACACAGCTTTAAAGATGTTCTGCGTGACACGAGTCACTTTGTTTGGCTGATCAAGTGGCAAATGTTTAGATGATCAAATTAAACAATAAAGAACAATTTTGTGGTTGTCATTAGGAGAGGCTGGGCATTGGTGGGATGTGGGAGGATCTTTTTTTTTTGACTCTGAACTAAAAAGGTAGCTGACTGTGTGATTAGTGAAAGGAGACAGCCTGCAAATCCATGACCATGAGGATTCTTAGCAGTGTGATAAAGCTTGGTGTGATCAACTCTACAGTATGTATATAGTATATCATTGCACTGAGTTTTGTAGACAGGGACAAAAAAAGCAAAACAAAAAAATCCTTTCATCTGTCTAACTTTGCAGTAGCTTGTTTATAGTAATGTTAACTTATTTTACCTGCTGTAGTGACTTTTATGTGTGTATGTTTATGTATGTTTCATGTTGTGACCTCTACTGTAATGTAAAGGTTTACATTACATGGTTTATGGTGCATCTGTCTCTTTTAGTTCTGTAGAATATAGTTTGTATATTCATGGAGTACTGAGGCTTATTACTGCGCATTCACGTTGTAGTAACTGCACCTTGTGATATTTTATTATGATTTGCTTGACTCCATTATTAAGGCAAATCAGGTTATTATTAAAATGACACTCTTAGCAACACAAACACCTTAGTTTATTATAATAGATATTATAGAGTCTTTGTCAACCTTTTTGAAAACCATGGCTGACAACACACAACGTTCTACCTCTGTTGCTGCTTAGATAATATAAACGTTTTACTTTACCAAACAATTCATACAAATCTAGAGTGCTTTTGATTCTCGTGGCTTAGCCCAGTGCTTGCAGCCTATTGTTGCTTTTGAAACTGGACAGCTATGAATGAATAAGGCAAAAATGAAAGGGTAGTCTTACAATTGTGAATATTGTGTGTAAATAATTTGGGCAGTGTGGCAATTCTTAGGGCAAACTGTGAATCCTTCGGACAATCTGTGAAGGCTCAGGCCAGTGTTGGTAATGTTTGAGTAGACTGTGAACATGTGGGTTGTGAAATGTTTGCTATTTAATATGTACTATTACTGTTTGCTTTGTACTATTATAGCCTACACCTAAAAAGTCAAATTTCTTCCAACCACTCTATATTAATCATATACAATAAAATGTTGAATTGTTGAACTATATTAGCAAAAACTATTTTTTCCACTTATGAATGAGATAAAGAAGGAGGAAGAGGAAGAGAGACACATAGCCCTTTGTAACTCTGCTTGCTATAAATATCATTGCAGTTAGTGTGTTGCACACGACTACCCTGTTTTACTGATTAGACAACAGTCAAGTAACCCCTACAAATGGTAGGGGACTCTATAATTAAGAGTAGATAGGCTAATCCAGTGTTTCCCAACCCAGTCCTCAAGGCACACCTACCAGTCCAGGATTTAGGGATTACCCAGTTGTGTCTAAGGTGTTTTTACAAAGAAGAAAAAAAACACCTTAGACACAACTGGGTAATCCCTAAATCCTGGACTGGTAGGTGTACCTTGAGGACTGGGTTGGGAAACACTGGGCTAATCTGCCACTCTGACCGCCTCAACCGGGCAATTTGCTGTTCCCAGTAGTTTGGGTCTGGCATGTTGCCTACTGAGTGGATGGATTATTCAGAGGGGCTGGGGATGACCTGGCTGTCATGGTCCATGTTGGTACCAATGACAAAGTCAAAGAAAAATGGAGGATACTAAAGCATGAGTTCAATGAATTGGGAGGAAAACTGAAGAAAAGGACATCCAAGGTGGTATTTTCTGAGATATTCCCTGTGTGGTGTGCTTCATTAGAAAGGTAGCAGGAGATTAAGGAGGTCATGCTGTAGGAAGGAAGATTTTGACTTTTTTAAAGCACTGGGCTGATTTTGCAAATCTTTATAAGTGTGATGTTATGCACTTAAATGGAAGATGGTATGCTGTGCTGTGGGACAGGGTGGCTAGAAGGTTGGGGGAAATTTTAAACTAGCTGTAGGGGGAGGGGAGATGCAGGAGGGGCAAGATGAGAACAGAGGATGTATATAATAGTAATACAAATTCACATAAAGTACAAGTGACTCATTATAATATTAAATGTATGCTTCATAATGCAAGCAGCCTAAATAACAAAATGAGGGAACTAGAGGCAATAGTGTAAACTAAGCAATATGCATAACAGGCATAAAAGAAACATGGTGGAATGAGAAACATCACTGGGCATGTAAATTGAATTTAATTAAGGATAGAAAAAGGTGGTGGGTTATGTGTGTATGTCAACCATGAGTTAAATCCAAATCTTCAGCAAGTGGAATGTGGTGAGGAAATTGTGGAAGCTTTATGGGTAGATACCTGCTTGGGGCAAAAGAAGGGAAATCAGTTATTGGCTGGAATATGTTATAAACCATGTTGATATTGGTGAGCAAGAACAGTCATTAGAGGAAATTGGAAAAGCTGCATATCTGGGTAACATGTTTACCCGGACATAAACTGTGATAGAGGCAGTGGCGTACATACTGGAGTCGCAGGTGTCCCGGCTACGACCGGGCCCGGCCCACCAGGGGGCCCGGCCGCCCTGCGACCCGGTATGCACATCAGTGGCAGTGTGGCCACATTTTGCCACCCTCTTCTCCTGGGGGGCCCAGGAGCTGGCCACCTCAGGGTCCCCTGAGGCTGGCAGTGGCTTCAGTTTGTTGGTGGCCGGGCTGCTCGCCCCTGAGTGCTCTCTGCCCAGCTCCCTCGCGCTGCTTACTGATGCCGGAGCCGGAATATGACGCGCGCGAGGGAGCTGGGCAGAGAGCACTCGGGGGAGAGTGCTCCCTCCCTCGCACGCACGCCCAACAGCCCGGCTGGCAGCCCAGCTGGACCCCATTGGACCCCAGGGACAGCAGGAATCCCCACAGCACTCCCAAAGGTAGATTAAAAAAAATGTGTGTGTATGTGTGTTAGTTTGTGTGTTAGTTTGTGTGTTACTGTGTGTGTGTCACTGAGTGTGTTTGTGTGTCTGTTATTGAGTGTCTGCTAGTGAGTGTCAGTGTGTGTGTTACTGTGTGTGTCTGTTAGTGAGTGTGTGTTTGTCAGTGAGAGTGTATGTTCTCCATGTGATAAAAGAAAGTCAATAACTAGAAAGAGAAAATTATAGACAAAGAGAGCAAAACCAACAAAAACAATGAAAGTGTAAATAAACTGAAAACAGAGAACAGAATGTGTTAGTTAATGAAGATAACTATTTTTCCACAATATTTATTAAGGAAGAAACTATAGCAAGAGATATGCAAATGATTGCTGCAAAAAACTTGCAGGAAACATTGTGAGTGGATGACTCAAGACAAGGTGCTGCAACAACTAAAGAAAGTTAATGTATACAAAGGGTCTGAAGGTGTTCACCTACAAGTACTTAAGAAGCAAAGTGTGGAAATAAGTGAACCTCTGTTTTTAATCTTTCAGGATTGTTTTGTTTCAGGAGTTGTACCAGAGGATTTAAAGAAGGCAGGTGTGGTTCCTATAATTAAAAAGGCACACTTTTTTTGCCTGGAAATTATAGATCTTTGAGCTTAATGTCTGTGGCTGGGAAATGTTTGAAGGGTTATTAAGGGATAATATTGAGGAATTCATTGAGAAGAACAATATTATTAGCAAAAATCTCCATGATTTCATGAAACATAGGTCATGTCAAACTAACTGAATTGCATTCTACGAAGAAGTAAGTAGAAGTATAGATCAGGGTTTTGCAGTGGATTGAGCAACTTGGATTTCTCCAAGGCATTCAATATGGTCTCACACCGTAGGCTAGTTTTTAAGCTAAAAGAAATCGGTGCAGATGAAAAACATGATTTTGGGTAGAACATTGACTTAAAAATAGAGTACAGAGAGTTGTCATTTATTAATTTGCAAGTGGACAAAAGTGGTAAGTGGTGTCCATCATGGTTCTGTTCTGGGACCACTTCTATTTAACATATTTATAAATTATCTTGAAACAGGCAAACAAAAGTCATGTTTCAGTGTTTCCAGATTACGCAAAACTCTGTAAAGCAGGGGTGCCCAAAAGGTAACATAGAAACATAGAATGTGACGGCAGATAAGAACCATTCGGCCCATCTAGTCTGCCCAATTTTCGAAATACCTTATCTTATAGTTAGGATAGCCTTATGCCTATCCCACGCATGCTTAAACTCCTTTACTGTGTTAACCTCTACCACTTCAGCTGGAAGGCTATTCCATGCATCCACTACACTCTTGGTAAAGTAATATTTCCTGATATTTTTAAACCTTTGTCCCTCTAATTTAAGATTATGTCCTCTTGTTGTGGTAGTTTTTCTTCTTTTAAATATAGTCTCCTCTTTTACTGTGTTGATTCCCTTTATGTATTTAAATGTTTCTATCATATCCCCCTTGTCTCGTCTTTCCTCCAAGCTATACATGTTAAGATCCTTTAACCTTTCCTGGTAAGTTTTATCCCGCAATCCATGAACAAGTTTAGTAGCCCTTCTCTGAACCCTCTCTAAGGTATCAATATCCTTCTGAAGATACGGTCTCCAGTACTGTGTACAATACTCCAAGTGAGGTCTCACCAGTGTTCTGTACAATGGCATGAGCACTTCCCTCTTTCTACTGCTAATACCTCTCCCTATACAACCAAGCATTCTGCTAGCATTTCCTGCTGCTCTATTACATTGTCTGCCTACCTTTAAGTCATCAGAAATAATCACCCCTAAATCCCTTTCCTCATATGTTGAGGTTAGGACTCTATCAAATATTCTGTACTCTGCCCTTGGGTTTTTACGTCCAAGATGCATTATCTTGCACTTAACCACATTAAATGTCAGTTTCCACAACTCTGACCATTTTTCTAGTTTACCTAAATCAACAGATGTAGAACTACAACTTCCATAATGCATTGCATGCCTTTAAAATTACAAAGCATGATGGAAGCTGTACTTTTGAAATATTTGGGGATCTACCTTCTGGGCAGTCCTGCTGTAAAGTAATACAATATGAGCAGGGTATTACTTTGCTGCACATTGATTTAGATATATTGGGCAACTGGGTAGTCAAATGGAAGAGTAAATTTGTAGGTAAATGCTAAATTATGCACTTTGGTGTAACGAATGGACAAGGAACTTACACCCTAAACGGTAGTGAATTACAACACACGAGAAGGATCTTGGAATTGTTATAGACAACAAACAAAGCAAAAATGTGCAATATAATTTAGCATTTGCTTAGGCCAGTAATTCGCATGTATAAAAGCGAGCATTAATTCTCAAATGAAAATATAATGTTGTCTCTTTATAAATCTCTTGAAAGAACACACATGGAATATGCTGTGCATTTTTGGGCACCTGTTTTAAAGAAGAATATTGTGAAGAAACCACCCATTTAGTTCGTTCACTTTGATTTTTCTCGTTCGGTAGATAAAACTACTGAACACCAACCACCCCCCTGGCTCATTAACTACAAAGAAAAAACACAGATTAAGTGCTCTCTCTGTGTGGCCGCCATTCGTATGGCCGAACGTCACATGCTGGAGAAAATGGCAGCCATCTTGTCGCACGAAAAGAGGCAGCGGGACTTGGTCGTCGAGTGTCTGGAACTAAATTCTGACACTCGACTTCTCAAACAACGGTCAACTTCGCAAATGACTGCTTCTTTTCACCAACCAGCCAGGAGAGCACTATTCGGTAGGTTTGTTACCAAACTAGGGGAGCAAACACTACCCATGAGCCAGGGGAACAGTTCGTCAATTTGTTCAGTTTTTAGACTTCCCAAAATGGACTGACCGCTACCTCTGAAACTGTGGAACTGTTTTAGGCATAAGATCTTGTGTGCGGTTGGTCAAATTATGACTTCATGGAAATCCCGAACCCCTGAACCGATCTGGGTGATTAATGGATATGTTGGTCCCCCAGATCGGGGCTATAAGGAGATAAGGCTTTTGTGGGTTTTGAGGTACTTTTGGGGTTTTGTGGAAATGTGTGGTTTTTTTTGTGCCTGGAGATAATTGAGTTTAGTACAATCCTTGACTGAATTATCTCCCAAACACAGGGGAAGGATTATCCTATTTTATGTGGGAGTGTCCTGGACCTAAGAGCCAGTGTATTTACAGTATTTACTTTGCCATAGTCCCCTTTCAGGTCCAGTGGGGAATGCCCCTGGAATATGTCACTGTAAACCCGTGCACAGGGACTTGCACAAAAACCAGCCAGTTGGCATGAATAAATTCATCTAGTCTAGGCTGATGTTTGAGTATCCATCTGATTTGCTTGGTGAATTTACTTGTATGCTGTATTTCCTCTGGAGAACGTTCGAATCAACACCTGAACTGCAAGCTATAAATCACTCAGCCTCTAGCAGTTCAGGAGAAAACGAACAAACGGGTATCTGAAATACCAGCGTTCGTTACAAATATCACAGCATTAGAAAAAGTGCAGAAGCGAGCTACAAAATTAATGAAAGGAATGGAACATTTTAGTTATGAAGAAAGGTTAACAAATATAAATCTCTTTAGTTTAGAAAAACGGCACCTCAGAGCATATATGATAGCATTATACAAATATATTTGGGACCAATACAAGCCATTGTCTGGAAATCTATTCATAGACAGGACTATACACAGGTCACACATTTAGACTTGAAGAAAGGAGATTTAGGAAAGGGTTTTATTTACAGTAAGAGGATGTATAACTCTCAGTCTGAAGAGGTGGTTTTATCAGAGTCTGTGTAGATGTTTAAACAACAACTGCATGAATAAGTACAAAAACATAATATTCATGGATATAATTTCCAATTTGTGGGGTAACAGCTTCTTGTTCCAAGTAGAGATCCGGCTCTCAATCTGGGGTCAAGAAGCAATTTGTTCCTAGTTTGTTGCACAAAGAGCTTTAAACTTTTTGTTTTGGATTTCCATTGGATCAAAAGCAAAACAGATGTGAGAAAGAATGAACTATCATCCCCCTCCATTTAATAAGAAAGTGCCAGGGTAAACACTAGACTTTTTGTAAAAATTTGTTTCTGATGGTTTGTTCGAATCAAATTAATTTTGTTCCATGCCTCTACAAATTGATTTAATGAATAAGACTCTGCAGGCAAATCCCAGACAATCAATTACTTTTGGTGTGGATTAAAAGGAATTTGAGTCAGACAATCCATCCGTAATTAATTTTAGTACAAAGATAGATGCTATTAGACAGCTGCCTATTCTCCTTACTGGTACATACAGGCATGTTAGAAACCTTTCCCCTTGTACACGACACATAGTACTTTTGAGTAATTCACACTTTGTTTGACACAAATGCATAGATGTACACACATTTATACACCTATACTGTATCTCAAGTCAAAACTCCTAGTAGGGCACCAGAATATGACCTGTAGTTGGTATACACAATAGAGTTTTGAACCTGCCTGAGAACTATGACAAGAATGACAATGACTAAAGTACGAGTTGGAGAGAGCACATGAGAATCCCTGCTGGAAAACTCTGATGATAGGGGTAAATATAAGAAGCAAATGGGCTCATCCTATGATCTCCAGGAAAGTGAATCAGAGGCCACAACCTCTGATGGCTTTACAAAAAAAATAAAGGAGGAAATGGAAAATGGAAAACTTAGATGATGATTGCCATTATCTTAGATAATGTGTCTTACACTTTACGGATATAACTGGTGAGTGTTATGTCACAAGTAGATGAGATGTGGAACACAACTGCAGATTAGAATTTTCCTTATTTATTTAACCAGAGTATTATTAGCGATAGGAAAAAGTCCTTTAAGTAAACACAATTTACTGTAGCTTTAAGGATTCGTGGATAGGTTACAAGCAAAAGCAAAAGCAACTGTAGCATAGATAGTGGCAACCAATTTGAGCAGGAGAATATTAGCAAGCAGGTAAAAGTTCATTAATTATGCAATTTCCAGAATTATGATAAAGTGAATACTTTATGTGAGTAGTCTTCCAAAGGCAGGGTAGTTGTAGTCAGGAAGGAGCATAAACTTCTAACAGTCCAGTTCGTGAGGGTTGGAGAGAGCAGAATAATCAAAATACAGTCCGTGGTCAGAGGAGAAGGCAGGGAATCCGTTATTTCAATCCAGGAGTTTGGTACACAAATCAACGAGAGGAGCTTAGCCGGCAGAATGAATGCAGAAGTAACCTAACTCATTCACTAAGCAATTTTAAAACTGGCGCGGTTTCTCTATAAGGGCTTGAGAAAGCCGTTTCAGAAAAGGGGGCGGGGCCTGTTCCGCATACCCGGAAGTGTCAGAACTGAGTCTGAGAGGATTCGTAATGTAAGTCCCGACAGTGAATGACACCTACTATATTTTTTGACAAGACAGATTTTAATTTCTGAGATTAACATTAAAGAGATACGTTTCTTGTTCTGTGCTCTGCCACTTATGGCTTAAAACATTGCTTGCTCTTTTATACGTGCCCTTTCTTATATATACACCTTTTATTCACTCTTTTTAATATATTTTCAGTGTAGTTTTACATATAACACCTAAAGCGAGTAGTGTTTTTCTAGTGACTGCTTTCACTGGTTGGAGATGTGACATAATGTTACTAATGTTATGTTATCTACAAAGATCTGGTCCATTCCATATTGACTCTATCCTCCTGAGATCCAGCCCATTAATTTGCGTCCTCTGTACTAGACATTATGTTCACATGCATCTCCTTTTATTCTTTTGAGCTACTCTATCAATCCCTGCTGTATTCTAAAGAGCACATCTTGGGATTTCCAGTGATATGTGATGTCATAGGTTAGGATGCTGGGAACTTCCTCTTCCTTTAAATCAAAAAATGGATAGCATGTTGGAAGACAATTTTTTATTCGGTTCCATGGAGAACAGCACAGTTACTGTTGTGAAATGTATTTTATAAAGAGGACAAAATGTTACTCTGTGATAATGATTTATGATTATTTTTTTTAAATAAAATTTCTACATTTTTTTCTGGAATGCAACCTATAAATCTTTAGCTTACTCTCATGGTGTAATACATTAGATTTTTCAATTAAAAAATTTGGCCATAAAATGCTTTCAGAGATATTCACATATTGCTGTCACCAGCTAAACATAAGGTTTATTTGTGTTTGCTGCTTATTGGATTTAAAAAAAAAAAAAAATCTGCTTAATTTTTATTGGCTGAACAAAGTATGTGAATTTGTTTTGTAAAATTTGATCATCAGTGTAGCGATTATACGCTGTCATGAGTTTAAATTACAGTTGTAATCTAATTCTCTGCACATACCAGCTGTATCCAAACAATTACACTTAAACAAATGTGATACGCTACATTTTACAGCCTTATTCTTGACTTTTGATAAATAAACAGCAAAGTGGTGTTCATGATATTTATTGAAGATGATAATTAAAGGACCACTATAGTGCCAGGAAAACATACTCGTTTTCCTGGCACTATAGGGCCCTGAGGGTGCCCCCACCCTCAGGAACCCCCTCCCGCCGGGCTCTGGGGAGAGGAAGGGGTTAAAATCTTACCTTTCTCCAGCACCGGGCGGAGAGCTCTCCTCCTCCTTTCCGCCTCCTCTCCTCCTCTTCGGCTGAATGCGCAAGCGCGGCAGGAGCTGCGCGCGTATTCAGCTAGTCTCATAGGAAAGCATCCATAATGCTTTCCTATGGGCGCTTGCATCTTCTCACTGTGATTTTCACAGTGAGAAGCATGCAAACGCCTCTAGCGGCTGTCAATGAGACAGCCACTAGAGGCTTTAGAGGCTGGATTAACCTATTTATAAACATAGCAGTTTCTCTATGTTCTCTGAAACTGCTATGTTTATAAAAAAAAGGGTTAACCCTAGCTGGACCAGGCACCCAGACCACTTCATGAAGCTGAAGTGGTCTGGGTGCCTATAGTGGTCCTTTAAGGAAACATATTATGTTCATATGAAAATGGGTTTTCATGATGTTAGAAACAGAAACTTCAAAAAATGAGTGAGTAGACTAGCTCTCTGCCAGATTTATAATACGGACTTTATTAATCACTGCAACCAACAAAAAAATATTATCTTTACTGAGAAGATCCTAAAATGTCTTCACACTTTATTGGTCAATTCCATAAAGTTAAATTTAGCACAAGTAGGTTCACAAATCACAATATTTTTTATGGCATTTGCTTAGCAAGAAATTATTTGTGAACCTACTTGTGCTAAATTTAACTTTTAGGATTTTTAATTTTTTTTGCAAATCTTTATATAAATGAGAAGAGCATTTTTTACTGTACATGACAGACAAGAACAGATATATGGAACAAGAGGAATATCATGAGTTTAGAGTGTCCTGGTCAGTGCTGACCAAACCAATTCACAAAAGAAAAATACAGACCCCAATGAATCTAAACCATGTCCTAAGTAAAGACCACAACAGGGCACTGAGGCAAGGGGGAGGTTAGCTTATAAACACACAGGGTTTGTCTGATTGGCTAACCTCCAATTAGTGTTAATCACAACACGTGGGCGGTGTTTCTTCCCTCTCTTTTGATCTCTGAGGTCATCACTGTGTGCCGGGTCACATGACCAGGTCCAGCACACATATAAGGAAGCTGCCTTGGAGCGTGCAGTGTCAAAAACACTGTCAGTCTGGGAGCGGCGGCGGGGACAGCTGCAAGCCGGAGACAAGGAACGTAACTTCAGTGATGAAGTAAGCAACCTGACATAGCCCCCCGCCCCTCCCAACGACCTCCAGGAGAGTGGGAAACTAAAGGCTTCAAAGAATAACGAGCGTGGAAGGCCCAACAAGACGAGGGGCATTCAGATCAGAAGTGGTTACCCAGAAACGCTCTTCCGGGCCGTAACCCTTACAATAGATCAGGTACTGCAGGACGCCCCTATGGAAGCCGTAGTCCAGGAGGGTCTGTACCTCGTACTCCTCAATGGAGTCAGCACGAATAGGCCTAGTGTACCGGCTGCACAGGAGGGGTTTCAGAAGTGACGTGTGGAACGTATTGGGGATGCGTAGGGAAGGAGGCAAGTCCAGACAGGATTAACCCTGCGCAGGATCCTATAGGGACCGATGTATTTGGGTGCCAGTTTTATGGACGGGATGCGGAGGTGTAAATTTCTCGTAGACTGCCAAGCCCTGTCACCGGGAACATATCTAGGTGCCGCAGCCAAATGGCGGTCAGCCAACTTTTTCTGGGACTCAGCAGTACGTGACAGAGCAGTATGGACCTGACCCCACATTTCACGCAGAGCAGCAAGGTGATTGTCCAAAGCCGGTATTCCCTTGTCGGAGAACACACCGGGAAGGACGCTGGGTTGCACACCATATGCCACCTGGAAAGGACTTAAGCCAGTAGAGGCGTGAGAGACCATGTTCCTGGCAAACTCAGCTTATGGGAGAAGGTGGGACCAATTGTCCTGGTGCTAATTGACAAAGCAGCGCAGGTAGAGTTCCAGAGATTGGTTCGCTCTTTCAGCAGCACCGTTTGATTGTAGGTGGTAGGATGAGGAAAAATACAACAATACATACTGCACAGAATCCCCTCCAAAACCTTGATATGAACCAGGGTCCCCTTTCAGAGACTATATCTACTAGTATACCATGCAACCTGAACACTTCTTTTGGAAAGACCAGTTGTACTGCAGAAGTGAGTTTCTTCAACAGGATGCCGTGAGCCATTTTGGAGAACCTGTCTGTCACCATTAATATGACTGTATGACCATCAGAGGGGGAAGGTCCACTATACAATCGATGGAGAGGTGTGTCCAAGGCGTCCTGGGCACGGAAAGGGGCATAAGAAGGTCAGGTAGCTTGCTTGTAGGGGATGATATAATGCCATAACATTTCTCCTGTCTCTACCCTGTACGAAGAATAAACCAGTTTGTGTTTCGGGTGGTGCTTTGTTTTGGTAACCTTTTATCTTATCTAAGAAGAGAGAGGAGATCACGAGGTAGGTAGCGGCAACAATGTTTGCAGGAGGGACTATGGGTTCGGGTGGAGTAGGATCAGCTTCTAACGCCTCATGTTGCCTAGATATGGCATCTGCCTTGGTATTGCGATATCCAGGTCTATATATTATGGTGTATTGGAAATGTGAGAGGAACAAGGACCATCTGGACTGGCGTGAAGGTAGTCGTCTAGTCTCAGCAATATAGGAGAGGTTTTTATGGTCAGTTATAACCAAGATGGGGTTTTGAGAACCCTCCAGGAGGTGTCTCCACTCCTTGAATGCCAGAACTATGACCAGTAATTCAATATTTCCTACATCATAGTTTCTCTGTGCATCTGATAATTTCCTGGAGAAATAACAACATGGATGGAGAGGGTCATTATGGGTTTTTCTCTGAGAGAGGAGTGCGTCTACTCCTGACTCAGACGCATCTACTTCAAAAGTAGTGATGGGTCAGGATGGCGCAATACAGGGACTGAAGTAAACACTTCCTTTAACGTTTTGAAAGCTGTAAGAGCCTCGGGACCCCACACACGTGGGTTGGTACCCCTTTTGGTCAACTTGCTAATGGGGCAACTATGGAAAAGAAGTTCTTTATAAATTTTCTGTAATAGTTCGAAAACCCTATGAACCTTTTTATGGTTTTAAGCCCTTAAAAGTGGCCGGGACTTAATAGCCTCCAATTTTTGGGATCCATACTAAACCCATCCTCAGAAATGATGTAGCCCAAGAACTGCACAGAGGACTGGTCGAAGAGACACTTCTCAAGCTTGCAATAAAGACCATTGTCTAGCTGTTTCTTAAATACTGATCTAACGTGTTTATGGTCAGGCAATAAACAAGTATATCATCCAGATACACCACTGTACATACATGCAAGAGGTCCTGGAGGACGCATTAATAAAGTCCTGGAGGACTGCAGGAGTGTTACATAGGCCAAAAGGCATCACCAGATATTCATAGTGGCTGCTACGGGTATTGAAGGCAATCTTCCATTCATTGTTTTCCCTTATCCTGACCAGGTTGTAAGCGCCCTTAAGACCCAATTTGGTGTAAAACTTAGAGCCCTTCACACGGTCAAAAATCTCCGTAATAAGCGAAGGATGTGGAACGTGATTTGATCCTTATGTAGGGCACCTATGGACATACACAATTCCTGGGTTTCATGTGTAATTTTGGGCATTATAAATGGTCTACCATCGAGGGCTTCCATGGCCAAGGGTTTGGTTTTCTGGATCAGAGTTAGGGCAGATGTTTCAGTGAAGGATTGATCCATGAAGTTATCTGCTGGGCCTGAATCGATCAGAGCCGTGGTGGTGTTACCTTTTACAAGCAATGTGACCGTTAAATATGGTCTAGTTGAGTCACCTTGAGAGGATAACATCATAACACCTAAGACCGACCCCTCGCTACGTCTTAGGTGCTAACATTTCCCTAAAGGTCAGGCCAGGTGTTCCTTAAGTGCCTATTCTTCCCGCAGTATAGGCATAAACCCTCTTTCCTCCTGCTTTGCTTTTCCTCACGCAATTGTAGAACTCAATTGCATTCGTTCTGATGGAGGGTTAGGAGGAGGCAAGGCAAGCAAAGGAGAGGTAGTCGAGGCGGGTAAAGGGGAGATGTATACTCTGTGGTAGGTATCACGCTGGAGATGCCTTTCTCTGATGCGATTCTCAATCACAGTACAGTAATCAATGAGATCGTCCAACAGAACAGGTATCTCTCTGGATGCTATCTCATCCAATAAGTAACTGGATAAACCCTCCTGAAACCAGGGCATCATCAGTCCATGCTACCTCTGCCATCAGAGTACGGAATTCAATAGTGTTATCCGCCACAGACCTGGACCCCTGTTTAATTCTTAACAAGGCCTTTCCAGCAGATACCACCCTGCCTGGCATATCACAGGTCCTCCTGAATGCAGACAGGAAATCGGCATAAGACATGGTAGCACCAGACTCCCATATCGGATTTGCCAAGGCCAAAGCCCTACCAGAGAGATGGTTAACCAGGAAGGCTACTTTGGACCTGTCAGTGGGAAAGGAATGTGGATTCATGACCAGGTGTATGTCGACCTGGTTTTTGAATCCGCGACAAAGAGCCGGATCACCACTATAGCGTTGGGGTGGTGTCATACGCACAGTATGGAAAGGAGAAATAGGTAAAGGGTCTGGTGCAGAAGCCTGTGGGACAGCGGCAGGCTGCTGTGCCTCTGGTTGGAGGTGAGCAGTACTCTGCAGAATGGTTTGAAGGGCCTGAGCGAACTGATCCAGACGATGGTCTTGATCATCCATCCTGGAATTCTGAGCAGCAAGTTGCTGTGAGATGTCTGCTGGTTCCATTATGGCCCTGTTGTAATGTCACGATTGGTAGGTAACCCAAACTCACAGGCAGGACACAACCAACAGAATTGCAATCGGGTCCTTAGAATGGCCAGGTTAGGCAAAAGGATAGTCAAAGTACAAGCCTTAAGTGCTCCTTCTTCCCGCAGTGTAGGCATAAACCCTCCTTCCTTCTGCGTTGCTTTTCCTCAGGCAATTTCGTAGAACCCAGTTGCATTGGTTCTGTCGGAGGGTGAGAAGGATGCAAGGCAAGCAAAGGGGAGGTAGGTAAAAGGGAGGTGTATACTCTGTGGTAGGTATCTCGCTGGAGAGGCCTTTCTCTGATGCGATTGTCAATCACAATACAGTAATCGATGAGATCGTCCAACAGAACTGGTGAGGTGTCTGCTGGTTCCATTATGGCCCTGTTCTAATGTCACGATTGGTAGGTAACCCAAACTCACAGGCAGGACACGACCGACAGAATTGCAATACTGGTCCTTAGAATGGCCTTTACCTGCCTCGACTACCTCCAAAGTACAAGCCAAGGTCAAAGAGAAATAGAGAGACAGAATACGAGGAGATAAGCAGAGGTCAGGGAGCAGAGAAGACAGAGTAAACGTAAGACAAGCCAAAGATCACTAACCAGAATATCCAGACAAAGTACAGCGCGCTATTGGGCTAAGTAAATACCACAACAGGGCACTGTGGCAAGGGGGAGGTTAGCTTATAAACACACAGGGTGTGTCTGATTGGCGCACCTCCAATTAGTGTTAATCACAAGACGTGGGAGGTGTTTCTTCCATCTCTTATGATCTCTGAGGTCATCACTTACTCACATGACCGGGTCCGGCACACATATAAGGGAGCTCCCTTGGAGTGTGCAGCATCAGAAACACTGTCAGTCTGGGAAGCAGCGGCGGAGACAGCCACAGGCCGCAGACAGGGATCAGAAGACGCCGTTTGCAGTGATGGGGTAAGCAAGGACGCTGCGGGTGGCGCGGGGGCATGGGACCTGACATGCTCTTTTCTTAGATAGTTAGAAGGTTAAGCATCAGAGCAGAGAATGGAAAAGTGGAAGACGGGATGTTTTGTAGTTTTATAATATATAAAAGGGAGTTTCTGATATTACCCTGTTTAATTATTTTGTTTCCTTTTTTTAATTTATTTTTTTATGAAAATGAATTTCCAGTGAACATTGACTAAAACCTTTTAAACAGTCCAAGCCAGGCGAGAAAGGGCATAAAAGAAAAAAAAGATCAATAGAGTCACTTAGCATTTGACAGGGTTCTATGGGATCAGGGTACCATTGCCACATTTAAAAAAAAAAAAAACAACATACAGTAAACATAATCTTGGATAGCGTATACCATGTGCTGCAGCCCTTGCCTATCAAAAATAAATCTATATTTAAAAAATAACTATGATAATAAAGTGTTAATAAAGTTTTGATTTAAATAAAACAACGTATTGTCATCAATATCCTTAACACTCCCAACACCTGTTCTGATATAAAAGCTGTCACCACCAGACAATATAAAAATGTGGAGTTCAAGGTTACCTCACTAAACTAGATTAAATACCTAATACCAGAAGTCTTGGGATCGTAGAAATCTCTATTTTATTAGGAGCAATAACTGTACTCTAAACATGGCTGAAATATGATATATGAAATATGCATAGCAGACATGGCAAGTATCCCATAATTTATGACCCAGAAACGTTTCCCACAATTTACATTGGTAAACCTTAATGGAATTCAAACTATACATTATAAGGGTTGTGGTGTGTCACACTATTTTTGACAACTCTGGTAATAGTTGATATAGTCTCTGTAATAAATATAGTCAAACTTAGGAGCAGATCCCATGTTCCAGGTTTTGTAAAATCATTATTATCATTACATTGCAAGCACACAGAAAAATAGGATGTAGTTTGCGGTTATATATTTCAGGAGATTTTTCAGAGGTCACCTACAAGAATTAACCCATGACATAAGAAAAATAATTGGGCTCGTATGTTCATCATGCCACCTGTCTTTTTCTCTGCCTTATTTCAGTTACTTTCAGCGAATGTATCCAATGGCATATTGAAAACAACCAGATTCATAACAGGAGGAAGACTTGTTTACGGTCAACAATCTGATGACTCTTCCAGGCCAGTCAGCCGTTACCCCATACCTAATAAGAAGGATTTGCCACATGATATAGTGAAAAAGATGGAAGAGATAGAAAAGGAGGTAATATAATATTTTATTGTTATATTCTTTCTTGAACATACAACAATTGCCAAACAATAATCATTCCACAAGGTTTTTAAGAGAAAAATGTGTCCTTAATTAATACTTTAAACAACCTTTGGCACTCTAGATATTAGGGACTACATCCCCCTTGTTACTTTTTCAGCATTATGCCACAACAGCATTAGTCCACAACATTTGGAGTACCAAAGGTTGCTTTAAAAGATTACTCCATCACCATGACCACTTCACTGATTTGAAGTGGTCATGGTGCCAGGAGTATTTATGTGCAGCATTTCACTATAAACGCAGCCCATACAAAGTTGAACTGCTGGAGGATGAACTCCACCTTTAAACCATGTCATTGGGATATTATTAGCCATTCTGGAACAAGAGAACCTGGCCTGGGCGCTGGAACAGAAGCAGGAAAAAAATGTATGCCAGCCCCATAAGTCATTGTGCCATGTAGAGTGTGAGAATGTGTGTGTGTATATATATATCTATACACACTATAGATATACAGGGAGTGCAGAATTATTAGGCAAATGAGTATTTTGACCACATCATCCTCTTTATGCATGTTGTCTTACTCCAAGCTGTATAGGCTCGAAAGCCTACTACCAATTAAGCATATTAGGTGATGTGCATCTCTGTAATGAGAAGAGGTGTGGTCTAATGACATCAACACCCTATATCAGGTGTGCATAATTATTAGGCAACTTCCTTTCCTTTGGCAAAATGGGTCAAAAGAAGGACTTGACAGGCTCAGAAAAGTCAAAATAGTGAGATATCTTGCAGAGGGATGCAGCACTCTTAAAATTGCAAAGCTTCTGAAGCGTGATCATCGAACAATCAAGCGTTTCATTCAAAATAGTCAACAGGGTCGCAAGAAGCGTGTGGAAAAACCAAGGCGCAAAATAACTGCCCGTGAACTGAGAAAAGTCAAGCGTGCAGCTGCCACGATGCCACTTGCCACCAGTTTGGCCATATTTCAGAGCTGCAACATCACTGGAGTGCCCAAAAGCACAAGGTGTGCAATACTCAGAGACATGGCCAAGGTAAGAAAGGCTGTTAAGTTGCCTAATAATTATGCACAGTAATAGTCACCTGCACACACAGATATCCCCCTAACATAGCTATAACTAAAAACAAACTAAAAACTACTTCCAATAATATTCAGCTTTGATATTAATGAGTTTTTGGGTTCATTGAGAACATGGTTGTTGTTCAATAATAAAATTAATCCTCAAAAATACAACTTGCCTAATAATTCTGCACTCCCTTTATACAGCTATATATATTCTATGTTTATAAATTAGTAACTGGAGCAGGATAGTGGAGTGCAGGGAAATGTTGGTGTGTGAATGCAGATAAGAAGGGGTTGAATTGCCAGCCAGGTGTGAAACGTTATGAGCCACCTCAAATGCTTGTGCACAGTAATAGTTTTTTTAAATGGTTATTTTTTTTTTTTTTTTTATTCGGGTATAAACACACACAACTTCAGTTTGTATGTATGCGGGGGCATATTTGTATGTAGTTTGTGTGGCTACAGGTGCACACATATGGAGCAGGTCAATGTGTTTGAATGTAGGGACATGTGTGTGGAGAGTCAGTGTGTTAATGCTGGGACGTGTCTGGATGTTTGTTGTGCTTAAAGGTGCATAGGTGTGTAGTAGGTCAAGGTGTTTTTGTGAATGCAGGGGTGTTTGTGTATGGTTTGCACTGTCTGGGTGAATGAAGTGGTGAATTTGTATCCCTTATTGTCTGTAGTCCATTCCCATCTCCTAAAGCTAGTAGCCCATTACTGCCCCATAGCTTGTAGTCCATTTTTCTCCCCTATTTCTCATAGGTAGAAGCCCAGTCTTTGCTCTCTGTAGTTAGTTGCCCATCCCCCCGTAGTTAATAGCCTATATTCCTCCTTTCCCCCATAGATAGTACCCAAACCCCCCCTATAGTAGAAACACTCACTTCCTCTCTCCCATAGATAGTACTACATTCTTCTCTTGGCCTTGATTTTTCTCCTCATCCCATTCTCCCCCCCATAGATAACACTCAAATCCCATTCCCCCCTAGAGAGTACCCCAATCCTCCCCATAGATAATACCTCAATTCCCCTCCTCAGAGATAGTACCACAATCCCTCTCCCCATATACAGTACCCCAATCTCTCTCCCGATATATACAGTACCTCAGTCTTTCTCCCTATGTACAGTACCCCAATCCCTCTCCCCATATACAGTACCCCAATCTCTCTCCCTATATATACAGTACCCCAATCTCTCTCCCTATATATACAGTACTGTAACGGATCACCTGGCACCCCGACTGGGTACCTCCGTTGAAGGATGCTCCTAGCGCTTCCTGAGGACTCCAAGCACTGCAGCAGACACCACAACCACCGAACCGGAGAAGCATATGAATGCTCTCAAGCATATGAATGCTGTAAGCAGCTGAACAGGAAAAGCATACAATCAGCTTACACTCCTGGCAATCAGCATACAATCCAATTCCCCAATAACGAGACGACACTTCGTTTTGAGGTCAAGCAGAACTGACTGTACTGGCACATACAGCCTCTTTTATTCCCAATCCACAAACTTAGTACTGCCCACAGGGTTTTACAGAACAACCAATAACACACGTACATTCCAGAAAACACTCCCAGCAATTATACACAAAATCCTCCCCTCTGCCTGTGATATAATTATGTTACACAATGGGTTAACATAATTATCACAAGCAGGAAAAATACAGTTTTTATCCATGTGTTATAACTTAAAAAATATACGTCCAATCTTCATAAAAATTACATATTCAGAATCCGCATGCTTGAAATATACACATGTTCAAAAATCAGGGCAATCGGTTCAGGGGTTAAAAAGTTAAGGGAAAGTCCTGTTTGACCAAATAAAGCATGGTTTTTCTTTCCAAAACCAGTTCCACAGAGTCTTCTATCCTGGAGATAATTGGGAAGTAATCCAATTATCCCCAAGGACCGAGGCAAAACTCCATTAAACACATGGCAGTAAAAAGACAGTAAAATACAATAAAATACATAAGGTTACATTTATTACATAAAATACAGACATGCAACATATCCCCAGATAGCTAAGATCTGAGCGCAAATTATTACTGAATGGCGCTCAGATCACATACATACAGTTCAATTGCCATGGAGCCAAAGTCTTTCATATAGTCTTTCGTTATATGAATGGGCTCCATGGCATAGCTATCTGGGGTAACACTGCTCACATAGGGAAAGTACCGAATGACACCGGTTTTCGTGTCTTTGCAGGGGAAAAATCCAGCATTTCAACATGGGGCCATAGTCACAGGGCAGGAGGCTGGCAATCAGTCTTCTCCAATGTCCAGTGGCGAGGTCGGTTTCGCCACAAGTACCCCAATCTATCTCCCTATAATAGATCGAACCCTAATCCCTCTCCCTATAAATGGTACCCCAATCTCCTCAAAACCAATTCCTTTAAAGAGGTACAGCTTCTCCTGATTTCCCCCACTCCAGCCCCCTGTCCCAGTCATTGATAATGAGGACCTTACCTGTACCTGATGTAGAGCTTCATGAACTCAGCGTGCTGCCTGTACTGCTTATCATAGCAGCTCCGCACGGCTTGTGCTGCCCTTTCACTCATGACGTCACTTCCCCCGGAACGAGCCGCACGGAGCTGCCCTGATCAGTACAACAGGCAGCACAAGTGCAAGTCTATGCGGCTGCGCCTCTGTCGGCTTCACTACAGGCAAGACCAATTTTTCAATGTGTATCTGTGAGCTGTGTCGGCCACTCTCGGTGCTCACCTCACACAATCCACTAGCCGCGGCTCACCGGGAAATTTCCCGTTATCCCAGTGGGCCAGTCTGGCCCTGAACAGAAGTAAGTTTTAGCTATATTTTTTCTTTCTTTCTTTTTTTTGGGGGCATGGGGGTGAAATGTAGGAAGGGTTACTCTAACCAACTAATTTTTGGTTGGAGTAATTCATTAAGTCTACTAGTGTCATTCAATAAACTGTAAATGCCCCCTGTCCTGGATAGCAAAACTTATCTGGGAAAGTGCTCAAGAATAAGAAATTTAATGAAAAACTAGTCACAAAGAAAATTTCACTTGTACTTGTTTTCTTGTGTGAATACCACTAAAGTAATTCAGAATTTAAAAAAAAAAAAAAAAGTAAATTTAAATATTTAACTTAAAGGTTTACTCCAAGCATCATAACTTTTGGTTAAACTAGTGATTTATTTTTTATTTATTTTTAAAAAGGATTATTACAGTGACGCAGTATTGGTGCTGCCAAGTTTCATTAGATGGACATTCTGAAGATTCTAGGAAAGTTCCATAAGGGTTAGGCGATATATACAATTAAAACAAACAAACAAAAAAGTTACTAGTGAAATATCCTAAATTTCTATGCACACTTAAATACCCGGAGGTTTTTTTAGTATCACTACAATGGCTATTAAAGTGTAAACTCACCTGCCACATCAAGGCAAAACCTCTTAGGTGAGTCCTACACTAACAATTCCCATTGCAGCTTTCAGCTAAAGGTAAAATCTATAATGAGACAGAGAGGGGCATTTTATAAACCCCTACGCACATATTAACCCTTAATAGGGAACACATGGGGTCGGCAGCAGCACTATAGCATGGCTGTGTAATACAAAAGCAAAAACATGTGCCAGGTGAGCTTACACTTTAATGTCCATTGGGGTGATACTAAAAAAACCTCCAGCTATTTAAATGTGCATAGGGATTTTGGATAGTGCGCAAGTAACTTTTTTCTTTGATTTTTATTGTATATATTTGGGCTGATGTATACTATAGTCATTGCTGCTGCGTATGAGTAGTGGGAGTTTGAGTACAGGGTTTAATTTTGTATGTTCGGTGATGCATAGCCTCGAGAATCTAATTCCAGTGTCCATATTTAGTATTATCTATGTTGGGGATACATGTGTACTCAAAATACTATAGACTGTAATATGTCTCATATTCAGTACATAAGCCTGGCTGAGAGTGATGGAATGTCTAGTGTCTATATTAGGCTTGGTGAATTTCTACAGGGTTTAACTTTCACTGTGATGCCGCTGTGTTATGAGTTGTGAGTACTGGACAATTACAAATGTGTTAAAATGACATTTTCCTTACAATGAATATTCAGAATTCAATGTATGATTGCAAGGATGTATTATTAAGCAAGAGATGAATGTGTTCAACATAATGTTGTATCCCACTTTTTGAGATTATCATTGATAACATTATACTTTCTTGCTTCTTGCAGGATGGAATTTTGACAAACATTTATAAAGCAATGGCACATCGACCGAATGAGTTCAGACACTTTTTTGCACATTATGAATGTCTAATGAATAAGGAAACAGGTATACATATATTACTTATTTTTGCTAAAAGTAAAAACAAAGCACATAGTAGACTTGCATAACGTCAATTACAACAGAAGACATTACAAAAGAATAACACTTAGCAGTATGTATTTTCTCTTCTAAACTGTGATACATTTAGGATGAGAAAGATTATTTTTTTTCTTGTTAGTTTATAACCCCTTAGCACTAAAATACTTACAAATACATAAAAATATGTATAAACCCCTTCACTGCCAAAATAATGTATACAGGTTTGTTTGTTTCAAGCCTTTAGGGAGGAGGCTTTTGACATGACTTGCTCTCTCACTGGAATGGGTATCATGTCAGACACTTTCATGGCAGTAACAAATTACAATCCCAAAAATACTTCACTGTAATAGGCTCACAGAATCTGCACAGCAGTGAGAATAAGCATTGTGAAGTTCTGAAAAGGGCCTTCCCTCCTCCCAGAAGACCTCCCACCAGTATACCTTAAATTTAAAACCAGATACATCTATGATATGGAATATGAAAAACTACACGTGTGTGTCTCATAATCAAAATATGAGACCCTGTGTCACAGATATTACCCCAACTCGTAGAGTATATCTCAATCAGAGCGGAATATGTAACATATTAGCGGACCTTGATGTGGCCAGGCTTAAAGGACCACTATAGGCACCCAGACCACTTCAGCTTAATGAAGTGGTCTGGGTGCCTGGTCCAGCTAGGGTTAACCCTTTTTTAAATAAACATAGCAGTTTCAGAGAAACTGCTATGTTTACACTGAGGGTTTATCCAGCCTCTAGACAGCCGCTAGAGGCGCTTGTGTGCTTCTCACTGTGAAAATCACAGTGAGAAGACGCCAGCGTCCATAGGAAAGCATTGATAATGCTTTCCTATGAACTGGCTGAATGCGTGCGCGGCTCCTGCCGCGCATGCACATTCAGCTGATGACGTCGCTAGGAAGGAGGAAAGCTCCCCGCCTGGCGCTGGAGAAAGGTAAGATTTTAACCCCTTCCTCTCCCCAGAGCCCGGCGGGAGGGGGACCCTGAGGGTGGGGGCACCCTCAGGGCACTATAGTGTCAGGAAAACGAGTATGTTTTCCTGGCACTATAGTGGTCATTTAATGTGAACAGAGATAGAATAGTCAGGACAATCCAAAATGTCAAAGGGAACAGAAGACAGGAGAGCGATATCCAATAGCTGGGTCATGGGTTCAGGAAAAACAGGATGGTCAGTATACAGGCCTATTCAATAACCGGAGAGGACACCATATAAGAAAATGTGCTATTGGGACAAAGAAAAGAACAACAACAGGGTACTGACTAAAGCCAAGTGCTCTATTTATAGTGGGAGGGCTTCTGCTTTAAAAAACACTGCTCCAAAACATAAGGCTGAACTGAAAATTGAGCAAATTTGTGTCACCGGCGTAATGTGTCGAATCAGATTAAGTAGAGGAGCAGACGCATTTGGCATCAGAATCACCAAAACCCATGGAGGAAATAGCTATGCCCTGCCTGCACCTCACATTGCAGCCTGGTCAAGAGGCAAGGTACCATTACAGCCCTGTCAAATTTTGACATCATCTGCCTTGTCCGGTATTGGCATATAATTACTGCTCTCTTGTTTTTTTTATTCTTTTTTTTTTCTCTCTTCTGTAAAGAGTGTTCTCCATTTAGGGACAAGATCAAAAAAATCCTATCTGTACCCAGCAGGGTTCAAGGAGTAGGGTTGCGTTAGCAAATTCACCCCATTAAACCAAGGGAATAATATAATTCAAATATAAATCTGAAAAGGCAAACAAGAATCATTCAAAATACTGAGTGATTCCAAAAAAATTGAATTGGTTAGTTAAAACAGATTTATTTATTTATTAACATAGCATATAAACTACTAGACTCATTGAAAATAATCCTTAATATTTATACTATTTCCTCCTCTCCTAAAGTGTATTAATTTATTCTGTCTTTTTTTCTGGGTGTTAATTTTCTTCTGATGATCTTTTGGCAGCATTTTATAACTAGCCAATTTTTGTAGTGTAATTTAATTAACAAATTATATTAAAGGAATCTGTATTTAACTGACAAATTCCCCTTCTTTTTGAATTGGATTTTTTCCCTCTAGCTTGACACTTCCTCCCCCCCCCAACCCCCCCCGACATCTTGCCCAGCCTCATAGGTTATCTTTCTACTGGCACCAATCTTTCCTTTTTATTATCGGTTTGCTCTCTTTCTTCTGTTAGTTTATGTTTCTGTCACAGTACTACCAGGCCCAACATGCAGTACTTAGGTCATGCCTAGCTAATGTAGGAATAGAGGATAGATAGCAACGTTTGACCAGTAATTATAATTGGCCAGGCTTTACAAAGATACAGATTATCAGCAGCCTGATTTAACAGGCAAAGGAATAGTCAGAGAACAATCTGAAGTATATGAATACAGAAAGATACACAAATGATAA
Organism: Pelobates cultripes; assembly: GCA_933207985.1. Classification (NCBI taxonomy): domain Eukaryota; kingdom Metazoa; phylum Chordata; class Amphibia; order Anura; family Pelobatidae; genus Pelobates; species Pelobates cultripes. The sequence continues at coordinate 93,761,881 of OW240916.1, read as the reverse complement.
ACAATACAATGTCAAGGAGTACAGCGTGGAGAATATACTAGCCAGGGTCAAATCTGCCAGAACACACTCTTTGAGCTCCTCAAGGAAAAACCACGACAGGGCACAATACATAATGCACACAGGTTTAAACTGCTCTAGAGAGCATTTGATAGGCTTGCATAATTCCTGGGAAACGAAATAGTACATGGTTTATGTTGCACAGATGAAGCCAGGGCCAGGTTAAGAGCCCAGTGGGCTCACTGGAGACACTGAGACATAGGGCCACTGGCTGGGAGACATAGGGACAGTGGGAGACATGGAGACACTGTGTCCCTAGTGTCTCCATGCCCCAATGTGTCTCCCAATGCCCCTATGTCTCACAGCATCCCGATGTGTCTCTGCATCCCCATGTCTAACAGTGTCCCCTAGTGTCTCAGTGTCCCCATGTTTCCCAGTGTCCCCAAGTGTCTCAGTGTCCCCTAGTGTCTCAGTGTCCCCTATTGTATCAGTGTCCCCATGTATCCCTGCTGCCTTTTCCCTCATCCCTCACTTACTTGAGCTGTAGTCTGTCTCTGCAGGCTGGGCGCTGCCGTGTGGACTCTCTGTTCTGTGTAGCTGCTCTCCCGTGGATCAGTGGGTAGAGAGAGGCAAGGGATACGCTGTAACTTCCTATCCCTGCCTCTCTCCACACACAGTGACCCCTACTGGCCGGTGCTGGTATTGCAGAGAAATCTTTGTTTATACTGAGAAAAATATCTGCATTTGTATTGCCGGTATTATTATTATTATTATGGGATTTATATAGCGCCATCAAATTCCGCAGCGCTTTACAATGGGTGGACGAACAGACATGTAGTTTTAACCAGATAAGTTTGACACACAGGAACAGAGGGGTTGAGGGCCCTGCTCAATGAGCTTACATGCTAGAGGGAGTGGGGTAAAATGACACAAAAAGGTAAGGATAGTATTAAACTAGTGACAGTTGCAGAAGAGGATCAGGAGCTATTAACAGTTTAATTGATACGCTTTTATGAAGAAGTGGGTTTTTAACGATTTTTTGAAGGAGTGGAGACTGGGTGAGCATCTAACGGAGGAGGGAAGCGAGTTCCACAGGAACGGTGCAGCCCTTGAGAAATCTTGAAGGCGAGCATCAGAGGTGGGAGTACGGACAGAAGATAGACGCAAGTCTTCAGCAGATCGTAAGGGCCTAGGCGGGACATACTTGTGTATAAGGAAGGATAGATAGGTGGGAGCAGCATTATGTAGAGATTTGAAAGCAAGAACCAGAATTTTAAATTGAGCTCTATATTTTATAGGAAGCCAATGTAGGGACTGACAGAAGGGTGAGACATGGGAGGTGCGGGCGGACAGGAAGATGAGCCTCGCCGCCGCATTCATTATGGACTGTAACGGCGCAAGTTGGGAGCACGTAAGACCACTGAGAAGCGGATTACAGTAGTCAAGGCGAGAAAGGACAGTGTAATGGACCAACACGTTAGTCGCATCTGGCGTTAAGTAGGGGCGGATGCGCGCAATGTTTTTGAGATGGAAATTACAGGATTTGGCGATAGATTGAACATGAGGCTTGAAGCAGAGGTCGGAGTCAAAGAGAACACCTAGGCAGCGAGCCTGCGTGGTGGAGCTGATGGTAGCACCGTTGACTTGGAGGGAGACAGACACAGAAGTAACAACACTTGAGGGAGGAAAGACCAGAATTTCAGTTTTGGTCAAGTTTAGTGGGCAGCCACCCAGTTAGAAACAGCAGAGAGGCAGTCAGAGACACTAGTCAAGAGGGACGGGGAGAGATCAGGAGAGGACAGCTAGATTTGCGTGTCATCTGCATAGAAATGATATTGGAAGCCAAAGGAGCTAATGAGTTAACCAAGGGAGGCAGTATATATTGTGAACAATAGGGGACCAAGGACTGAACCTTGGCAGACACCAACAGAGAGGAGTTGGGGAGAAGAAGCAGAGCCAGAGAAATAAACACTGAAAGAGCGCTGGGAGTGGTAGGAGGAGCATCAGGAGAGAGCAATATCTTGTAGACCGATATTGTGGAGGATGAGAAGAAGCTGTTGATGATCAACAGTGTCAAAAGCCGCAGACAGGTCAAGGAGAATTAGGATAGAGTAGTGACCACGAGATTTTGCAGTGAGTAGATCATCGGATACTTTGGTCAGCGCGGAAACCAGACTGAAGCAGGTCTAGCAGAGAGTTGGACTCGAGGAAGTCTGTCAGTCTCGCATACACAATTCTTTCAAGGATCTTGGATGCAAAAGGCAGTAGCGAGATAGGACGATAGTTGGATGGGGAGTTAGGGTCAAGATTGGGCTTCTTTAGAATTGGGGTTACAGTTGCATGTTTGAAAGGCAATGGAAATATACCAGAGGAGAGAGAGAGAGATTGAGAATTTTAGTGAGAGGTGGAGAAAGAGAAGAAGACAGAGTACGGACAGGGCCGGTGCAAGGATTTTTGCCGCCCTAGGCAAAAGAAAGATTTGCCGACCCCCCCAGTGACATCACAATGCCCCACCCATATGATCTGCTATATGAACTAACGCCAGTGCTGCACACAGTATGTGTTTACATTAAAAAGCCTGCAGGGACAAACTATACTCACCAGAACCACTTCATTAAGCTGCAGTGGTTCTGGGGACTATAGTGTCCCTTTAATGTGAGGTAAATTAGAGATTAGTGTCACTAATAATATACTAGATTGCCTACTTACAACTAGATGGGGATGGTGATGGGCTCTGGCTGCAGTCTGGCTCCACTGGTCTGGTGTCTCTACAGGCTGTTTGTAACTGTGGTCACAGAATTCAATGTTCTGGGAGAACACAGCTCAAGTTCTGGGCCCCAGGGCCTGACGGTGAGTATGCCCATAAGGTCCACCCATAAGTCCACCTATGTTCGTTCACAGGAAGTGGAGTCCATGTTCGTTCACAGGAAGTGGAGTGTGTAGGGGATGTGTTATGGTAGAGGATCTAATGTGTGTGCTTATGGAATGTAGTGTATAGGGATACCAGTTTGTGTAGGTGAAGCAGTGTGTTTGTGTGTAGTGGAATCAGTGTGTTTTTGTGTAAGGGATAGAAAGCAAAATGTGGAACCTTCAGTGGTCTCTCCTTCCCCCACGTTCTCCTCATCTCCCCCCGCATGTTCTGCCCCCCTTCTCCTCTTCTCCCCTCCCTCCCTGTAATCTTCTCCCCTCCCCCCACCCTGTAGTCTTCTCTTCTTCACCTCCCTCCCTGTAATCTTTCTTCTTCTCCCTCCTCCCCTGTAATCTTCTTCTCCCCTGTAATATTCTCTTCTTCTCCCTCCCTCCCCTGCAATCTTCTCCACTCCCTCCTGTAATCTTCACTTTCCTCCTGTAATCTTCTCTTTCCCCCCTCCTGTAATCTTCTCTTCTCCACTCCCCCGTAATCTTCTCTTTCCCTCCCCTCCCTGTAATCTTCTCTTCTTCTCCCCGCCCCCCCGTTCACCTGCCCTTCCCTGTAGCGTGGCCGAGCTCCTCTCCGATCCGCGGTACAAGAGCTTCTGTTTCCTGTACCCAGCAGGACTGATAGGAAGTGCTCACTGAGTGTGCACTTCCTGTCAGTCCAGCCGGGACCGCGGACCGGAGAGGAGCTCGGTCCCGCTACAGGGAAGGGGAGGTTAGGAGAGTGGCAGTGCGGCAGCTGCCTAAGTGCGCTCTATAGAGCGCTCAGGCGGCTGCAGTATTTAAAGGGTTGGCGATGGGGGCGCAGGGCGCCCCCTCCTATATGGCGCCCTAGGCGACTGCCTAGTTCGCGTTATAGGAAGTTCCGGCCCTGAGTACGGATGAAATGCGAGGGAATTGGATCTAGGGAGTAGGTGGTGGGGCGGGAGGACTGGAGCAGAGCAGAAACCTCTTCCAATGTAGCGGGTGCGAATGAACATAGAACAGCAGAGGGAGTGAAGTTAGGGAAGTATTGTAAGGGGAAGAAGAAAGATGAGAGATCTGTTCTCTGATTGTAGAGATCTTGTCAGTGAAGAGTTGCAAAATCTGAGGCAGTCAAGTTAGTAGGTGGAGGAGGAACAGCAGGGCAAAGAAGAGAGTTAAATGTGCAAAATAGTCGTTTGGGTTTGCGGGAGAATGTGGTTATGAGGGTATTGAAGTAATTAACTTTTGCAGAGGAAAGAGCCAAGCTGTATGAGCTCAGCATAAATTTGTAGTTGAGAAAGTCAGATGCACAGTGAGACTTTCTCCAACAGCGTTCAGCAGTTCTGGAGCATTTTTGGAGATATCGAGTGAGCTTGGTGTGCCAGGGTTGTTGTTGGGAGCGCCTGCCTCGTTTAAATGTACAAGGTGCCATGATGTCTAGTTGAGAGGAGAGGGTGGAATTGTAGAAGGAGGTTGCAGAACTAGGACAGGTGAGGTTTGAGATAGGTAAAAGGAGAGTTTGGAGATTAGTGGAGAAATGCTCTAGGTCAAGAGATTGGAGGTTTCTGTAAGAGTGATGTTCAGACGGTGGTGTCAATTGGGTCTTAGGTATGCCAATGTCAAAAGTCAGCAGATGGTGGTCAGATTGAGGAAAAGGAATATTAGAGAGATTATTAGAGAGGCAGTACAGAGGTTGGTGAAGGCAAGATCAAGAGTGTTTCCTGCTGTATGGGTTGCTAAATTGGACCATTGCGTAAGGCCAAAGGAGGAGGTTACAGAGAGAAGACGAGAGGTTTCAGTGCAATTGGGATTGTTGATTGGGATATTGAAATCCCCAAGTATAAGGGAAGGAGTGCTAGATGAGAGCAAGTGCGGAAGCCACGAAGAAAAGTGCTCAATAAATAGTCTAGGATAACCGGGGGGCAGTAGATGATATAAATTCTTAAAGGAGTGGGTTTAAATAGGTGGACAGTGTGTACTTCAAAAGAAAAGGATAGGGCAGGGGGAGTTATGATTGGTTGAAAGGTACATTGAGGGGAGAGACGGATGCCTACGCCGCCTCCTTTACAGTTGAGTCTGGGAGTGTGAGAGAATTGTAGCCCACCAAAACATAAAGAGGCAGGAGTAGTGCTATCAGAGGGGGACAGCCAGGTCTCTGTAAGTGCAAGCAGTGTGAGTGAGTTTGAGATGAAAAAGTCATGTATGGTTGTTGATTTTAAATTACTGCAGATGGAGCGGGCATTCCAGAGTGCACAATGAATTTTGGTAAGTGAGGGTAAAGGGTAGGGTATTGTGATGAGGTTTGTGGGGTTTCTGGTTGTCTTAGTGTGCGTAGAGAAGGTGGAGGGCCCTGGATTGGGAGAGACATCACCAGCTGCTAGAAATAGGAGGAGAGAAAGTGACAGGAGGTGTGAATGGGTTTTGTATGCATGGGGTCTAGGATGAGATCGATTGTGGGTCGGAGTCAAGAGTAGAAAAATGAGTGCAAGGCATGAGATGAGAGAAGGGGCGAGTGTATCAGAGAGGGACATATGTAAATGTGGATAGGGGGATGAGTGAAGTGGGTGTAAGGAGAGATTTTTATACTGAGGGAGGCTGAGGAAATAAAGAGGAGGAGAAAACAGATCATTGCTAAACTGTGAAAAATAAAAATTGGAAATAATTGAAAAATGAAGAGCAGGTGAAGGTAGGATAAATATTATGTTTTATGGGTTAAGAAAGTGCTGGAGTGTACTAATAAGAGGGAGGTTTTTTAAACCTAACTAAAATGTGGGTGTGACAGACAATCTATAAATGTAATAATGAGCATGGGGTGGGATGGTGTGGGGAGGTGAGGGTGGGCATTAGGCTTGCTCACTAAACTAATGGGCTTGCAAAGTTGGGGAATCAGGCTGTTGAATAAAGAGATGTGAGGGTCAGAGAGCAAAACTACACTTTAGCATAACAGACAATATATAAAAACAAGAAAATATACAGTGTACACAGGATATATAAAATAAAAATAAAATAAATGTATGTAAAAATAAATGTATTACTGCAATACCGGCACGGCCAGGCAGCCTCAAATACCGGCTGTGCCGGTAAAATACCAGTCAGATGGCAAACCTAAGAGAAGTGTGTAAAAAAAAAAAAAAAGTTTTTTTTAAATGGGCCTATTCCATGGGCATGGGCCTTGAGCTGCAGCTCCATCAGCCCCTATGTTAATCAAGGCCCTGGATGAAGCAGGTACGTACGTGTCAAAATTGTGCCCAGTGTCAAAATTTATGCTAAAATCACAAAATGTTTTCCTGCCCACTAAAATATTTCTCAGAAATAGATTCTTTGTTAAATTAAATATATGTAAAAATAAACGAGAATAAAATCATCCCTTCCTTTAGTGTATAACAGGATCTTTCAGCCATATACATGCACCTTGGGTTAGACAGTGTTTGAAGACCTCTATACAGTCTCTATGGTCTTCCCTGCCTCACTCCTTACACAGTGCAGTAGCATCATCGGACCAACAACCTGCTCATTTCAAACTCTGTCTGAACCAATGTGTATGTATATGGTTGAAGGATCCTGTCATATACTAATAGTAGGGATTTGTATTCCCATTGTTTTACATATACTTAATTTATCACAGAATCTATTTCCTTTCACAACTTAAACAAAGCATCATTATATAAAAAAAAAAATTAGCGTTGAGGAGATAAGTAATATCTTTAAGTAATAATTAAAAGCTTGTGTCCCTTAAAACATTTTTTGGTGGGGCGGAGCCTAACCTTCAATGGAGTGAGACGCACGGGCCTGCAGCTCTCCCGCCCCGGCCGAAATACCCGCGCACATCAGCCGGCTACCAGGTGGATCTCGCCCCCAAACACCTCCCACGGGCCCCCAAAGACCCCACACACCTCTTACCGATGGGGGGAAACAAAAAACGCAAAGAATCCACGCCGTCGGTGGCGACGATGTTTCGCGCCAAAGAAGACGGGCGGCCATCTTTGGCCCACAGCCAGGCAGACTCCGGCTCAGACTCAGAGGGGAGCGAAGCAGAAAAAACCCCGGTCACCCCCCTCACCAAAGAGGACCTCCGGGCCATGCTCAGGGAGACATCAGCAGACATTAAAGCCTACACCGCAGCAGCCCTGGAGAAACAAATCACAGGCCTCAAGAAAGAGCTGGAGGTACTGACCTCACGCACAGACCACAATGAACGCCTGATAAAGGACACCCAAACAAAAACCACAGGGACACAGAACTCCTGCAAGACAGAATGCTCTACCTTGAAGACGGACTGGAGGACCTCAATAACAGATCCCGCAGACAAAATATACGCATCAAGGGCATACCTGAAACAGTCCTTCCAGACGCCATTCTCCCCACAATCAAGGCAATCTTCCAGTCCCTCCTCCCTAACGCCTCAGACCAAGAATTATACATAGAAAGGGCACACAGAGCCCTGCGTCCCCCAACCTACAACCCCAACACACCACGGGATATCATAACGAAACTCCTATCAGGGGCGTACCTAGAGCATTTGGCACCCGGGGCGGATCCTGTGCTTGGCACCCCCCCCCCCCTCCCCAAAAACCTGTAAAAAATGTTAAAGGTTTTATTTCTTTTATTTTTACAATTTGTAAACTTTGCAAAACCGCTGTCAGCCCCTCCTACAAAACCCTTGTCCTGCCCTGCCCCTCCTACAAAACCTCTGTCCTGCCCCTTCTACAAATCCTGTACTGCCCCATCTACAAAACCCCCGCAACCCCCTTCCACAAATTCCCTGCTTATCCCCCCTTATAAAGACTCCTGTCCCAATACAAAACCCCCACCCCCTTCTACAAAATCCCTGCAGCCCTACACACACATTTACAGGCAGACAGTCACACACTCAGTTACAGACAGACAGTCACACACTCAGTTACAGACAGACAGTCACACATACACATTTCCTCCGTGCGGCCAGTTTACCAGCTGTTTGCTTGAGTGAGCTGTACTGGCCGCACGGCACCCTAACTACCATGGGACACTGTGCGGCCACAGCTCACACAGCCCCCTCCAGCCAGGGCCGGTACAAGGATTTTTGCCGCCCTAGGCAAAAGTAAAGTTTGCCGCCCCCCATGTGACATCACAATGCCCCAACCATATGATTTGCCATGTTAACTAGCGCCAGTGCTGCAGTGCCGCCGTGTTTACATTAAAAGGCCTGCAGGGACAGGCTATAGACACCAGAACCACTACATTAAGCTGAAGTGGTTCTGGGGACTATAGTGTTTCTTTAATGTGAGGTAAATTAGAGCTTAGTGCCACGAATAATATACTAGATTGCCTACTTACAACCAGATGAGGATGATGATGGGCTCTAGCTGCAGTCTGGCTCCACTGGTCTCGTGCATAACAGGCTCTCTGGAGGCGGTTTGTAACTGTGGTCACAAAAATGTTCTGGGAGAACTGGAAGCAGCTCCATTTTTTGGGGGTCCTTTACACAGCTCAAGGTCTGGGTCCCAGGGTCCACCTTCATGTTCCACCAATGAGTTTGTTCACAGGGGGTTGAGTGTGTAGGGGATGTCCTGATGTGTGTGTAAGGAATGCATTGTGTGAAATTGTGTTTGTATGTGTAAGGACTGCAAGGTGTGTTTCTGTGTATGTATGGGATGCATTGAATGTGTGTAAGGGGTGCATTGAGTGTGTGTAATAAATGCATTGTGTGTTTCTGTGTGTGTAAGGGATGCATTGTGTGTAACGGTTGCATTACTTGTGTATGTGTGTCTGTGTGTGTAATGCATTGTGTGTTTTTCTGTGTGCAAGGGGTGCATTGTGTGTATGTGATGAATGTCAATCTCTCCTCCCGCTCCAATTTCCTTCTCCTCCTCCCAATTTCTCTTTCTCACCCACCCCCCCTTTTCTCTTTCTCACCCACCCCCTTATTTCTCTCACCCCCCCTTATTTCTCTTTCTCATCCCGCCTTATTTCTCTCTCACCCCCCCTTATTTCTCTCTCACCCCCCTTATTTCTCTTTCTCACCCCCCCTCCTATTTTCTCTCACCCCCCCTCCTTTCTTTCTCACCCACCC